>JAVSCE010010556.1:0-581122 GCA_032199065.1 Smutsia gigantea | reverse complement strand
CTAAAAGTGAAGGGATGGAAAAAGATATTTCATGCAAACAACAAAGAGAAAAAAGCAGGTGCTGCAGTACGTGTATCAGACAAAATAGACATCAAAACGAAGAAAGTAGCAAGAGATAAAGAAGGACATTACATAATGATAAAGGGGTCAGTCCATCAAGAAGATATAACCATTATAAATATATATGCACCCAACACAGGAGCGCCAGCATATGTGAGACAAATACTAACAGAATTAAAGGAGGAAATAGACAGCAATGCATTCATCTTAGGAGACTTCAACACACCACTCACTCCAGAGGACAGATCATCCAGACAGAAAATAAGTAAAGACACAGAGGCACTGAACAACACACTAGAACAGATGGACCTAACAGACATCTACAGAACTCTACACCCAAAAGCAACAGGATACACATTCTTCTCAAGTGCACATGGAACATTTTCCAGAATAGACCACATACTAGGCCACAAAAAGAACCTCAGTAATTTAAAAATATTGAAATCCTACCAACCAACTTCTCAGATCACCAAGGTATAAAACTAGAAATAAATTTTAGAAAGAAATCAGAAAGGCTCACAAATACATGGAGACTTAACAACACTCTCCTAATTAATCAATGGGTTAACGACCAAATCAAAACAGAAATCAAAGAATATATGGAGACTAATGACAACAACAACACAAAGCCACAACTTCTGTGGGACGCAGCAAAGGCAGTTCTAAGAGGAAAGTATATTGCAATGCAGGCCTATTTAAAGAAGGAAGAACATTCCCAAATGAATAGTCTAAAGACACAATTACTGAAATTGGAAAAAGAAGAACAAATGAGGCCCAAAGTCACCAGAAGGAGGGACATAATAAAGATTAGAGAAGAAATAAATAAAATTGAGAAGAATAAAACAATAGAAAAAATCAATAAAACCAAGAGCTGGTTCTTTGAAAAAATAAACAAAATAGATAAACCCCTAGCCAGACTCATTAAGAGAAAAAGAGAATCTACACACATAAACACAATCAGAAATGAGAAAGGAAAAATCACGACGGACCCCACAGAAATACAAAGAATCATAAGAGAATATTATGAAAACCTATATGCTAACAAGCTGGAAAACATAGAAGAAATGGACAACTTCTTAGAAAAATACAACCTTCCAAGACTGACCAAGCAAGAAACAGAAAAACTAAACAGACCAATCACCAGCGATGAAATCGAATTGTTAATCAAAAAACTACCCAAGAACAAAACCCCGGGCCTGATGGATTCACCTCTGAATTCTACCAGACATACAGAGAAGAAATAACACCGATTCTCCTTAAAGTTTTCCAAAAATAGAAGAGGAGGGAATACTTCCAAACTCATTCTATGAAGCCAGCATCACTCTAATACCAAAACCTGGCAAAGACCTCACCAAAAAAGAAAATTACAGACCAATATCCTGATGAACGTAGATGCAAAAATACTCAACAAAATATTAGCAAACCGAATTCAAAAATACATCAAGAGGATCATACACCATGATCAAGTGGGATTCATCCCAGGGATGCAAGGATGGTACAACATTCGAAAATCCATCAACATCATCCACCACATCAACAAAAAGAAGAACAAAAACCACATGATCATCTCCATAGATGCTGAAAAAGCATTTGACAAAATTCAGCATCCATTGCTGATTAAAACTCTCAACAAAATGGGTATAGAGGGCAAGTACCTCAACATCATAAAGGCTATATAAGACAAACCCACAGCTAACATCATACTTAACGGCGAGACGCTGAAAGCTTTTCATCTAAGATCGGGAACAAGACAGGGATGCCCACTCTCTCCACTGTTATTCAACATAGTACTGGAGGTCCTAGCCACAGCAATCAGACAAAACAAAGACATACAAGGCATCCAGATTGGTAAAGAAGAAGTCAAATTGTCACTATTTGCAAATGACATGATACTGTACATAAAAAACCCTAAAGATTCCATTCCAAAACTACTAGAACTAATATCTGAATTCAGCAAAGTTGCAGGATACAAAATTAACACACAGAAATCTGTTGCTTTCCTATACACTAATGATGAACTAACAGAAAGAGAAATCAGAAAAACAATTCCATTCACAATTGCATCAAAAGAATAAAATACCTAGGAATAAACCTAACGAAGGAAGTGAAAGACCTGTACTCTGAAAACTACAAGACACTCCTAAGAGAAATTAAAGAGGACACTAACAAATGGAAATGCATTCCATGCTCTTGCCTAGGAAGAATCAATATTGTCAAAATGGCTATACTACCTAAAGCAATCTACAGATTCAATGCAATCCCTATCAAACTACCAACAGCTTTCTTCAATGAACTGGAACAAATAATTCTAAAATTCATATGGAACCACAAAAGACCCCGAATAGCCAAAGCAATCCTGAGAAGGAGGAATAAAACAGGGGGAATTACACTCCCTGACTTCAAGCTCTACTACAAAGCCACAGTAATCAAGACAATTTGGTATTGGCACAAAAACAGACCCACAGACCAGTGGAACAGAATAGAAAATCCAAACATTAACCCAAACATATACAGTCAATTAATATTTGATAAAAGTGCCTTGGATATACAATGGGGAGATGACAGCCTCTTCAGCAGCTGGTGTTGGAAAAACTGGACAGCTACATGTAAGAGAATGAAACTGGACTACTGTCTAGCCCCATACACAAAGGTAAACTCAAGGTGGATCAAAGACCTGAATGTAAGTCATGAAACCATAAAACTCTTAGAAAAAATATAGGCAAAAATCTCTTGGACATAAACATGAGCAACTTCTTCATGAACATATCTCCCCGGGCAAGGGAAACAAAAGCAAAAATGAACAAGTGGGACTATATCAAGCTGAAAAGCTTCTGTACAGCAAAGGACACCATCAGTAGAACAAAAAGACATCCTACACTATGAGAGAATATATTCATAAAAAACGTATCTGATAAAGGGTTGACATCCAAAATATATAAAGAACTCATGCACCTTAACAAACAGAAAGCAAATAATCCAATTAAGAAATGGGCAGAGGACATGAATAGACACTTCTCCAAAGAAGAAATTCAGATGGCCAACAGGCACATGAAAAGATGCTCCACGTCACTAGGCATCAGAAAAATGCAAATTAAAACCACAATGAGATATCACCTCACACCAGTGAGGATGGCCACCATCCAAAAGACAAACAACAACAAATGTTGGCGAGGATGTGGAGAAAAGGGACCCCTCCTACACTCCTGGTGGGAATGTAAACTAGTTCAACCATTGTGGAAAGCAGTATGGAGGTTCCTCAAAAAACTCAAAACAGAAATACCAGTTGACCCAGGAATTCCACTCCTAGGAATTTACCCTAAGAGTGCAGCAGCCTTGTTTGAAAAAGACAGATGCACCCCTATGTTTATCGCAGCACTATTTACAATAGCCAAGAAATGGAAGCAACCTAAGTGTCCATCAGTAGATGAATGGATAAAGAAGACGTGGTACATATACACAATGGAATATTATTCAACCATAAGAAGAAAACAAATCCAGACATTTGCAACAAAATGGATGGAGCTAGAGGGTATTATGCTCAGTGAAATAAGCCAGGCGGAGAAAGACAAGTATCAAATGATTTCACTCATCTGTGGAGTATAAGAACAAAGGAAACACTGAAGGAAAAAAATAGCAGCAGACTCACAGAACCCAAGGATGGACTAACAGTTACCAAAGGGAAAGGGACTGGGGAGGCTGGGTGGGAAGGGAGAGATAAGGGGGGAAAAGAGCTGTTACAATTAGCACACATAATGTAGCCGGCGTGGGTGTGGGGTGGGGGGACACGGGGAAGCCAGTATAACACAGAGAAGACAAGTAGTAGTGATTCTGTAACATCCTACTACGCTGATGGACAGTGACTGCAATAGGGTATGTGGTGGGAACTTGATAATGGGGGGAGTCTGGTAACCATAATGTTGCTCATGTAATTGTATATTAATAATAGCAAAATAAATAAAAAATTGGAGGAAAAAACAACAACAAACAATTCTCTTTTCATGGGCCGGTCTTGTTCCCTAATCTGCACATGAACTGTGCCATCTGAAAATGGGCTGATTCTTGCACACAGCGTCACACAAAGAAATGGATAGCTCACCATCTCAAATGTTGCTGGGCTGGTAGGTGGCAGATTAGACTGGTGGAATCAGCTGGAAGAGATTTTAGAAATAGAAATCACAGAGTTTAAGAATTTACAGCTTGAAGGGTTTTTAGAAGTCAAGTAGTTGTACATGACACCCCAGATGACAAGCTTATTTGTCCTTGTTCACAGAACTAACCCCTGGTATACTGACTGATGGGGAACTTTTAAGTTAAGGCAGTCGTTGGAACTGCACTTCCCAATGTGGGGACCACGAGCCCATGAAATGTGACTAGTCCCAGTTGAGATAAATTGCAAGTGTAAGCCATATACTGGATTTTGAAGGCTTACTATGAAAAAAAGAATATTGCATGTCTCAATAATTTTTTATTTTGATTGTAAATTGAAATAATATTTTGGATATATTGGGTTAAATAAAATCCACTATTATAGTTAAATTTACCTGTTTAATTCCTAAAGATGCAACTACCAGAAAAATTTAAATTCCATATGTGGCTTGCCTTGTATTTCTACTGGACAGATCTGTGTTGAAATATTCAGGTAGAGGAAACCACTCATTTGAAGACTCACAGGAAAGGCTTAAGGGAAGAAAGTGGATGCAAAGGTGCTTGCTGCGTGACGTTGAGCAGGCTCTCAGTAAAGAGCAGGGAATGAACTGATTTGCTCCATTTAACATTTAGTTCCTGTTAAGGATAAGAAAGTTCACGTTGCAACTGTGGCTTGTCTTCTACCATCAGTCGGACATTCTGCTTGCACACCCACGGCACTTACTGTTCAGCTATACTAGCACCCCTCAGCTAGGGCCCCTCTGGCCCGATTGATCCTATGAGTCTGTGTTTTAGAAACAAGCACACGAGAGCATCTTTTAGGGTAAAGGAATCTAAGTCTTCTGTGTGCACATGTTTACTTGTTGGTTTATTACCCGCCCAGAGCTGAAAGCAACTAGATGGTGTCTTGGATAGAATTCCCTAGAAGCGGAGCTAGACACAGGGATTCAGGTGCATCCGATTTTTTGAGATGGTGTGCTTCAGAAAAATAAGTAAATAAAAGAGATAGGGAAGCAAAATAGGGAAGCAGGATAGGGAAGAGGAAAATGCTGAGCATGGGCCCTGCCTCAGGTGAAACCTAGCCTTGGCGGTGGACTCTGCAGCAGCTGAACTCGGAGCAGCGCGGTCCAATAGGACTTAACAGCAACGATGCAACTACTCTGTGTAACTGGCACTGCCGAGTAGTCACCACTATCCGCATATGGCCACCGAGCATTTGAAATATGGCTAGCATAAGTGACAAACTAATTTCTAATTTGATTAAATTTAAATAGCTACATATGGCTAATGGTTACTCCAACCAATAACAGAGTTCTGGAGTATAAACCTCAAGACAGAATTGAGACAAGGGGGCTGGTTTCTAGCGCTCTCATTGGCTGTGGGCTGCCCTGACCTGGGTAGGTGGTGGGCGGGCATAACTTCCCGGGTTGGACTGTTAGCAGTGGACGTTTCCATCGCTGAGCTGCTAGTATTACCGGTCAAGTTAAAGGGGGTAAGGGGCACCACAGCGCCCACTACAGGTTAGTTCTCAACTGTAACATCCTGACACAGTTTCATAGGCCTCTTTGATTCTCTAATTGAATTGTAGCCATAGAATAACCGGAAGCCAACAACTGGCCATGTGCTTCACGCAGCAAAACAACTTTCCATACCCCCAGAGCTGTTGGTTCCCCTCCCACTCCACTCTCAAATCTTCCCACAATTCTTCTACTAGTTTGCTGGTCCCAGAGGAGGGTCACGGTGTGTTTTGCGTAAATATGCAGAGGGAATTTTTCTGTGGGCTTCTGATTTTTAGCTTTTTCAGCCATAGAGATGAAATTATTTGATTTTACAATATCGACTACAATCTTTGAGATGGCTAGCTTAAAGCTTTAAAAAAGAGGAAAAAACAAAAAACAACTTTGCCCTTTCCATACCGAACTGCCGTAGATATGAAGTTATAAATGAGGAACCAGGGTTCATGTTTTATTTATACCTATTACACTTGATTTATGGTGTTGAAAAACACTTTCAGCTTAATTTATGCAGGAATTAACTTTGGTAGAGATTAATTTTGGATCTATGGCACCTTTGTAAGGTATATCATCTCTGTTCATAGTCTTGGCTTTCAGACAGAGATGATAGTAAAAAAGAAGAAAAGAAAGAAAGAAAAGAAGGAAGGAAGGAAGGGAGGGAGGGAGGAAGGAAGGAAGGAAGGAAGGAAAACCAAACCATAAACAAAACCAAAGAACTTCCAAAGGGAAATATTTTAAGTCCTTAAAATGAGGATAAAAAGATGTTTTTTAAATCAGGAGACCTTTGGAGTTTGCTGATAAAATCATAATTTAGAATTAATCTAACAGCCCTTTTCCAATGAGTTTGGACATTCACTAGAGAGTTTTAGAAGAAAATATATAAAACAGAAGAAAATAAAAAACAGGACCCTGGCACATATTAATACCTAATAATAAGAAATTGGTAACTCTGAAATATTTAACTAGTATTACACTTCTGTTGTCTATGTCACATCTTTATAGGCTACCAGGCAAATGTGTGTGTGCATGTGTGTGTGTGTGTGTGGAGTGGGGGAAAGGAATGGGAAAGAGAGGAAGATAGCTGTGTCAAAAAATCAAACAGAAGCACAATGTATAGCTTTGAGCCTCTTGATAGCCAAGGGAAAAAGGGAACACAGATGTCATGCCTAACACAAGAAAGAATATTTGTTTGCCAGGAGGAACTAATTTTGTTTTTGTTTCAGAACAAAAAACCTGTCTTTATCAAAAACAAACAAAACAATAACATGGAAGGTGCTGTCTTTATTTCTCTTCTTTCCCACCCATCTTTGTTGCCTTGCCCTTGGCCCATTTCACTCACGGGCATTACCTGCCTGGCCCCAGCAGACACCTGTGCTTATGACCCCCTGGTCCTGAGGTTGCTGTTCAGGGCTTGCTATGCCTCCCTCTCCCTGTTTTTAAGCCTTGAGCCAGCATGCCACCAGGTGGGTGGAGGAGACAAAGTGAGTAGCCCCATCCTCACCATGACAGGCAGCACGGTCTCTCCACAGCCCTTATGGTTTCCATGATCCTTCTTTCCCAGTCCCCGGCACCATCTTCACCCCAGCAGCCAGCCAGGACCCAGAACTCCAGCCAGCTCTGGGGAGAGGGCACCAAACAGCCCTCCCTCATAGATGGGGTCTTTTCTGTTACTTTTTACTTGAAAAAAATGCAGGGGCATTCTACCTGGCTATTCTACCTGGACAGAGGCAGAGAGGAGATAATATTAAGTCCTCGTTCTGTAGCTGACCGAGTGAGGGATTCTGGTTTGCTTCTAGACTGTGTCCTTGGCAGTTGCGTGGTTTAGTTCTGACAGGGAGAACAAATCTCTCTCCCCCACCAGCACACCACAAAAGGCGATGCAGGAAGCTTAGCCAAGGGCGCAGATCTCTACCATGAACTTTTCTGCCACATGTGGGGGAATTACTGGCCCTTGAAAGCTATCACAGTAGAAAGTAGCAAGGCTATAACATGATTTGACACGGAGTTTTGAAGGGCCCCTCTCAGAAATGTGGAGAGTGTGGCTTTAAAGGCACCGTTTCAGGAGATTAAGATTTGAAATTGTGTTGCTTTATCTGGCCGTTTTATTTTCAGAGGCTTTTCCTTAGGTCTTGCCATGGAGTTTTTTTCCTTCCTTTCTTTCCCCAGCATACATTCGAAGGTTTGCAACGCTTCACGCTTGAAGACTTGAGAAGAGTTGAGTAAATTCAATAAGACCAACTTGATAGTCACTGGCTCCACACATATTTGCTTGCGGTGAAGAGAAAGGCATGTGAGGAAAATACATTGCTACTGAATGAACGAATCTGTCTCAAGTATAATTGCTGATTTTTATCCATCCCTTGTGTGTTATGGGAGTAGATTACTAAAGAGGCTGGCCCTGCAGCCCAAGGGCCTCTCAGCTACAGCCCCGCGGGATGCATGCCTCCAGGCCTCCTTGCTGTCTCTCCTAGATGCACCACCAACAGCCTGGCCAGTGCCAGCTCCCTGGGTCTCTTCTCAATTCCTTGAGCTTCTCACAGGCTTGAGCTTTGGGTTCTTGGCGGCTCAAACAAAACCTGAAAGAAATCCCCTTAGCTCTGCAGTCAGTGCTAAAACCCTCCACAGCAAGGAGACAAACCCTTCCATTTCCAGTCATGAGGATGCTGGAGCTGCTGTGCTCAGGTCCCTGCTTAATGTCTTGGAGAGGCTGAGACCAAACTCTAGGTCCAGAAGAAAAGGACAGATTCAGACTCCAGCCCAAAGCCTCTTCTATTTTCTGAGAAGAAATAAAGAAGCAACCTCCCACTTCAGACTTTGAGGAATGATCCTGTTTTGAGCATTCTTCTTTTGTGGTCTATGAAAATTTCCTCTATCCTTATTAGAGCACGTGTTAAATGTGGCAGGGGTGGGGGAGTGGAGAGGATGGGAAAAATGTAGATTCAGGAGCTAACAGAAATTAAGGTTGGTTAACAGTTCGTGTTGTGTCTGGGGAGTCCACTGCAGCTACTGGGCGATGTGTTACCATAAAGGGCCGCAGTCAAGGCTGGTTTCTCTGTTATCCCTTTCTCAGTCTTGTCAATCAAATGGAAATTGAGGCTCTCATGAGTGGAGGAGGAAGAATGGCAGGGTGTGGACCAGGAGGGCAGCATTGCACGTGGTTAGATAGACATGCAGGTGCCTTGCCCCAGGCCAGGAGGTTGGGAAGGGAAGGGAGACAACAAAAGAAGGACTGGGCCAAGCTTTGCCTGCTCCACAGTTTTGCTTAATCCAATCTTAATACCTGGGGCTGAACTTCTGAATGATGAATTAAAAATCTTACCAGGAATCAGTAATGACCTAAGATATCAATAGCTGTGATGTGACACATTGGGAGGACTATTGGTCAGTTCTTTTTTTTAAATTTATTTTTTATTTTCTATTTTGCTATTATTAATGTACAATTACATGAGCAACATTATGATTACTAGACTTCCCCTATTATCAAGTCCCCACCACATACCCCATTACAGTCACTGTCCATCAGGGTAGTAAGATGCTATAGAGTCACTACTTGTCTTCTCTGTGCTATACTGCCTTCCCCGTATCACCCCACCCCTGCTACATTATGTGTGCTAATAGTAATGCCCCTTTTTCCCCCTTATCCCTCCCTCCCCACCCATCTTTCCCAGTCACTTTCCCTTTGTTAACTGTTAGTCCGTTCTTGGGTTCTATGGCTCCTCTGCTGTTTTGTTCCTTCAGTTTTTTTCTTTGTTCTTATACTCCACAGATGAGTGAAATCATTTGATACTTGTCTTTTTCGGCTTGGCTTATTTCACTGAGCATAATACCCTCTAGCTCCATCCATGTTGTTGCAAATGGTAGGATTTGTTTTCTTCTTATGGCTGAATAATATTCTATTGTGTATATGTACCACTTCTTCTTTATCCATTCATTTACTGATGGACACTTATGTTGCTTCCATTTCTTGGCTATTGTAAATAGTGCTGCAATAAACATAGGGGTGCATATGTCTTTTTCAAACTGGGATCCTGCAGTCTTAGGGTAAATTCCTAGAAGTGGAATTCCTGGGTCAAATGGTATTTCTATTTTGAGTTTTTTGAGGAACCTCCATACTGCTTTCCACAATGGTTGAACTAATATGCATTCCCACCAGCAGTGTAGGAGGATTCTCCTTTGTCCACATCCTTGCCAACATTTGTTGTTGTTTGTCTTTTGAATGGCGGCCATCCTAACTGGTGTGAAGTGATATCTCATTGTGGTTTTAATTTGCATTTCTCTGATGATTAGCGATGTGGAGCATCTTTTCATGTGCCTGTTGGCCATCTGAATTTCTTCTTTGGAGAAGTGTCTGTTCAGCAATTCTCCCCATTTTTTAATTGGCTTATTTGCTTTTTGTTTGTTGAGGTGCATGAGCTCCTTATATAATTTGGATGTCAATCCCTTATCAGATATGTCATTTATGAATATATTCTCCCATACTGTAGGATGTCTTTTTGTTCAACTGATGGTGTCCTTTGCTGTACAGAAGCTTTTTAGTTTGATATAGTCCCATTTGTTCATTTTTGCTTTTGTTTCCCTTGCCTGGGGAAATACGTTCATGAAGAAGTTGCTAATATTATGTCCAAGAGATTTTTGCCTATGATTTTTTTCTAAGAGTTTTATGGTTTCATGACTTACATTCAGGTCTTTGATCCATTTTGAGTTTACTTTTGTGTATGGGGTTAGACAGTAATCCAGTTTCATTCTCCTACATGTAGCTGTCCAGTTTGCCAACACCAGCTGTTGAAGAGGCTGTCATTTCCCCATTGTATATCCATGGCTCCTTTATCATATATTAATTGACCATATATGCTTGTGTTTATATCTGGGCTCTCTAGTCTGTTCCATTGGTCTATGGGTCTGTTCTTGTGCCAGTATGACATTTTCTTGATTACTGTGGCTTTGTAGTAGAGCTTGAAGTTGGGAAACTTTATTCTTCCTTCTCAGGATTGCTTTGGCTATTCGGGGTCTTTTGTGGTGCCATATGAATTTTAGAACTATTTGTTCTAGTTCATTGAAGAATGCTGTAGGTATTTTGATAGGAATTGCCTTTAATCTGTAGATAGCTTTAGGCACGATGGCCATTTTGATAATTAATTCTTCCTATTCATGAGCACGGGATGTGTTTCCATTTATTGGTATCTTCTTTAATTTCTCTCATGAGTGTCTTGTAGTTTTCAGAGTATAAGCCTTTTAATTCCTTGGTTAGGTTTATTCCTAGGTATTTTATTCTTTTGGATGCAACTGTGAATGGAATTGTTTTCCTGATTTCTCTTTCTGCTAGTTCACCATTAGTGTATAGGAATGCACCAGATTTCTGTGTATTAAATTTGTATCCTGCAACTTTGCTGAATTCAGATATTAGATCTAATAGTTCTGGAGTGGATTCTTTAGGGTTTTTTTATGTACAATATCATGTCATCTGTGTACAATATCATGTCATCTGCAAACAAGGACAGTTTCACTTCTTCCTTGCCAATCTGGATGCCTTTTATTTCTTTGTGTTGTCTGATTGCCATGGCTAGGACCTCCAAAACTGTGTTGAATAAAAGTGTGCAGAGTGGGCATCCTTGTATTGTTCCCGATCTTAGATGAAAAGCTTTCAGCTTCTCGCTGTTAAGTGTAATGTTGGCTGTGGGTTTGTCACATATGGCCTTTATTATGTTGAAGTACTTGCCCTCTATACCCATTTGGTTGAGAGTTTTTATCATGAATGGATGTTGAATTTTGTCGAATGCTTTGTCAGCATCTATGGAGATGATCATGTGGTTTTTGTCCTTCTTTTTGTTGATGTGGTGGATGATGTTGATGGATTTTCTAATGTTTTAACATCCTTCATCCCTGGGATGAATCCCACTTGATCATGATGGGTGATCTTTCTGATGTATTTTTGAATTCGGTTTGCTAATATTTTGTTGAGTATTTTTGCATCTATGTTCATCAGTGATATTGGTCTGTAATTTTCTTTTTTTGTGGTGTCTTTACCTGGTTTTTGGTATTCGAGTGATGTTGGCCTCATAGAATGAGTTTGGAAGTATTCCCTCCTCTTCTACTTTTTGGAAAACTTTAAGGAGGATGCATATTAAGTCTTCACTAAATGTTTGATGAAATCAGCAGTGAAACCATCTGGTTTAGGAGTTTTGTTCTTAGGTAGTTTTTTGTTTACTAATTCAATTTCATTGCTGGTAATTGGTCTATTCAGATTTTCTGTTTCTTCCTGGGTCAGCCTTAGAAGGTTGTATTTTTCTAGAAAGTTGTCCATTTCTTCTAGGTTATCCAGTTTGTTACCATATAATTTTTCATAGTATTCTCTCATAATTCTTTGTATTTCTGTGGTGTCTATAGTGATTTTTCCTTTCTCATTTCTGATTCTGTTTATGTGTATAGATTCTCTTTTTTTCTTGATAAGTCTGACTAGGGGTTTTCTATTTTGTTTATTTCTCAAAAAACCAGCTCCTGCTTTCATTGATTCTTTCTATTGTTTTATTCTTCTCAATTTTATTTATTTCTGCTTTAATCTTTATTATGTCCCTCCTTCTATTGACTTTGGGCCTCATTTGTTCTTCCTTTCTAGTTTCCTTAATTGTGAGTTTAGACTGTTTTTTGGGGATTGTTTTTCTTTCCTAAGGTAGGCCTGTATTGCAATATATTTCCCTCTTACACAGCCTTCGCTGCATCCCGCAGATTTTGCGGTGTTGAATTATTGTTTTCATTTGTCTCCATATATTGCTTGATCTCTGTTTTTGTTTGTTCATTGATCCATTGATTATTTAAGAGCATGTTATTAAGCCTCCATGTGTTTGTGGACTTTTTTGTTTTCTTTGTGTAATTTATTTCTAGTTTCATACCTTTGTGGTCTGATAAGCTGGTTGGTACAATTTCAATCTTTTTGAATTTACGGAGGCTCTTTTGTGGCCTAATATATGATCTATACCTGAAAATGTTCCATGTGCACTTGAGAAGAATGTATATCCTGTTGCTTTTGGGTGGAGTGTTCTGTAGTTAAGTCCATCTGTTCTAATACATTGTTCAGTGCCTCTGTCTCTTTATTTATTTTCTGTCTGGTCGATCTGTCCTTTGGAGTGAATGGTGTATTGAAGTCTCCCAAAATGAATGCATTGCATTCTATTTCCCCCTTTAGTTCTGGTAGTATTTGTTTCACATATGTAGGTAATCCTGTGTTGGGTGCATAGATATTTATGACAGTTATATCCTCTTGTTGGACTGACCCCTTTATCACTTTATAATGTCTTTCTTTGTCTCTTGTGACTTTCTTTGTTTTGAAGTCTATTTTGTCTGATACAAGTACTGAAACTCTTGCTTTTTTCTCCCTAATAGTTGCATGAAATATCTTTTTCCATCCCTTTACTTTCAGTCTGTGTATGTCTTTGGGTTTGATGTGACTCTCTTGTAGGCAGCATATAGATCGGTCTTGTTTTTTTTATCCATTCAGTGACTCTGTCTTTTGATTGGTGCATTCCGACCATTTATATTTAGGGTCATTATCAGTAGGTATGTACTTATTCCCATTGCAGGTTTTAGATTTGTGGTTTCCAAAGGGTCAAGGGTAATTCCCTTACTATCTAACAGTCTAATTTAACTCACTCCGTATGCTTTTACAAACACAATCTAAAGATTCTTTTTTTTTTCCTCCTTTTTTTTCCTCCTCCGTTCTTTGTATGTTATGAATCATATTCTGTACTCTTTCTCTATCCCTTGGGTGACATCTATTTAGCCTTAGGAATACTTCCATCTATAGGAGTCCCTCCAAAATGCACTGTCAAGGTGGTTTGTGGGAGGTAAATTCTCTCAGCTTTTGCTTATCTGAAAATTGTTTAATCCCTCCTTCAAATTTAAATGATAATCTTGCCGGGTAGAGTATTCTTTTTTCAAGGCCCTTCTACTTCATTGCATTTAATATATCATGCCAATCCCTTCTGGCCTGTAAGGTTTCTGTTGAGAAGTCTGATGATAGCCTGATGGGTTTTCCTTGATATGTGATCTTTTTTCTCTCTAGCTGCTTTTAAAAGTCTGTCTTTATCCTTGATCTTTGCCATTTTAATTATTATATGTCTTGATGTTGTCTTCCTTGGGTCCCTTGTGTTGGTAGATCTGTGCACCTCCATGGCTTGAGAGACTATGTCCTTCCCCAGATTGGGGAATTTTTCAGCAATTACCTCCTCAATGACACTTTCTATCCCTTTTTCTCTCTCTTCTTCTTCTTCTACCCCTATTATGCGAATAGTGTTCCATTTGGATTAGTCACACAGTTTTCTCAATATTCTTTCATTCTTAGAGATTCTTTTTTCTCTCTGTGCCTCAGCTTCTTTGTATTTCTCTTCTCTAATTTCTATTCCATTTACCATCTCTTCTACTACATCCAATGTGCTGTTATATCCCTCCATTGTATGTTTCATTTCAGATATGGGATTTCTTAATGATTGAATATCCATCTTAAATTCATTTCTGAGTTCTTGAATATTTTTCTGTACCTCCAGAAGCATGTTTATGATTTTTATTTTGAACTCTGTTTCAGGAAGATTGGTTAGTTCAGTTTCATTTGTCCCTTTTTGGGGGGTTTGTGAGATTTTGGCCTGAACCATGTTCTTTTGACGTTTCGTATTTCTGTGTGGTGCCCTCTATTGCCCAGAAGCTCCAATCTCTGGAACTGCTCAGCCCCTAGAGTGAGGTTGTGGGTCGTAGGGGAGTGTTGCTGGTGCCTCGGTGGGGAGGGAAGATCTGTTTCCTGATTCTCGTCTGACCTACCTGTCTCCCATATCAGAGCCAGTGTGCTGAGTACACAGGTGTAAGCCTCTCTGCTTGGCATCTCTAGCTGTTGTAGGTGCGGCCTCCCTCTGGCTGGCCTGATGCCAGAGCAGTGACTGCTGGTTTGCGAGCTGGTGCTGTCAGGCCAGGAGGAAAGCTCAGAAGGCTGTGTATGACAGTGGGGAGCCTCAGAGCTGAGTAGCCAGCCCGGGGGATGGAATGCTTGAAGCTCCCCAAAGTTCCCAATCTGCTGGGCAGAGCATGCCCCGACAACCTTGTCCCCCTATCCCTTCTCCCGCACAACTAACTCCATGCAAACCCCGCCCCTTCAGCAGCCCTCTCACTGCTATGAATCCTGTCAGACCGCCTGCCTTTCCCTATGCCAGAGCAGCCGGGTGTGGATCCCGTCCTCCACAAATGGCTGGAATCTGTCTCTCAAGCACTCTGCCTGTCCCAGCTCCCCATCCTCCAGAGCACCACACAATGTAGGTTTCTGCTCGCAAAGCAGATCTCCAGGGCTAGGTGTTCAGCAGTCCCAGGCTTCCACCCCCTCCCCAGCTCCGTTTCTCTTCCTCCCGCTGGTGAGCTGGGGTGGGGGAAGGGCTTGGGTCCTGCTGGATCAAGGCTTTCGTATGTTACCCTGTTTTGTGCAGTCTGCTCTGTTCATGAGGTCTGTATGCAGTCTGGTGCAGCCTTCTTTCCTGTTGCTGTTTTAGGGTTAGTTGTATTAACCATATTTTCACACTGTCGGTGGTTGTGGGAGGAGTTCTCTGTCTCACCTCTCACGCCGCCATCTTGAATCTACCATATCCCCCATCGGTTAGTTCTTTGCAGCATTATTGGCTGTGTGGTGTGACCCTAGAGGCTCTTGGCGATCTGTTTCCCTGTTCATCTCTTCCCTGCTTCCCATCAGTCCTTTGCTCTTGTCCTTGACGTCTCCCAGCGCCAGGCATACCCTGCCCACCACAGGGGTGCTGAGAGGGTTCTTCCTGCCTGCCAGGGCTCCTCCTTGCCACTCTCCAGAAAAGTCTTATTACCTGTCCTTCACACTCCCTGTCAAGTTCCTTCTACACTGATTTTTCTAGCTATGATGATTTTTTGCCTAACCGCAGACAAAATTAATCCTGTCCTTTGAACTTCCATTTTTATGCTACTATACCATATGTTGAATTACAATTATTTCTTCGTTTGTGTTACTCTGCTAGATCATGTATGTTTTGGGGGGGGACCAAAGTTAAATTGAGTTGACTTGATTGGCATTAAGCTAAATGAAAAGTCTGAGATAGGCAAGTACAATCTCAGTATTTGGCAGGTATTTATGAAGGGAAAGAGACTGGGATAGAGAAGCTCTCTCTCTGTTATTGTGCTGCATGCTGGCACACACAAATACTCATTAATATATACATATGTGTGTGTGTGTGTATATATATATATATAGCCATATATATGTACACATGTATATAAATACATAGAAGTACTTAGAGGTACTATGCACCATATACTATACTAGGCAAGTTTACATGGATTTTTTAAAATTTAATCCTCTAAAGGGCCTGTATTAGAGGTAAGGAAATAAAAATGATTAAGGATTTAAATAATTTGTTCAAGGTCACACAGCTAGTAATGGAGCCTAAGTTCAAATTAGGATAGTCTGCATCTAGATCCCTAGACTTCATCTCTTCCTTTATTACAGCTAATGGACAGTTGTCATTTCTCTGGGCTCCTGCTTTAGAAGCTGAGAGGTCCGGAAATTGTCCCAGCCTCCTTTGAAGCTAGGATGCAGGCATTGCCTCAACAGATGCCTCTGCTTGTGCCTTTGAACTAGGAGCTGGTGACAGAAAGTGGCAGAGATGGAGAATCCAGAAGTGCCGAGGTGGTGGTTGTGGGAGCAGCAGTGTCCAAATCCAGTGGCTGTGGCTCCATGGCTGCCAGGTGACCTGCAGCCCCACTGTTCAGCGGAGAGGAGGTAGTGGGGTTCTCAGATGGGTTAGGTCGAAATTTTTGGCTGGCTTCCACCTAGCTTCTCTTGTCTGGTCTCCTCGTCTAGCCTGGTCTGATCATGCTGAAAACTCCTTGAACTATTCGGCATGTGAGTCAGCAACAAACGCTTTTTCCTGCTTGATCAGCTAGAGGTAGTTTTTGTCGTTTGCAGCCAACAACCCTTGCTGATAGAATATTTAAGTCCATATAGATTGGCTCCCACATACATCATTCCCACCTGGAAGAGAAAAACACATATGTATCCAGAATTTTGTAAAAGTTTGATGGAGTGAGGGTGAAGGTGGCAGGTTGCATATCCCTGAGAATAATTTCTAGCCCATCTGTCTAACTTCCTATTTATGATTCACACTGCAGTTTACATGGATGATTATGGGACTTTTCAGTACATCGTTACAAAACTAGTACCTAGAAATGGATTTTTACCATCCGAGTGTAATTTGATTTCCAAATCTTATTCTGAGCTTTAAAAATTGTGTGATGAATTTAGCTTTTGAATAATCAGAAAGAATACTTTGCTAAATATCTTTCCTGCTTGTTGTAAGAAAAATTGCTTCCCCCATATTTGTAGTACTGAAAAAGCTAAGATCACAAAGGAAGTTGAATTGCTGAATTATTTAATATAATCTGACTCTTTAGAGCCTTAGCTGCTAAGATGGAAGAAGATATGATAGCTTACATAAAAGTTATTGACAAATTCCAAGATGAAATTCACTTTAAAGAGAGTGAAATGTGGTTAGGGAGTAACTAATCTCTCCAGCCTAATGCGGTGAGGGAGTTGAGTTGCAGTTTGACAAAAGCGTTGTAATTAGGAGTCATTTTTGAATTTCTGGAAGAAACTACTGCTTCACATGGGCAAGTGGTCTACTGAGGTGTCGGGTACTAGACACGAATAAACCTTACAGAGGCCAGGGGTTTGACCTTGGTAAGTCTAGCATTGCTAACATGATTATCACGACTCTAATCACATCATAAAGTAAACACACCCCCTACCAAGAATCTCGTGGGGTTGTGAGGGCATGATGAAAAGCTGTTTTCTGTCTCTACCGAGGGCACAATGGGAAGACATGAGGTGGTTTGTAGCATGAGAGACTTGGGTTATTAGATCAGTGGCTGTCAACCAGGGGTATTTGGCAATGATTGGAGACCTTTTTTTGGAAAAAGAGGGTGGGTGTTACTGGCATCCACTGGGCAGAGGCCAGGAATGCTGCTAGACATGCTACAGAGCCCAGGATGGCCCCACAACAAAGATTTATCTGCTCCCCCAATGTCCACTTAATGCCAAGCTTGAGAAACCCTGGGTTAGAAGAAAGGAAGAAAAGTCTGAATCTGAAGTTCCATAAATATTGGAATACATTTACAGGTCTAGGACTAGTGTGAGGTGAGTGAACCACCTGCCTCAGGGTGCAAAATATGAGAGTGCTAAAAACCTCAGTTATTGAGATATAGTATTTTAAAAAACCAAAATCAATGTAAAAATTCATGACAAACAATACAGCAAAATTTTAAAACAAGACAGGATTCAACAGAGATGGGATTCAGATAGGGAAGGTTAAAATATTATTTATCTTGATTACTGAGGTTTGGGCAACCCCTGCCCCTGCCCCCTGTCCTTAAATTTTGTGTCCAAGGCAAATGCCTCATCCTAGTCCTGGTCTGTTGGGTTTTCTTTTTTCTTTTTCTTTCAGGGGAAAGCATGCATGATCTGTTGGATTATTAAGGGTATGGAATCGTTTTTGCTAAAAGTGGTTTGATTTGATTATTGCTAAATTGGGGTTAGTTAGGCCTAGCCAAGGCCAGTGAGAAGGTCTTTGCTAGCTCTAGAATTTTAGATTTTGATGACTATGTTAAGCTAGGAAGCAATCCCCATATTAAGCTGCATAGAATTGCCTTAACACGGGCTTTTAAATCCTCTGATTTATAGCTTGGCCTCAATTCACCAAGATCATCTTTATTATCAATGGCACTATATGAATGGTGTCCCAAAGAAATATGTGGCATTAACTGTGGTGTTTAGCAACACTCTTCTGTTGTAACTCACCCTTCCAGAAAAATAACCGTTGTTTGACTTGACCATTTTTCTGAGCAAGTAAACTATTTCTTCTTATCCTCTCCTCTCCCCAGTCTCCCTTCACCTCAAAACCAACTTAGTATTCCTTTCTGGGCTCCACCAATATTTACATTATTCTATAGTACTTGCCCTTTGCCCCCTAAAATGCCTTAGATGGAATTTTTGGGGGGAGGAAGGATTTTAATATTTCTTATTCCTTGGGGAAATTGTCTGTCTATTTACTAAGTTATGCATGTGGGATAAGAGTAGTTAACAACATAATGCTGATCCCTTCAGAAATGCCAGATGAAAGTCTCAAAGATAATTTACTATCCTGGGCAGGGCAAGATAGACAATTATAAAAAATTACAGTAATATTACTAATTAGGAGAACTGTGGTCTTGGATCCATATCAGAACAAACCCCTACCATTATAGATTGCCTTCCATCAATTTCCCTGTTTTCCGTCTATGCGTGGCCAGCTTTTTAAGAGTACCTGCATTCAGCAGATGTACTCGTGCATGAAGTAACTGGATATGGGAACCGCTAGTTGCCCACATCCTGTCATTTAATCTGACATACGTACGATTCCTTTTGATCTATGCTAACCATATTTATCTCAATGCAGATCTCAGCTTCCTATCTGTTATTTTTTAAAATGCTTTAATCAGAGGGTAACGACAAATTGGGTTGAATTATTGGGTTTGGGTTTTAAGATTTAAAAAAAATCTATTAGAAACAAAGCAACATCAAACTTGGGCTCTCATTCCCAACCACTTAGTCATTGCTATTTTGATGAACTATTTTATGTTTATTTATTGAAAAAGAACAAAAAGAAATAAAAAAAGGAACTAAGGAACTAAGTGGTAGATGGGTAGATGAAGAATCATTCTAATTTAATTTGAATTACCAAAGCTAGACGTAACCACATAGTTTCTTCTCTCTCCCCCCTATTCTTTTTTTTCCTTTTTGGTTCAGAGGTGAACAGAAGTTCATGTATGTCAGCCTACTGCTTGAGTAAAGGGATGCATATAATTGTCTATGATTTGGAATTCTGAGCTGCCTGGATTCTTTGCTGCAGAAAATTCACCAGGAGAGGGCAGTATAGAGCATTGAGTAGAAAGGGTGTCACCCTGTGAAGTCCCTGCGGCCTCTTTACGATTATGCATTTTGACCAAGGATAGGTCATACTATCTAAATTATACGTGCCTAGGTTTTCCAATTCACAATATGGCAATAAAAATGCTTAGAAGTTCCTTTATAATAAATTCCCTACATGAATATTAGGTGTGCGGGGTACCCGTTGTTCTGTGGCGGAAAAGAAATTGTCCCCTGAAAAATTTTAATTAGATCTTCAGAAAGAAGATCAGAAGAAATAAATGGGGTGTTTTTCTATATTAATGTCCTTTAAGAAGATATTACTCCACCTATTATAATAGCACACATCTATCCTGAGCAAATGAAGTAAATGAATTAATCAGAGTTCATTGCAAATAGTAAGGATTCTCTCATGAAAATTTTGTCTTGGTCATACGTAAGGTATGGGTCATGATGTAAAATGTATCTCTTCTTGTGGTTTGTGCTAATCACTGCTGATAAGAGAGTATCATACAACACTTTTAACAGAATCCTACGCAAGTTGCTACTTCTTTAGTAAAGGCATAAACTCCGTGGTTCAACTATTTTCCTTTTATCACTCTACTCCCTGCACTGCAACACAACTTCAGCTATTGAAAAACTCCTTCTACTGAACTATTTCATTGCCTTTAAGTGTTTGAAATGTTTCATAATAGAAAACGTTTTAAAACCTCCAACCCCATAGTACCAATTTTTTTGTTCATGTAAATAAATCAGGGGGAAATCTCTTCCTTATGCCTAACTCTTCGAGGCAAATCCTTCAGGCCATCTCATTCATACTTCATAACCCTCCTATTGGGTAAGCTATATTTTATATATTGGAATCCAAAGCTGAGAGAGGTTAAGGAATTGGCCCAAGACCACGCAGCTGGAAGGCAGCAGAGTTAGCATTTGGATCAGGCCTACCGGATAGCGTTGCTCAGTTGCTTAATCCTTAGTTTAGCTACCTGTAAGTGTGAGCTTCCTGGAACCAACCTATGACATGTAGATGGTGGTGGCAGTTCCTAATGCTGCATAGCCCCATAACACTTACAAGGCATTTCTTTCTTTCTCTATTTTTTATTTTGGTATCATTAATAAACAATTACATTAGCAACATTATGATTACTAGACTTCCCCCATTATCAAGTCTCCACCACATACCCCATTACAGTCACTGTCCATCAGCATAGTAAGATGCTATAGAATCACTACTTGTCTTCTCTGTGTTATACTGCCTTCCCGGTGCCCCCCCCCCCCCACATTACGTGTGCTAATCGTAATGCCCCTTATTCCCCTTCTCCCTCCCTTCCCACCCATCCTCTCCAGTCCCTTTCCCTTTGGCAACTGTTAGTCCATTCTTGGGTTCTGTGAGTCTGCTGCTGTTTTGTTCCTTCAGTTTTTTCTTTGTTCTTACACTCCACAGATGAGTGAAATCATTTGATACTTGTCTTTCTCCGCCTGGCTTATTTCACTGAGCATAATACCCTCTACCCCAATCCATGTTGTTGCAAATGGTAGGATTTGTTTTCTTCTTATGGCTGAATAATATTCCATTGTGTATATGTACCTCTTTATCCATTCATCTACTGATGGACACTTAGGTTGCTTCCATTTCTTGGCTATTGTAAATAGTGCTGCAATAAACATAGGGGTGCATATGTCTTTTTAAAACTGGGCTGCTGCATTCTTAGGGTAAATTCCTAGGAGTGGAATTCCTAGGTCAAATGGTATTTCTATTTTGAATTTTTTGAGGAACCTCCATACTGCTTTCCACAATGGTTGAACTAACTTACATTCCCACCAGCCGTGTAGGAGGGTTCCTCTTTCTCCACATCCTTGCCAACATTTGTTGTTGTTTGTCTTTTGGATGGCGGCCATCCTCACTGGTGTGAAGTGATATCTCATTGTGGTTTTAATTTGCATTTCTCTGCTGATTAGCGATGTGGAGCATCTTTTCATGTGCCTGTAGGCATTTCTAAGATGTTATCATATTAAATCTTCATAAGTAGAAGCCCCCTTTTAGAAATGAGATAACAGAGGCTCTGGGTGCTAAGTAGCTTTTCAAAGTAAGTTGTAGAACTATTCTTGGCCTCATATTGCTTTATTAAAAAATAAAAAACTTAAAATCTGATAACTGCTCTTGCATCCTGCTTCTGTCAGAGAAAGCTTCCATGCTTGGGGAACCAGAAATCTTCCATGTGCCATGGGGCCAGGCCGCAAGCTCCACGAGGATAGAAGCTCCTTTATTTGGGACCTTGCCCTATCTGGCTGTTAACTTTTATCCTTTGCAGTGTCCTTTATTAAACTGGTAAACACACAAAAAAATTCTGATAACCAACAAATGACCAATAGCATGGAAAAAGATATTCAGCATCATTAGTCATCAAGGAAGAACAAATTAAAACCACAGTGGAATATCATGTTAGACTCATTAGAATGGCTAAAGGTAAAAAATACTGACTATACCAAGTGTTGATGAAGATGTGGACGAAGGCCCTGGCTTCTGTGGGATACCCACCACACCAAAGTCAGAGGTAACAGGAACTGACACAGTGTCAGTCCATCCTTGTGTCTCTAGCTTATGCCTGTGGCATGCAGCTTGCTCTTAATTTCCCCAGCTTTGTGGCCATCTTCTCTCCTGACTAGCTGTTCTGTGAACTTTAAGCTCCAGGACCAGATGTAGAGACAACAACCTTACAAAACAGCAACATGTTTAACCGGTTTCCAACAATTATGTAAGGCAAAGTCCCTAATTATGTATGAGTCTTTCAGGGCTTCTGCTTTTCTGGTTGAACTTCGACTGAGACAGAAGTGGCATTGGCCCAGATATATATAGCCCATGCCTGCTTTGGTAGGGCCTTTGAGCCACAAATGGCTTTTACATTTATAGAGGGCTGTAAAATAAAGAAGAATGTATGGCAGAGACCATGTTGGGGAGGGTATATAATTTCCCTCTACTCGGCTGGTTCTTGGCTGAGACACCCCATGTAATATAATACAGATTAATAGGAGAAAAACATAAGTTTAATAACATGTATACCTCCTGTATACATGAGAGAGACCCAGGAAAGCTGAGTTACCTCTCTGAAATAGCCCAGGACATCACTTTAAACACCATTCTCAGCTAAAGACAAAAGAAAGAAGCTGGCGGGTGGGGAGGTTACCAGAAAAGCACCAGTAAACGAGGCTATGGCTGTCACACTGGTGTGCTGGTGCCTTCTCCACTGATGAGCGTTTCTAGAGATCTGGTCATCCTCCCTTCCTTGTACAGCACCTGGTGAATACAGATTCCTCTTGTACATGTCGGTGTCCCTTCCAAAAGGGTAACTTCTCCTTGGTTTTCAGAGCTTCTCTGTTTCTTAAAAACAATCAGCCTAAAGTAATCCTTATGCCAAAGACGCCTATTTTGGGGTGACAAGTTCTGCTCCCCTTCACCCACAAATGCTAAAATGTTTACCCTCTGTCTCTTTGCAGAAGGTTTGCTGATCCTTGGTGAAGTAGAAGTAGGAGTATAAAATGGTGTGACCACTTTTTAAACAGTTTGACAGTTTCTTATAAACAAATCATCCTATAGCCCAGAAATCTTGCTTTTAGGAGTTTACTGAAGAGCAATGAAAATGTATATTTACACAAAGACTTGCACGTGAATGTTCATAGCTTTTTAATTCCTAATAACTCAAAACTTAACCCAAAGGCCCATGAACAGGTGAATGGATAAACAAATTGTGATATATCCATACCATGGAATTCTACTCAGCAATAAAAGGGAATTACCCATTGATACATCTAACAACATGGATAAATCTCAAAAAATCATTATGCTGAGTGAAAGAAGGCAGATAAAAAAGAGCATACATTGTGTGGTTCCATTCATATGGAGTTCTAGAACTGACATTATTAATCTACAGTGATAGAAATGTAGTGATTGCTTAGGACGCCAGTGGGTGGGGGTGATTGGAAAGGGGCACCAGTAAACTTCTCAAGAGATGTTGTGTAGTTTGGTTAGGACAGTCTCCCATTTGTCAAAACTCACTGAGTTGCACAGCTAAAATGTATGCATTTTCTTTCATATAAATTATAACTTATAAAATTGATTTTTAAAAAGTTTTATGACCTAAAGTACTTTCCTCCTTGGTTCCTGACAATATTTCAAAGCTTCTGATGCCTTTTTATGTGGCAGGCATACACTGGTTTAAGCCTAAACTTCCATTTAGACTACCCATGTAGCCTACAAAGCCATGGTGCTTGGCTCAGTTTCCTAGGGCTATCTGAACAAAGCACGGTAGACCCCCCTTATCTGTGGGGGATACGTTCCAAGACCCCAGTGGATGCCTGAAACTGTGGATATACCAAACCCTATATATACTATGTTTTTTCCTGTGTATACCTATCTATGCTAAAGTTTAATTTATAAATTGGGCACAGTAAGAGATTAACAACAAGAACTAATAATAAAGTAGAACAATTATAAAAACATAGTGTAGTAAGTTATGTGAATGTGGCCTCTCTCTCTGTCCAAATGCCTCATTGTACTGTACTTACCCTTCCTCTTGTGATGTGAGATGTTAAAATGCTTAGGTGATGAGACGAAGTGAGGTGAATGACGTAGGCATTGTGATCTAGCAGTAGGCTATTACTGGCCCTTTGAAGATACGTCAGAAAAAGGAATATCTGCTTCCTCACCATGTTGACTCTGGGGAGTGGAAACCACTGAAAATGAAGTGGTGGGTAAGGGGATAGTTCTGTGCCACAGACTGGTTGGCTTACTGGAAATTTGTCTCCGTTCTGGAGGCCAGGCTTCCAAGATCAGTATGGAGGTGGGGTTGGTTCCTCCTGAGGGCTGCGAGGGAGAATCTGTTTCAGGCCCCTTTTCTACCGTCTGGTGGTTTGCTGGCACCCTGTGCACCACTCTGATTTCTGTCTTCTCCCTGTGTATGTGTCTGTCTTTATGTCCAATTTTTCTCATTTTATAAGGACACCAGTCATACCAGATTACGGCCCATCTTAATGGTTTCGTCTTTGCATGATTACCTGCAAAGATCCCGTTATCAAATAAGGTCATATTCACAGGTCCTGGGCACTAGGGCTTCAACATGTCTTGGAGGGAGGGACACAATTCAACCTCTGACAGTTGTTTATAAATGAATGCAGAGGTATGAGATGTGGCCTTATGAATACGGTCACCTCAACAAGTTCCACTCTTCCTTAAGCCACAAGTCTTTAGAATCTGCCTATCTTTTCTGCTTATTATGTTATCTTGATGTAATTGAATTGATTTGGTTGGAGGCAGACATTTAGACAAAGAAAAGACTCTAATACATAAGTACTCAATGTTCAAATATATTGTTTATTGATTGATTTACATTAAGGACTTAAAATAAATGCCACCTATTTAGAAAGATTTCTCTATCTAAAATAGAATGGCTGCAAATACTGTGGCCTTTACAAAGTCTATTTTTGAGAATTCTGAAGCTGTAAAAGCCCTATAAGCTCTTCTAATAAACCAATGATAAAAAATATATATATATATATTTTAATATAATTTATTTTATCATTAATATACAATTACATGTGCAATATTACGGTTATTAAACTACCCCTTCATCAGGTACCCCCCACCAACCCCATTACAGTCACTCTCCATCAGCGTAATGAGATGCTATAGAATCACTACTTGTCTTCTCTGAGTTGTACTGCCCTCCCCGTGCCCCCCCAACATTATATCTGCTAATCGTAATGCCCCTTTTTCCCTCTTATCCCTCCCTTCCCGCCCATTTTCCCCAGTCCCTTTCCCTTTGGTAACTATTAGTCCGTTCTTGGGTTCTGTGAGTCTGCTGCTGTTTTGTTCCTTCAGTATTTTTTCTTTGTTCTTATACTCCACATATGAGTGAAATCATTTGATACTTATCTTTTTCGGCTTGGCTTATTTCACTGAGCATACCCTCTAGCTCCATCCATGTTGTTGCAAATGGTAGGATTTGTTTTCTTCTTATGGCTGAATAATATTCCATTGTGTATATGTACCACGTCTTCTTTATCCATTCATCTACTGATGGACACTTAGGTTGCTTCCATTTCTTGGCTACTGTAAATAGTGCTGCGATAAACATAGGGGTGCATCTGTCTTTTTCAAACAAGGCTGCTGCACTCTTAGGGTAAATTCCTAGGAGTGGAATTCCTGGGTCAACTGGTATTTCTGTTTTGAGTTTTTTGAGGAACCTCCATACTGCTTTCCACAATGGTTGAACTAGTTTACATTCCCACCAGGAGTGTAGGAGGGGTCCCTTTTCTCCACATCCTCGCCAACATTTGTTGTTGTTTGTCTTTTGGATGGTGGCCATACTCACTGGTGTGAGGTGATATCTCATTGTGGTTTTAATTTGCATTTTTCTGATGCCTAGTGACGTGGAGCATCTTTTCATGTGCCTGTTGGCCATCTGAATTTCTTCTTTGGAGAAGTGTCTATTCATGTCCTCTGCCCATTTCTTAATTGGATTATTTGCTTTCTGTTTGTTAAGGTGCATGAGTTCTTTATATATTTTGGATGTCAACCCTTTATCAGATACGTTTTTTATGAATATATTCTCCCATAGTGTAGGATGTCTTTTTGTTCTACTGATGGTGTCCTTTGCTGTACAGAAGCTTTTCAGCTTGATATAGTCCCACTTGTTCATTTTTGCTTTTGTTTCCCTTGCCCGGGGAGATATGTTCATGAAGAAGTCTCATGTTTATGTCCAAGAGATTTTTGCCTATGTTTTTTTCTAAGAGTTTTATGGTTTCATGACTTACATTCAGGTCTTTGATCCACCTTGAGTTTACCTTTGTGTATGGGGCTAGACAGTAGTCCAGTTTCATTCTCTTACATGTAGCTGTCCAGTTTTTCCAACACCAGCTGCTGAAGAGGCTGTCATCTCCCCATTGTATATCCAAGGCACCTTTATCAAATATTAATTGACTGTATATGTTTGGGTTAATGTTTGGATTTTCTATTCTGTTCCACTGGTCTGTGGGTCTGTTTTTGTGCCAATACCAAATTGTCTTGATTACTGTGGCTTTGTAGTAGAGCTTGAAGTCAGGGAGCGTAATTCCCCCTGTTTTATTCCTCCTTCTCAGGATTGCTTTGGCTATTCGGGGTCTTTTGTGGTTCCATATGAATTTTAGAATTATTTGTTCCAGTTCATTGAAGAAAGCTGTTGGTAGTTTGATAGGGATTGCATTGAATCTGTAGATTGCTTTAGGTAGTATAGCCATTTTGACAATATTTATTCTTCCTAGCCAAGAGCATGGGATGCATTTCCATTTGTTAGTGTCCTCTTTAATTTCTCTTAGGAGTGTCTTGTAGTTTTCAGAGTACAGGTCTTTCACTTCCTTCGTTAGGTTTATTCCTAGGTATTTTATTCTTTTTGATGCAATTGTGAATGGAATTGCTTTTCTGATTTCTCTTTCTGTTAGTTCATCATTAGTGTATAGGAAAGCAACAGATTTCTGTGTGTTAATTTTGTATCCTGCAACTTTGCTGAATTCAGATATTAGTTCTAGTAGTTTTGGAATGGAGTCTTTAGGGTTTTTTATGTACAGTATCATGTCATCTGCAAATAGTGACAATTTGACTTCTTCTTTACCAATCTGGATGTCTTGTATGTCTTTGTTTTGTCTGATTGCTGTGGCTAGGACCTCCAGTACTATGTTGAATAACAGTGGAGAGAGTGGGCATCCCTGTCTTGTTCCCGATCTTAGATGAAAAGCTGTCAGCGTCTCGCCGTTAAGTATGATGTTAGCTGTGGGTTTGTCATATATAGCCTTTATGATGTTGAGGTACTTGCCCTCTATACCCATTTTGTTGAGAGTTTTAATCATTAATGGATGCTGAATTTTGTCAAATGCTTTTTCAGCATCTATGGAGATGATCATGTGGTTTTTGTTCTTCTTTTTGTTGATGTGGTGGATGATGTTGATGGATTTTCGAATGTTGTACCATCCTTGCATCCCTGGGATGAATCCCACTTGATCATGGTGTATGATCCTCTTGATGTATTTTTGAATTCGGTTTGCTAATATTTTGTTGAGTATTTTTGCATCTACGTTCATCAGGGATATTGGTCTGTAATTTTCTTTTTTGGTGAGGTCTTTGCCCGGTTTTGGTATTAGAGTGATGCTGGCTTCATAGAATGAGTTTGGAAGTATTCCCTCCTCTTCTATTTTTTGGAAAACTTTAAGGAGAATCGGTGTTATTTCTTCTCTATATGTCTGGTAGAATTCAGAGGTGAATCCATCAGGCCCGGGGTTTTGTTCTTGGGTAGTTTTTTGATTAACAATTCGATTTCATCGCTGGTGATTGGTCTGTTTAGTTTTTCTGTTTCTTGCTTGGTCAGTCTTGGAAGGTTGTATTTTTCTAAGAAGTTGTTCATTTCTTCTATGTTTTCCAGCTTGTCAGCATATAGGTTCTCATAATATTCTCTTATGATTCTTTGTATTTCTGTGGGGTCCGTCGTGATTTTTCCTTTCTCATTTCTGATTGTGTTTATGTGTGTAGATTCTCTTTTTCTCTTAATGAGTCTGGCTAGGGGTTTATCTATTTTGTTTATTTTTTCAAAGAACCAGCTCTTGGTTTTATTGATTTTTTCTATTGTTTTATTCTTCTCAATTTTATTTATTTCTTCTCTAATCTTTATTATGTCCCTCCTTCTGGTGACTTTGGGCCTCATTTGTTCTTCTTTTTCCAATTTCAGTAATTGTGTCTTTAGACTATTCATTTGGGAATGTTCTTCCTTCTTTAAATAGGCCTGGATTGCAATATACTTTCCTCTTAGAACTGCCTTTGCTGCGTCCCACCGAAGTTGTGGCTTTGTGTTGTTGTTGTCATTAGTCTCCATATATTCTTTGATTTCTGTTTTGGTTTGGTCGTTAACCCATTGATTAATTAGCAGAGTGTTGTTAAATCTCCATGTATTTGCGAGCCTTTTTGATTTCTTCCTAAAATTTATTTCTAGTTTTATACCTTGGTGATCTGAGAAGTTGGTTGGTAGGATTTCAATATTTTTGAAATTACTGAGGTTCTTTTTGTGGCCTAGTATGTGGTCTATTCTGGAAAATGTTCCATGTGAACTTGAGAAGAATGTGTATCCTGTTGCTTTTCGGTGTAGAGTTCTGTAGATGTCTGTTAGGTCCATCTGTTCTAGTGTGTTGTTCAGTGCCTCTGTGTCTTTACTTATTTTCTGTCTGGGTGATCTGTCGTCTGGAGTGAGTGGTGTGTTGAAATCTCCTAAGATGAATGCATTGCTGTCTACTTCCTCCTTTAATTCTGTTAGTATTTGTCTCACATATGCTGGCGCTCCTGTGTTGGGTGCATATATATTTATAATGGTTATATCTTCTTGTTGGACTGACCCCTTTATCATTATGTAATGTGCTTCTTTATCTTTTGCTACTTTCTTCGTTTTGAAGTCTATTTTGTCTGATACAAGTACTGCAACACCTGCTTTTTTCTCTTTGTTGTTTGCATGAAATATCTTTTTCCATCCCTTCACTTTTAGTCTGTGTATATCTTTGGATTTGAGGTGAGTTTCTTGTAGGCAGCATATCGATGGGTCTTGCTTTTTTATCCATTCTGTTACTCTGTGTCTTTTGATTGGTGCATTCAGTCCATTTACATTTAGGGTGATTATTGATAGATATGTACTTATTGCCATTGCTGGCTTTAGATTCGTGGTTACCAATGGTTCAAGGGTTGCTTCTTTACTATCTAACAATCTAACTTAACTTTCTTGTTAAGTTATTGTAAACACAGTCTGATGTTTCTTTATTTCTCTCCCTTCTTATTTCCTCCTCCATTCTTTCTATAATAGGTGTTTTATTCTTTGCCTTTAGTTAGTATTTGGATGGTCTGCTTTCTTTGCTATGATTTTATTTTCTCTGGTGACATCTTTTAGCCTTAGGTGTGCTTCCATCTAGAGCAGTCCATTTAAGATATCCTGTAGTGGTGGTTTATGAGAGGCAAACTCTCAACTTTCGTTTGTCTGGAAATTGTTTAATCCCTCCATCATATTTAAATGATAATCGTGCTGGATACAATATTCTTGGTTCGAGGCCTTTCTGTTTCTTTACATTAAATATATCACGCCATTCTCTTCTTGCCTGTAAGGTTTCTGTTCAGAAGTCTGATGTTAGTCTGATGGGTTTTCCTTTGTAGGTGATCTTTTTTCTCTCTCTAGCTACCTTTAATACTCTGTCCTTATCTTTGATCTTTGCCATCTTAATTATTATGTGTCTTGGTGTTGTCTTTCTTGGGTCCCTTGTGTTGGGAGATCTTTGGGCTTCCATGGTTTGAGAGACTATTTCCTTCCCCAGCTTGTGGAAGTTTTCAGCAATTATTTCTTCAAAGACACTTTCTATCCCTTTTTCTCTCTCTTCTTCTTGTACTCCTATAATGCAAATATTGTTCCGTTTGGATTGGTCACACAGTTCTCTTAATATTCTTTCATTCCTAGAAATCCTTTTATCTCTCTCTGCCTCAGCTGCTCTGTACTCCTGTTCTCTGTTTTCTTTTCCATTAACAGTCTCTTGCATCTCATCCATTCTGCTGTTAAGCCCGTCAATCGCTTGTCTGATTTCTGCATTGTCTTTCATCAGTTCCCTCCCTTCATCCCTCAGCTCTTGCACATTTCTCTGTAGGTCCATCAGCATGGTTATGACTTTTATTCTGAATTCTTTTTCAGGAACACTGTGCATTTCTATCCCTTCAGACTCCCTCTCTGGGGTTGTCTGGTTGATTTTGGTCTGGACCATATTCCTCTGTCTTTTCATGGCTGTAGAATTGGTCACTGATAGTTGCCACGTATGTCAGCTGGGCTCTTTAAGACTTTAAAAAGAGAAGAAAAAAAAGAGAAAAAAAAGAAAAAAAAGAAGAAAGAAGGAAAGAAAGAAAAAAGAAAAAAAGAAAGAAAAGAAAAAACTAAAACAAAAAAAAACAAACAAAAAAGCCCACCGACGTAGATTCTGTGGGAATGCTGTAGGTGGCGCTATTGCCCCACTATTCCACAGCTGTGGCTGTGCCGCTCCGCAGGGCCCTTTATCGCTCTGGCAGGGGTGGGAACGAATAGGAGGCTGTTGATCTCAGTGAGAATTGTAAGTATGGCTACGCTTCCTCAGTCGCCAGCTAAGGCGTCTGAAACTCCCCAGGACTCCCAGCCTGCTGGGCTGAGTGTGCTGGGGCGATCCGGCTCCTCCGCTGGGCTCCTGTCTCTTTAAGACCGCTGAAGAAAGCGTGCGCTTTTTTTTTTTCCTTCCCGGGAGCTGGCTGCAAGCACCCTGGCGCGTTCCCCGCTCAGATCCTGCCCCTCTGTCTCTCCAATCTCCGCTGCACTGCGCAATGTGGGTCAGCGCTCCCGCGCAGATCACCGGGGCTGGCTACTTCGCGGGGTGCTTCCACTCCCTCCCGGCTCTGAATCCTCTCCTCCCGCCGGTGCGCTGGGGTGGGGGAGGGCTCGGGTCCCGCCGGGTCGCGGCTCCGTATCTTACCCGCCTCTTGGGGTGCCGAGTCCTCTCGGGTGTAGCTGCACGCTGTGCGCTTTCCTGTGTATTCTTGTCTCTCTTTTAGGAATAGATGTATTTGCTGTGTTTTCGTAGATAAATATAGTGTTGGGAGGAGATTTCTGCCGCCCTGCTCACACCGCCATCTTGGATAAAAAATATTTTTATCATTGTAACTTTACTTCCTTTTGTCAGAGTGGAAAGTTTCTACAGGCTGACATTTCTTTCTGTCCATTTGTTTTTAAATGGAATAATTTAGTCCTTCTAATTTTCCAATGAAAGAGCCAAAACATTTTTTAATGGGCAAAACTACATTTACCTTTTTCCTTTTATATTTCTTAATTTCAACATAATATAAAATTTTCACAGAGTAATTGGAAAATAGGATAAAAAAGTGCACCCAAATGCCATTAGTTTATATATGTTTTTTTCTGTAGTTCTGTACATATTACATTTAGATGTATCAATTGAACAGAACATATTGTTTTCCTTCATAATACAGATGTACTTCCTGCTAACAACTTTGTTAGTAAAACATTTCCACTATATTTTTGTTCATGATGAGGAAAATAATGCTAGATTTCTTTCTTTATACTGACTGGCTTATACCTTCTCGAGCCTTTGCTTTGTGTAATAGCTAAAAAGATGAATCTGATCATCAACTAAACAGTCACCAACGAGAGAGAATTCTAGTTAATGTGCCAGGTTCTGAAAAAGAAATTAAAGAGGTAGAACAGAGTTCACTGTCCTTAAGAATGCTAAATCTAGTTAAGGAGTTTATGAAGGAAGGGTCATATCTGCGCTCAAATGGAATTCCATGCTGTGTTTATCTGTACATTGTATCTTGATGCCACCTCCTCTGAATTGCTATTAGATGCTTGCAGCAATGGCCAGAGACCCTGATCAAAGACAGTGGAAATAAGCTATAAAGGAGTCAGCCTGGGAAAGGTCCCCCAGGGCCAGTTGTGTGTTGGCCACCATCGATGATAGTCCATTGGAGAGAGTTAATGTGGACTGTTTTTTTCTGTTGCTTCATATTAAAAAAGAAAAAATAGTATGATGAATCCCCATGTACTCCTCATGTAGTTGTGTGAACTTCAGCCATGGCATCTGAACCAGTGATGCTCTGGGAAACAAAGAAAAGTGTAAAAAACGTTCCTGTAATGTTGGCTTAAATAGTAACAATGGGATCCTTTGTGAAGAAATAAGACACTCGGCATTTCTTCAAGTGTGTCTGTTCTGTTGGAATCAGGTATGTGGGTGGTTGTGGAGCTCCTTTAAAAATGGCCCTCCTTCTCAGTGTCCTGGGAATTTAGGCCACAGACTGCAGTGAAAGCTTAACAGATACTCCTCTGCTGGGGTGGTGAGCAAGAGGAACTGTGGCACCTGTGTGGGAAGAGAGCTTAGAATTCCTTTGGCCTCAGGGGACATGCTTAGGGCAAAATCTTCAAATAAAACAAATTATTAAACACCCATGATGGAACAAGAAGGAACTCTCCTTTAAGGTATGTTCAGCAGAGCTATTAACATGCAGACAGCCAGAAACACTTGTATTTCAACCTCACAGCTCACTCTTTGGGCATACGAGGCATGTCATAACAGCTTTGTAAAACACACCCAGTTGTCTCTTATTCTCTAATTAACATCTGGTAAAGTTGACAATATGATTATGATTGAATTGAACCACACACCATAGGTTCCTCACAGGACCTTAAGGAATAGTGTGCATAGGAAGGGAGCTGCCAACTATACGAAGACAAAGCAAAAATAGTGTTATCAGGAGCTCCTCCAAACCTTTAAAGGAAACAGCAAAGTAACGGCAAAGGAATGCTGTCCAGTGGGATGGAATCTTAGTCCTATGATTCTTTAACCAGCTTCCCCTTGTTAATCAGCCATAAGACTGGCTGTGTGTAGAGCACTAAGGCAGAGGAGGAATACCAAATGCCAGGTACAGTTGTACCTTCTTTCCTTAGATTATCTCATTTAATCCTGCTAACCATCTATGAGGAACATACTATTACCATCTCCTTTTACAGATGAGGGGACTGATGCATGGAGAGGAAAAGTAACATACAGAAGGTCAGACAGCTCTTAAATTCTGTGCTGGGGTTACAACCTGGAATTCTGACTTTAGAGATGTGCTCGTACCACTATACTACACTGCATCTTTTCCTGCAAAACTCTTGAAGCAATGTTTCTTAACTGGAGGGTCCAAAGACAAATTTTGGGGGACCCTGGAATTCTATGGGAATTAGCATTTTTTGTGATCTTTTTGTAATCATCTGACATGTAAAAGTTGACATAAGCATGTTTGGGGAATGACATACATGTAATCACCTGACGTAAAAATTGACATATGCATGTTTGGAAGGTGTTACATTATAACTTGATATGGGCCTGTGTTTTGTAACTTCTGTTTGCTCATGTGAATTACTGCCTCTTGTGGAGACATACACTTGGGGAGACAGGGATTTGATCATTGTCATATGCTTCTGAGGGTCTTTCTTATGACATCATGCTTCATGGAAGAAGGAAAGTCTCTGAATATAGCTTGTATTCCTTATTTACATCTCTCTTGGGCCTTTTCCCTATTTCATTGGCTGCCAATTCTCAATGGTTGTTTTGTTAGGAAACAAAACAGTAGGGAAAGTAGAGGCACGGGGGTCCTTCCCTCCTAAATATTAATAATCTGTATTCCTACAGTTATGAGGTTATATAGAACATTTTATTAAAAATTGACCATTTATAAAATTAGTCTCCTCTGAAGCATTCCTCCCCATTTGACTCTAGAGTCTATCGCCTTTCTTCCCAATGCTTAGAGGAAAAATGCCACTTGACTGCAAAATGGCAATCACAAATATTGCAAAGGATGCTGTATTTTATTTATCCGAACAAAGTAATGGAGAAAATGAAAAGTTATGGACAAATGAGGATACGACCAATCAGACCAGTTATCACTGAAGAGAGAAAAATCTACACAGTTTATGATAGGATAGGATAGGTGCTTTAAGAAAGAGAGGCCCTTGGGAAAATTGGTACAGCTTTCACATGTTTCTGCAAAAATGGATCTCTCTGTGGTTTTGTTGTTGAAGTGAAGAATGTCATGTCATGCCATCTAATAATTTTGCAATGAATTTTTCATTTCGGCATAATATTAGATTTACAGAAAAGTTGCAACTATGATATAGAGAATTCTTTACCACCCCTTATCAGTTTCCCTGAATGTCAATATCTTAAATGACTATGGTACATGTGTCAAAATAAGAAGTTGACATTTATATATCACTGCTAACTAAACTCCAGATTTCATTTAGATTTCACCAATTTTTTCCACTAATGCCCTTTTTCTGTTCCAGGATTCCATTCAGAATACCATACTTGCATTTAGTGTTTTATAACTGTCATAAAAAATTTTAACAAAAATCCCAACCAATGTTTGTTTTCATCTTTATTCAATCAAAGAATTAGTGTGTTGCAGTTATAACCAGAATTTTGTTAATATGATGAAATAAATTTTTAATCCTCTCTTTTTCTTTAATTTTCAAATTGGAGTAAAAATCAAACCATTTCTTACACAATTTACTATTAAATTAAATTTCACTTCCCACTTTTAGAAATTCAGCTGATCAGTCTTTTCATCCTACTATGTGTGGGTAAAATTGCAGTATTTCCAGAATCTCTTGCCTGGCCTTAGTGCATCTCTGTATCAATAGGTGTTTTCAAGGGGTGGAGAGAAGCGGTCATCTCCATATCAGTAGGTTATTACAAGGGTGGGGGGAGTGAGGGTATATTTGGAACAGAGAAGTTTGGTGGGGACCCTTTTTGCAGCGGGGTTGTGAGAGACACAGGCAAGCAGAAGTGGGTGACTGCTTGTAAGCCTTAAACGGGTTTCTCCCACTTTATTTCTTCCTTTGACTGATTTTGGCTTCAAAGGTAATTTGCCCTGGCCTGGGAACATATCTGCCTCCCAGCCCCAGCCCCTGGAGTTACACTGTGCTTAGATAACTACAATAGATAGAGGAACTTCCTTAAACTATGCAAAACAACATGTTATTAGGATTTGTGGGTGAAAACCTTTCCATTTTAATTTAATATCACTTTTATAATGTTATGAAATGAGGCCCACTGCATACATAACATATATTGGTGGTAAGACACCTTTACGTTTTTTAGCTCAATAAATAACTAGGAGAATTAACACTTTTTGAGAAGCCAAACTCACCCCTCTTCTCCTTGATACATATTTATTGAACTGTGGCAGTTAGCTAGTGCCACAAAATTGTATGCCACAAAAATGTAGGCATACAACATTCTACATTTATTTCTCAGGTGTGTGAAGGGTTCAGCTAAGTTGGCCTACCTGACCATGACTGGACTCACTCATGTGCCTGGGGGTTGGGTTTTGAGTCAACTGGTCTAGGCTGGGCTTAGGGGATGACTGGGTTCTACCCCACGTGCCTCTTATCCTCCTCCAAGGACAATGGGCTAGCCAGACCTATCCTCCTCATTATAATGCCAGAAGTACAAAATAGAGCAAGTCCAGACTTTCAAGCCTCCTCTTTTATCACATTCACTATTATCCCATTGGCCAAAACAAAGCAAATGGCCAAGGGTTGGGAGTTAAAGGGTGGGAAACACACTATCAGTCCTGATGGGAGGGATAGCAAAGTCACATGGCAAAAGGTACAGACACAGAGAAGGTCTGAAAACTCATCAATTAACCTGTTTCAACTCTTTAGGCTTCTTATAAGGGGGCCTATCTTAAAATGCTGAAAATTCAGTAAAGCCTGGCCTTGTAAGGAATACATATGAAAATGTTCTCAAAGCTTTAAATTGCAAAATATAACACCTAATCTCTGTTGTACAATGTAGGAAAAATAATTAGGTTGTGAATCATGATTTTATAGATTAGGTTCACGGCACTTAACTGAAACACATATGCACATAGCATTGATAAAGACTGATATCTGGGTTCTGGACCAAGTCCCTTTTCCTTCATAGCTTTGACTGTCAGTCCAGAAAAGTCAGGTTATTCTTCTTGTGGGAATGGCAGGAGACAGTTTTGAAATCAGAGCAGAGCTACATGCAATTCATAGGAAGGGTTTATTCTGAATGATAAATATATTTATTTTTATTATTTCTATAAACATTGATTTTTTTTTTTGAAAGGATGTTACTGTGTGTCAAGATTTCAGGGGCTTTCAAAGGAGTTGACAGGAATCAATTTCTTAAATAAGCATTGGTTTATCACAATTTTTTCAACTGGCTAATTCTATGAAGGCTTTCAAATCCTGTTTTTATTCCATTTTTTTGATGTAAATTATTTAGGACAATAGAGCCTAGTGAGGTAAGGAGTGCTGTGGTTTGAATGTCCCCCTAACCCTAATTCGTATGCTGAAATCCTAATGCCCAAGGTGATGTTATTAGGAGCTGGGCATTTGGATAGTGATTAGGCCATGAGGGTGCAGCCCTCCTGATGGGATTAGTGCCTTTATTAACAAGGCCTGAAAGAGTTCCCTTCTGCCTTACTCAAGTGAGAAAACAAGAAGTCTACAGTCTATGACTGGAACAGAGCCCTCACCAGACCATACTGGGCTTCTGATCTCAGATTTCCAGACTCCACTACTGTGAGAAATAGGTATCTGTTGTTTATAAGCCTCTCGTTCTATAGGGTTTTGTTATAGCAGCACGAAGGGACTAAGACAATAAAGGAGCAATTGTAATTTTTCCATGTTTTTAGAATGACTTATGAATTGACAACCTATCTTAAATTTTCCCATCCCACCAGAACGTTTTAAATGAATCAAGTTTTCTTTGGCACCTAAGAGGGAAAAAAAAGGAAAGAAAGAAATGACAAACAAATTGAAAGCAAAATAGGAAGCAGCTTATGTTTCGGAATTAGACAAAGAAAATGTGAAAGCATGCTTATTCCCCCAAAACTCCTACCTGTGGTACCAGAAGTGTTAATCCAGCTACCTTAAGAGTAATAAGCCAGAAGATCGATCATTTACCACTTAAAAAACTTTACATGTTGATATACATGGTGTTTCTTCTGATTGTACTTATTGAATTGTAATGTTGGTTATTAAACTAGTTATTAACAATCTTGGTTTGCATTTTGCTGATCTTTTCCCCATTTTTCAAATAATTAATTTTTACTGTATTTTACGAAAGTATCTCTTAGCGATGGATTGGAAAAATTAAGAACCTCTTCTTCACGGATTACTTGGGAAGCTGCTTTTTTGGACGAGGCAAATTTTGGGAACATAATAAGAACCAGGGCCCTGTGATGAGCTTCAGTGAAAGTAAAAACCTGAACAAAGCTTTGGTAACATTTTTTTTTCTGGTTAAATACCCTCAACTTGTATTTTGAGTGGGTATTTGCCGAATACAAATCTGGAAAAGTTGCCCAGCATCTAGCCCCAAATTCCTTCCACATGGTGGCCAGGAAGCACGTTAGGACAGTGCTTTTGAGAGGCTGAAAGAAGGAGCGAAGGGGCGGGGCGATAAGCGTGAGGTCATTAGAAAGCGCCGCTCGCTCTGCGGGGAAAGTCGACGCCTCGTTGACGTCACCGCGGTCCGAATACTTTCCCGGAGACAGGAGGGGAAGACCAGCGAGGTATTATTTAAATGTGGGTTTTGAGTTTTTCTCCTGCTTCTGCAGAAGTCCGCTTCTGTCCTTGGGCTCCCCTTCCATCCCTCAGCTGGCTGTGAGGAGCGGGTCCGGTTGCGTAGTCTCCCGCGAACGCGATGCCCAAGCCTCGGGGCAGCGTTGCTGCGGGACCCCCACTCCTCTGGCCCTGTGGCTGCTGGCGGGCTTTGGCTAACCTCGGCACCTCACGTCTCTCTCGGCCCGGCCTTTGGCTTTTTCTTCGCTTCTTAGCTCTGTCTCTCAAATGTTGGAAGGGGGAGAAATTAAAAACACGACTCCACAATTAACTTTCACCTGCCCTCAAACCTTCATTAGGGAGGAAGGCCAAAGCGTAAGGTGTAGGGGAGTAACTTTTCCTTGTCATCCACGTTTATCATTCACATACAAGTTACTCTCATATAATCACGAGCTGCCTGCCGCTGCAGTTTTAGCCCACCTGAGAGGGTAGGCAGATTTCGACCTAAGTGAAATCTGCGGCGGATAATCACAAAGGTTTTCTTTATGGCCCAGGAAAGTTCAGTGTGATTTAAACTTCTGGTTGGAAATACCTTGAATGTCTTCCTGTTGACTGCAATTCAGTTTTGGCGAGATAAAAGTGTGTCTACCCCATGAGATGTTTGCTATCCACTTACTAACCTATTTGGATTTGTCTGATAGTAGACTTGACCGCATGTTGACGTTGCATCCGAAAATTCCGAATTCAGAGAATTGTTGGTCATTGGAATGATAGAACTTAAAGATGAAATAGTGACAGTGTAAAACAATGGTTTTTCAAAATAATGGAAACCAAATTCTCAGTCAAAAGATGTTAAAGCTGCATTCAAGTAGTTATGTTGTATGTTTCACATTTAGATAGAGTTTTTCATTACTGTTTTTCACTTTTCAAATGGATGTTTATGTGTGTTATCTCAGTTACTGTTTCCAAACAGTTGACCCTTCAATAATGGTTTTAAGTAGTCCAACTTGGATTAGGATATTTGATCATTTTCACTTAAGCAAAATAATTATAATCTTACTAGCTAATGCATGTTGACTGCTGAGGCAGGCACCATTTTAATAGCTTTACCGATATTGTTCATTTAACCTGCGCAATAGCCCTATATATTGTTAAACAATTATTTTAGAGATGAAAATGTAATAAGCAAGTACCATGGTGTTTGAAAGGTAATTTTGCTGCTCCCTATCATAATGCTTCCAATTAAACATTAGAATTAAACAACAGAAGTAAGTTCATTGTAATCTGATTTAATTATTTATCTGAGTTTTGAGCAGAATCTTTGTAATTTATATCATTTTCTGTTATCAGACTTTGGGATAAATTTGTATTTAAAGGTTAACATTTAAAGATGTTAAAAAGGAAAATGTTAAAAATGTTTAAAAGGAAGTCTGTCTTTTCTCAGGGATTTTACTATAAGTCTGAAGGAGATTTACAGGCAACGCTAACATGGACTGTCTACCAAAGACAGCAATATTTATTGAGTGATTGTTGTATGTATTTCACTATTATTTTCTAAGATAATGCAGTGCAAAAAAGTCATTACAGTAATAGAATTCTGATACATCTGCAGATGTCTCTCTAGTTCCAAAAAATGATGTATTGGATTTGTTCTGTGGCTTAATTCATAATTATATGTAACTCTACTTGGCATAGGGATGGAAATAGCCCCTGAATGAACATCATGAAATAAATAAATAAATAAGTAAGTAAATAAGTGTATATATATATATATATGTATATGTATCTTTTGATCCATGTGACTTCCTGATATCTATTGGTTCAAACTCAGTTCTGATACTAAGTTCCAAAATTTGGTTCCAGTTTACTTTCATTGGTTTTAGTAAGTTAACAAATAGCTACTAAGTACCTCATATGTGGCAAGACATTTTTAGTCATGTAGAGATAGAAATGTCATGCAACATGAATTCTGCTTTGAAGGAATAGACTACTGGGTAAATAACCATTGGAAAATTCTGAGCAGAGGAGTGACATGATCTGGTTTAGGTTTTTAACAGCATCTCTCTGACTGCTGTGTTAAGAATAGTCTGTTAGAGAGTGGGGTAGATGAAAGCCTGGAGACTAGGAGAGTGTAGTAATTCAGGTGAGAGGATGGCAGCTTCGCAGGGTGGAAAGAAGTGAATGTGGCAAGTACAGTTCAATTTTGGATGTATTTTCTAGGTAACGCTACAGATTTGCTTACGGATTGAATATGGGTTGTAAGAGTAATAAGATAGTTGGTTAAGGTTTTGGACTTGAACAACTAGAGGGGTGGATTGCCATTAACTGAGATGTGGAAAACTGGGAGGAACAGGCTTTTGCTGGACGATTAGGAGTTCAGTTATGTGTTAACTTCAAGATGTCTGGTAGTCATACAAGAGGAGATGCTGAGTCTTGTCCAGTGTTGCACAGGCATTTGAGTCTGCCAAGTCTGGAGTTCAGTGGGGAGGTCAATGCTGGAAAAGAATATTTGGGAGTTGTCAGTGAACAGGTGGTATTTAGATTCAAGAGGCTGGAGACAGTCACCACAGAAGTGAATATAAACAGATGAGAGAAGCATTTACAAGACCTGAGTCCTTAGACATTTTAGCCTTTAGAGGTTTGAGGAAATGACGAATCAGCAAAGGAAACAGAATGAATAGCCAGTGAGGGACAAGGACAGTTTTGAGAGTCTTGTGTCATGGAATTCGGGGTGAAGTAGTGTAATTCAGTTTTGTCAAATGCAGCTGAAAGATCAAATAAAATGAGGATTGACACCTTTGAATTCATCAAGGTATAAGAGAAGAAGTATTTTTTTTAATATAATTTATTTTGGTATCATTAATCTACAATTACATGTGAAATATTATGGTTATTAAACTACCCCCTTCATCAGGTCCCCCCCACCAACCCCATTACAGTCACTGTCCATCAGCGTAGTGAGATGCTATAGAATCACTACTTGAGAGAAGAAGTATTACTGATAGATAAATGATAATGAAGTCTGGAGAACCTTGGGAGCAAAGAGGAAGAAGAAACTACTTTTATTTGGGAGATATGGAATCCTTTACAGAGGAGAGGGCATTTGAGGTCGGTTTTAAAGGACAAATAGATTTCACTAGGCCCAGAAGATAGGGGTGGATTGTGGGGAGGTGGGTATTGTAAGCAGGAAGAAACCTTACTTCTCTCCCTTCAAGGCCATACCTCCCAATCAGAGGTTTTAAAGGTGATTTTGCAAGTCCTTTCCTTTGTGTCAGTAGCCAGTTCCTCATTCTGGGTAGCCATTCTTGGTTCAGGCCTATTGAACATTGCTAAAGAAATTCCCAAAAAACACAAATTAATTCTACCCAACCTCAGCTGGGTCCTCTCTCAGTTGCCTGACAATGCTTTCCTTTATTCCTACTCTTCTCCTAGCACAGACTCCACAGTGCCATGTAAATGAATAACATTTACTGAGCATTAACTGCATGCCAAGCACTAAAGATTCATTTATTTGATAGAAATTTATTTAGCATCTGCGACATGCTGCCCTGATACTTGGAATGTAACAGTGAGAAAAAGACTGGTCCTGCAGTCTAGTATGGGTGATGGGCATTAACTAGATAATAACAGACATATAAAATTACAACAAAGATATGGAGAAATACATGGTGCTATTAGACTGTCTAACTAGTGGACATGACTTATTCTGAGGGAAGAAAGAATGCTTTCTTGAAAAAGCATTCTTGTTGAGGGAGATGAGATAAGCAGGCAAAAAATGGTGGTGGCAGGGAGGCCTCACAACTCTTAGGAGTTTCTTAGAAAGAAATGAGACCAGAAGGGCTTTTTGTACCATAAGAATAAGGAGAAAATGGCCTCCAGGTAGCTAGAAAATTTAGGTGTAGGGAAGGAATCCATTCCTACAGTTCTTTGAATGTAATAGAGCTAAGAAATATAAGTTTGATTGTGGCTTCTATGTCCAGGGAAATGACATTTAATCTGGCCTATTTAGGAATACATAAATTTCAAAATTTCAGATAATCAAAACTTATTTGTAAACTTACATGTTATTGTACTATGTTACATATATTACTGTTTGAAAATCATAATTCTGAGAGTATATCATAAAATGTATTTCCTGATCTTCCTGCTTTTTGGTTTTCCATAGATTACCATAGTTAACTTCTTTTGTATCCTTTAAGAAACTTACATACATATACAAGTATGCTTCCACACTCATACATATTTTTTCTTAAAAGTAAATAGAATGTATTTTATATCCTGTTCTTCGATTTTTGTTCATTTATTAATATCTCAGGAATCTAAGCTCTACTTCATACATTTTCATTGTTGCAGAGTATTTTATTTAATTAGTATAAAATAATTTATTTAACCAGTCCTTGTTATTGGGCATGTAGGTCCTTCCCTGCTTTAAAGTTTGAGTGTTTTAAAGAGGGTTGCAGAGTGGATGTCCTTGAACATCTTGTGTGAAAACATACATTTTGAGAAGCAAAATTGCTGGTGAGACAGGAACCATGGGTGTAGTAAGAGTAGGGTGAGGGCCTCCATAAAAAGCAAGGCAGGATATTTACAGTCAGAGCACTCTAACTACATGCAAGGAAACCCCCTGCTAAACTCTGTATTAAACATTAAGCTCTAGAGTCATTCTTTTTTTTACTTTTTTTTATTTTGGTATCATTAATCTACAATTACATGGGCAACATTATGTTTACTAGACTCCCCCCATCATCAAGTCCCCTCCACATATCCCATTACAGTCACTGTCCATCAGTGTAGTAAGATGCTATAGAATCACTACTTGTCTTCTCTGTGTTGTACAGCCCTCCCTGTGGCCCCACCCCCCACATTTGCATTATGTCTGCTAATCGTAATGCCTCTTTTTTCCCCCTTATCCCTCCCTTCCCACCATTACTCCCCAGTCCCTTTCCCTTTGGTAACTGTTAGTCCATTCTTGGGTTCTGTGAGTCTGCTGCTGTTTTGTTCCTTCAGTTTTTTTCTTTGTTCTTATACTCCACAGATGAGTGAAATCATTTGATACTTGTCTTTCTCTGCCTGGCTTATTTCACTGAGCATAATACCCTCTAGCTCCATCCATGTTGTTGCAAATAGTAGGATTTGTTTTCTTCTTATGGCTGAATAATATTCCATTGTGTATATGTACCACCTCTTCTTTATCCATTCATCTCCTGATGGACACTTAGGTTGCTCTAGAGTCATTCTTCAGTGAGATCAGTTGATTCTCCCCAAATAAAGGAAAGTAGCCCATGTTTTTATTATGCTAATTGTTTATAATCATGTGTAAGATTCACTTTAGCATGCTGAAGGGACTTAATGTCTCATTAAGGACAAACATCCTAAACCACTTTTAACAAGTCCATGCCCTAAGCCCTTTATCAGTTCCCAAAAATCCTCAACTGCCTATAAATCGCCTAGACAATGCACCACCCCAGGACTCTCTTGTCCCCTCCTGGCGTGAGCCAGGAGCTCTGTCCTCACTGTATCTCTCAATAAAAGCCTCTTCCTGGCTCTCCTACTTTGGGTGTTTGCTAAGTTCATTCTTTGACTCTGCATACAAGAACCGTGGCATCACTGGGTCAAAGAATTTATACATATACAATTTTGAAGCATAGTTCCAAAGTGCACCCCCCAAATGCTCAGCTTACACTCCAATTAATATTGAGTGACAGGCTGTTTCCCTCCCTTTGCCCATATTAGGTACTATCAATCTTTTAACAATTGTGCTTGTTTGACAGATGAAAAGTGGCCTCTTGTTTTGGCACTTGTTTCTTTAATTCTGAGTAAGGTGTAGTAGTTTTCTTTATGCTTATTGGTCATCTGTATTCCTTTATATGTGAACTGTTAATTTTCTTTGTTTTTCTTTTGGGTTGTAGGTATTCTTTTTTTGTTGTTAAGTTGAATTGTAGGGACTCCTTTTTATCTGCCTTGGTGTTTTAAATATTTTCCCCTAGTTTTTCATTTGACTTTAGACTTGGTTTGTTGGTTTGTTCATTTATTTAGGCATGCATACATTTTGATAAGGGACAGGTAAAGATATAAGATCAGGATTTTTTTTTAGAAGGAAATTTGTTGAATACATTACTCAAATAACTAGATACTCTGTAATGTCAGCCTTTGTTGGGAATGTTAGTAATACAACAACAAACCTCTTTTGAGGCCATAGGCCCTGTCTTGTTTTTATAAGCTTTGTTCGGCAACTATCATAGGCCTGGTGGGCACCCGGCAACCTACCTCTCTCTCACCCCCATTTATATTGGAATTGAAATGAGATGTAATAAAGCTGCTTGTTATTCTAGACTATACTTTCTGTTTAGGTGTTCCTCAATTTATGAATTGAGTTATATTCTAAAAATCACTTTGAAAGTTAGCTATCTAATTTCACTGTAGAAATAATGTACCTAGGTTCTTATCTTTGATCTCAGTTAATTAATTCATGAAGGCTAGTTTTTCTCTTTAGAGTGCAAATTCAAGATATCCTGTAATTTTAGCCTTAATGTACTTCAGCATGCATCCTGAAACAATAGGGATATTTTCTTATATAACTGTAAGGCCATTTTTATAGCTGAATTTTAATTCCCTAGCAAAACTGTCAATAATTTTTAGTGTCATGTAATACCTCACCCACGTTCAGATTTCTGTCTCGTAAAAATATCTTTTTACACTTGGTATATTTAAATCAAGATTGAAGCAAGGTCTCCTAAGTCTCCTTTCTTTTCTTCCTCTATTTCTCTTCCCTTCTCTTAGTTTTTCTCATCCATTTACTTTTTGCAGAAATCAGGTCCGTTGTCCAATAGTGTATTTCTCATTCCAGGTTTGTTTGTTTGTGTTCTCCTGTTAACTTGTTTCTCCATCCTCTGTATTTCCTGTAAAATGGAAGTTAGCTCTACAGACTCAATTATATTCAGATTCAACTTTTTTGAGGGACGTGGAAATGCTGCACAGTGTTGTGTACATCACATTGCTTCATCTCAGAAGGTTCATAATATGTTTGTGTCCTACTTCAGTGATGTGAAGATTGATCCATGGGTTCAAGTAGTGACAAACTCACTTCTGTTATAAACATCCCCATCATTCTTTTATCTGTCAGTGAATCTATAATTTCATTAGGGGTTGTAAAATGGGGATTTAAAAAAAAGTTGTCATTTCTTCCACACTTGTTAGCTGAAATTTGAAGTCTGTTTTATTATTTGGGAACGTGACAGTCAAGAATAACAAGGCTATTGTGGGAAAACACTGTCAGAACAACCACTTGTGATGCCAGGAATACACATTTCTTTGCTGTAGTTCTAGAGGTTTAAACAAGTGTGATGGTCTTTTTGATGTGTCAGCTTGGCTAGGCTTCAGCCCTCAGATGTTCAGTCCAACACTAACCTAAGGTGTTGCTGTAAAGGTATCTGTAGATGTGAGTAAAATCCACAATCAGTTGGCTTTTAACTAGAGAGTTTATTCTGGATAATCTGGGTGGGCTTGATTCAGTCAGTTGAAAGGCATTTGAAGCAGAGCTGAGGCTTCTCTGGCAATGAAATTCTGCCTGTGGACAGCAGCTTCAGCTTGTGGCCAAGAATTCCAGCATGCCCTTCCTTGACAGCCTGTCCTGCAGATTTGGGAATTACTTAGCTAGTCCCTACGATTGCATAAGCCAGTTTTTTACAATAAATTTCTTCATACATATCTCGTACTGGTTTAACCCTGGCTGGTACCAGGAGCAACTCCCGAGTCCTGTTCTCTAAAAAATGGAGTGAGGAGTGGTGGTAGGGGTCAGAGAAGCTACTTTGTTGAGGGCGACTATATAATTTATTGTTCAAGCTGGGACTTCTGAAAGAGAACTGGGGAGCTGCGCAGATGACACACTGAAACAACAGTTGTGAACTGGTACTGTCTTGGGCAGGTTGAGTCATGTGGTCATTCTGTATGTCAGCCACTGGGGATACATCAGTCTGACATGGCCCCTCCAGGAGCTTGTAGTCCAAGGGAAGTCAGGTAAATCAACAGACGTTCCCAGATAGTGGTTTAAGGGATGTGACAGTTTTTAGTTGTGTTTATCCAGAGAGAATGGGAGGGTGACATTCAGAGAAGCCTTCATTGGCTGAAGCAAAACCTAATTTTATCTCCAAAGATAAGCAGGCTTTGAACAAAATGAAGTGGGAAGGGCATGTACACAGTTATGTACAGAGAACCACACAGGTGAAAGGTTAGAGTGAAGGAGCATGGCGCATTTGGAAAACTGCTGTCATGGTTTCAGTTATGGAATTAGAAAAGGGGAGCAAGCAATGAAAGATGAGGTTAGTCAGACAAGCAAGGGCCATATTGTAATGGGTCTGACATCCATGCTAAGGGTTTGGAACTTGTCTTCAAGGTGGTGGGGAACTTGCAGCATACCATGACCAGATTATCTTTACAGAAAAATCATATTTTGTAACATCTTAAAATTGAGAGTGGAGAAAAATTGATAATAGGGTGACTACTTAAAGGCAAGAAATGATCCAGTCAGTGAGAATGGAGGAAAGCTGTGGCATGAGGAGATTAAGGAAGCCTTATTGACAGGACTGATTGGATTTGGGGTCCGAGGAAGGGGTGAGCAGTCATCTGGGGTAGCCCCCAGGATTCTGGCGCTGTTGACCTCTGAAGTAGAGCTTTGAGGGGAGGAGGTGGTGATGCCTTGAGTTCTGCGGGGGATGCTGCGCCCCCATCCTTTTCCCTGGTGGGTACCATGGTTTTTAATAAGCAGCTGAGAGGAGAGAAGGTGTGGCAATAGGGCCTGTAAGGATTACTGGGCAGGGCGTCCCCCACCCCTTAGTGTCAGCCTAACCTTACTCTGAGGGTTGAAGAGAGACAGATTTTCTCATGCCCTCTCCCCTTCCCTACCTCTGCAGCGGAGCTTTAGGAGTAGGTGGAGGGGTGAGGAACACCTACAGAACTTGGAAGAGGACGAGGAGCAGAGGTATGTGAATTCTTTTCTTTCTCTTACTTGGATCTCTTACCATGTACAACCTTGGGCAGGTTATTGAGCTTCATTGGGGCTCAATTTCTTGTCTGCAAGAAGTAAATGAGTTAATGCGTGTGGAGTACTTAGAATAGTGCCTGGCTCATAGGCAATGGTGTTCAAATGTTTGCTCTTTGCTCTTGATGCTAATACCATGCATTCACTGCTTCATCCTGGAATCTGAATAGCAAAGGAACAGGGAAGTTTCTGCAGCTCCCTCGCAGCTTTTCCTGTGGTCAGTAAAAACCAGAATTCTTTATACTAGCTCAAGTCCTCAGGAACTGTCTATATAAAATATTTGAAGAACTCATTTGATTGGAAGGAATTTCTGATAATAGAAGAACCTTTATTTTTTATTCTGCCTTGCTGTTTTTTATTTTTAGTTAGGAAAAAGAGTGGTTCAGTTCAGGTTTAATGAAGGTAATTATTCTTACTCTTGTTTTCAGTATTCACCCTAACTCCTTTTAACAATAAATAACTGCTTGTTTATTGGGACTTAAGGACAGGGAGTAATTGCAGGAAGAGTCCCCATCAGGATTCTGGAGAGGGAAAATATTTTCTAATAGAAAAATTTGACTGAAAAAAATTCATTTTTAAGTAAAGGCCTTTTTGGTGTTTTTTTTTTTTTTACTTGCAGTATTTGTTAAAAGCCAAAATACTTTATTAAAATATGCCTTTATTTAAATTGAATGATTTATTTTTATTACTATTTTAATATAGTTCATGCTTTTTGAAATAACATTTAAACAAAAAAGAATGAAAAGTTCAGAAAATGAGTTTGCTTTGATCCTATTCCCTAGTCCCTGCCCATTCTCACTGAGAATGTCTGTTTTATGTATACCTCCTTCCAGACCTTTTTCTACATACCTATATATACAGGTTTTAAAAAAGCAAATGGCATATGTTAAGCACATTATATATTATATACAATGTTCTATGACTTTTTTAAACCACTTCTCATTGTGTATCACTACATAAATATTTACTTATTTATTTTTAATATTCCCTTGGTCAGATATGCTATAATTCATTTAATTGTTGCCCTATTGATAAATATTTAGATTAGTATTTCCAGTGTTTAGTTACAGGTTCATTCAAGAAGTGTTTATTGACTTCTAGGAAATGCTAGTGAACAAAATACAAAAATTCCTGCCCTCATGTAGTTACCTTCTTTTGGAGGTGGACAGACAGTAAACATAAAATAAATACATCAGATGCTATTGCGGACTGTAAGGTAGAGAAGGAGAAGGGGAGTGCTGGGCGTGATAGAAGTTGTGTGCAGTTTAAAATAGGGTGGTTGGGAAAGGTTTGCCAATAGGTGACATGTGAGATGAGATCTGGTAAAGGAGAAGTAATGAGCTCTGAACTGGTGAGGGACAAGCATTCTAGGAAGGCGAGAAGAGGTACAAGAAATACAAAGCCCTGAGGTAGGGACATGCCTGATGTGGAAGGGAAAAGCATGAGGCCGTGGTGGTTAGAGTAGAATGAGCAAGGGGTTGAGTGGGGGATGAGGTCACAGAGAAGGCAGCAGAATCAGGGCTTTTTGGGCCACTTTAAGGACTTTGTCTTTTACTAAGTGAGGTGGCAAATCTTTGGAAGTTTTCAAGCAGCAGTGTGATATAATCTGATTTATATTTGGAGTGACTATTCTGCTTTTTTATAATGAACTATTGGAAGGAAACAAGCAGGCCATTTAGAGAGGCTATTGCAACAATCCAGGGAAGACACAATGATGGTTTGGACTAGCTTGGACCAGAGTGGTGGCTGTAGAAGTGTTAGGATGTGGTTAGATTATGGATGTATTTTAAAGGTAGGGTGAGAGAGGAGTCAAGGACCACTGTGTAATATTAGATCTGAACAATTGGAAAGGTGGACTTGCCATGAAATGAGATGGGAAGACTATGGTAGGCAAGACTAGGAATTTGGCTTTGGGCACATTACTTTTGAGAATCTATTAACATCCAACTAGAGGTATTGAGTAAGTAGGCATTTGGAAATGCAAATGTGGGGTTCAGTTGGGAGCTCAGGGCTGGAGATACGAACCTGGGAGTCATTGGTTTATTAATGCAATTTAAGCCCTGAGCTCACCTAGGGAGTAAACTAGAGAAGAACAGAATCAAGGACAGCCCTTGGGCACTTCATGCTTAAGAGGCTGAGGAAGTGAGAAGGATGCTGCAAAGGAGACCAAGAAAGCAGCCGGCGAGCCAGGGGGGAAATGAACAAAATGTGATGCCCTGAGAATCAAATGAGGGGAGCCAGCAGCATCAAATGATAGCAGCTGAGAATTGACCATTGAATTTAACATTGTGGCTGTTTGGGTGACTTTGACAAAAGCAATTTTGAATGAGAAGTAGGGTCCTAATTGAAGTAGTTTCAAGAAAGAATGGAAGGAGAAGAATTGGGACTGGTAGTGTAAGCAACTCTTTTGAGGAATTTGTTCTAAAAGGGAGATAGAAAATGGGCTTTAGTTAGAGAGGAATGTGAAGTCAGGATGTTTCTTTTGTTTCTTGTCCAAGATGGAGAGATAAATATTTAAAGCTTATAGGTAATGATCTTGCAGAGCGAAAAATTGATGCAAGAGACAGTGGGGGAAATTCAGAGATTTGAGGAACCCATTTTCTTTTATATGCATGTACACAGGGATTTCTATAGGCCAGATTCTTAAGAGGATTTCCTGAGTCAAAGGGTATGTGCATTTGAAAAAACTACCAATTCATATTCCACTTTCAGTGTATACCCTTGATAACATTGAACTTTGCTAGTCTTTAAAATTATTGCCAATCTGATGGGTTTTATCTTCATGATTTTGTTTTATGCTTTGTAGAAACTCTATATAATCTAACTAATGCTTTGTTAGGTTTTAGCAAATATTTTCCCCAAGGCTGTTTCTTGCCTTCTAACTTTGCTTATGGCATAGTTTGCCATGTAGATGTTTTTTCAGTTTTTATGTAAAGTCTGTCAGCCAATTCCTTTTATAGCATTTGGTTTTCATTTGGATTATATAAATACTTTATATAATCTTTTAACACATTTATACATATATCTTTTTAGTTTTAGTTCATCTGGAGTTTATTTTTGTGTATGTTAGGATATAGGTATCTAAGTTTCCTATCTTTTTCTATGTTCCTAAGCAGTTAAATACCGTAAGAATTAACTGTTTCTTGAAGGTTTGGAAGAAATTATCTATAATATCTTCTGACCTTGGAGCCTTTTTGGAGGGTAGATCTTTGACTTTAAAATTTTTTCCCTGTGCTTAATGATCTATTTGGTTTATGTACTTCTTTTTACGTTAATTTTGGTAATTAATTTTTTTCCCCTAACATCTCATTCTTCCAGATTTTCAAGTTCATTGGTTTAAAATTATCCATAAAGGAAAGACATACTGTCTTCTCTATATTGGCCATATATTCTTTGTATTTACACCTTTATTTGGGCAGCAGATGATGGAGCCACCCTTTCACAGCTCTGGAAATTGGTTTAGCTGTTTTCAGTCCTCATGGTCCATGTTTTACGGCCCTTCATCTTGGGGTTATTCCTAGAGTCTCCTCTTTTGTTCATAAGGGATTGCAGGCTCCTTGGCTCTGTTTCCTGTCTGTCTGATCCCATTTGCTTTTTAGCTTACAAATACTTCTACTGTTGAGGTCTGCTGTATATACCGATATTGGCTTCCAGCATTACTATGGACTTACTTTTATATTTCTTCTACCATTTTAGAGAGATTTAGGGAGGAAGGAGGGATGAACATGTATCTTCAGTTAGCCTTTTGAAGTGGGAAGTCACAGTTCTGTCCTGTGTGGTTTTCCTTATCAGAGTCCTCTCTCTGCTAGTTGCATGGTAGTGGGATAGTAATGTAACACAAGTAGTGATAGTAGGATCACTTTCTTCTTAAGTGAAACCGGTTGTCTAAGCGTAATATACTAGTTGAGTAGAAATGTTGATATATTGTGACTAAATATTCAAATACTACTTTTTAAACTTCAATGATATAGTCATAACCTTAGATCATTAGACCAACTGCCTTGTTTAATGGTTGAGGTATTTGAGGCCCAGAGACATTCAGTGATTTATCTAAGGTGACAGAATCAGTGCTCAAGCAAGACAGAAAGCCCGGATTTCTCTTTACTTCAGTTCCGCTATGCTCTTTGCTGTTTCATACATTTTGCTGTTCTACTTGGCTGTGTAACAAAAGAGGTATTTTCAGCTAATAAAAAAAAATTGTTCTGAGATTTGGTCTTAGATACCATATTTAATAAATTAATGTAGATTTTGCTTTTTTCACATAGATAATATTATGATATAAAGGTGAATTTTAAAAGAATGGGCTGTCAAGGTATGTTCTAGCCTAGATGAAAACTGTATAGTTTATTTCTCCTAAGTTTCTTCTTTTCTGCTTATAGACTTTATGTGATTTATGACCTCTTTGAATCTCTTATTAATATTTTAAAGAAGCTTAAGAAATATACATAAATATAGGCTTAAAAAATGATTTTTGTGATAAATAACGTACTTCAGACTAGGATTTCTTATTTAGTTTAATATACTATGCTGCCAGATCACCTAAATTTAGGAGGCCCAAAGACAGTCAGTGGTTTATCTAAGGTGACAAAATTTAGACATGTTAAAATATGTTTTTCCAAAAAAGAGCTTTGCTTATCTTTTTTTTTGACAAGTGTTAACCATACTTTCATTGCTTTGCTTGGTCTTAACTTCAACAAAGTCTTTTAAATGAAATATTTTTATTATTGATATTCCATGTTTTATAGTCATGTCTTTAGTTCTTGAAAAGCATTCAGGATTTGGTATGTGTTGCCTTAGAGGACGTGGATGGGACTCTTCCCCTCACACCACCCCAAGCAACTCAAAAAGAAAGGAAGTTTGAATGTAATTGCTACAGAATTTTATTCTAAGTAGATTTGTTTAGTTATCTTCAGGTTTGAACTCCTTTAGTTAATGTTGAAATATGTGGTATGATCATTGATTTTTTTGTTAACCTAAAGAGTAATGAGTTTAATATTTTTCCAGTTGGTCTTAATGGCAGAAGAAGAAAGTAATGAAGATTATCCAGTAGAAATTCATGAGTATTTATCAACATTTGAGAATTCCATTGGTGCTGTGGATGAGATGCTGAAGACTATGATGTCTGTTTCTAGAAATGAGTTGTTGCAGAAGGTATTTTAAAAATGTAATTTCTGAAAATGTAATTCATAAAACAGTGCGGTGTTCTGAAACATTTAGAAGAAGAAATAGATTAATGATAATATGCTCCTTTCCTCTATTTTAATTTTATAAGTATTTGGGTATTTTGAGGGGAAAAAAACAAAAAAGAAATCCAACCTCAGTAAATACTTCCTAATTATATTTTTATTTTGACTTGGTTTTGAAAAAAAGGAGCACATTCTTTGACAGACTCTATCTTTGACCTTTTATGCATTTCAATGATGTTATCAGGGTTTCTGGAAACCCTATAGGACAAAAAGAGTAAATTGACTTTGACAGTCTAAAACAAGTCTCATTATGTTTCTTCTGTCTTTGGTATTGCCTAAGCATTTTAGCCTGCTTCTTATACATAAATGCATCATGTACAATGTTTATGTTGACAAACTACTTTTGACATAAACAGCCCAGATCATAATTCCTGAAATTAAAATAATCCAAAAGAATTTTTCTTGGATTATACACATTCCTTGTCTAACTGTAGATGGTACCCTGAAGTGAAAATCTGTTGGCAAAAATCACTGGTTAAACCATCAAAACATCTTCGTACTACAAATTATTTCCAGATCATTTGGTTATTGAATTATAGGAAGTGAAAAAGAAAAAGAAATTTCTTTGATACATTGTGTTTGGTGAAAGTTTAAAATATTATGTAATGGTGCTCAAAGTTTGTGTGTTTTTCTTTTTTCTTTCTTTCTTTTTTTTTATAGTTGGACCCACTTGAACAAGCAAAAGTGGATTTAGTTTCTGCTTACACATTAAATTCAATGTTTTGGGGTATGTATATTACCTTGAAGTTAATTAGAAAGCAAATTATTTATTGTGTCAAAGGTGATTTATTTTAATTTTTTATTAAGGTATTATTGATATACACTCTTATGAAGGTTTCACATGAAAAAAACAATGCGGTTACTACATTTATCCATATTATAAAGTCCTCCCCATACCCCAATGCAGTCACTGTCCATCAGTGTAGTAGGATGCCACAGATTCACTGTTTGAAATGTGATTTATTTTGTAAATGCCAGCAACTTATATACAATTATACTTTATGGCAATTTTAGTACTCAGATACTTATTTCTTTTAAATCAGTATACCAGATGCCCACGAGCCAAACATAAATTTAACATTACAAAGAAGTTGAATAATTTAATATTTAATCATTTGTGTGACATTTCTTTTTTGTGAGTAACCAGAGTTTCTTCAATGAATATATTCACATTTTATTCCATTAACTCTTTCTGTTGTAGTTTATTTGGCAACTCAGGGAGTTAACCCTAAGGAACATCCAGTAAAGCAGGAATTGGTAAGATCGCACTGAGTTCCTTTTTATTTTATGTGGCTGTTTGTTGTGGTAGTCCTGAAGTTAAAGGCATAGTACTTTCATCACACTAATTTTGGAGAACAAAATTATTTAGATTTGAAATTATGAAGTAAGCCAGATTTCATCTGTCTTTAGGTTTTTCTTTTTCTTACCTTTGTCAGAGAATTGGTGTTCTGTATATCATATAAATCTCTGGATGGGAAAATGTTACGATTCTAGTAATTATTTATAACTTCCATATTATTTTATCTATAAATTCTTGAAATCCTGTTCATCTCTACAACTGCCTTTTTAAAAAAAACTCTTATACAATTCTTGAAAGTATATTCTAGTTGATTTACTAGCAAAGACGGGAAAGTTTCTCCCCCACCTTTTCAATTCTTCCATTAATTCATTTTCTCAGCAGTAAAGAATCCAGTTCAGCAACAAAGCTAAAAGCTTTTTTGGCACCAGTTGTATGTGTACTGTCCAGTAATTCTGCATTAGTGACATATTTACAACCTGTAATAAATCTTCTAGGTTTGTCTTTGTATTCCATTTAGATGTATAAGTACAGTGTATAAGGTCTGGTATCTTGGAGTTTTTGCTGACTTTGAAAATTAAATCAAATCATCCAATTTGAAAGAAAAAATTAGAAATCAAACATGGTTACCTTCTTGACTTGGCTTTATGAATAAGAATATTAATAAATTTATTCTTTGTTTATAAAATATAAGGTAAATATGTGAAATACATTTGACACTATTATTGTTCTCAAGTCTTATCATTGTTGATATGTATGTTATTTACAACTTAGTACTGGGTCATTTATATTTTAAAAGATGAGTAAACCAGATCTCTGTCTTCATTTTTTAAAAGTGGGGACTAAGGCATTTTCTTCTTTTAAAGTTCTTGGGGGAAAAATCAATTTATTTTTAAATATAGAAATTGTGAAAAATACATAAAGCAAAAATATAAAGCAATATGGTACACAGGTCCTGATTTGACCAGTGATACTGGCTTTAAAAGTGATATGTTCTGAAGAAGTATACATTGTATCATGTGTTTCACTTTCTAATGTGGACTTTACATTTATAAAATTACTTTTTTTTCCTTTAACACACTTATTTGGGGTATTTTAATACTTGATCCTGCCATTGGAAAAGGACAAAATCATCTATCTTCTTTCTCCTTCAGAACCCCCTTATGAAGGAGTACATTCATATTCTGGACAGGGTTTGCAAATAAAAACCATTCCTGTTTTCCTTTTCTGATCTGTGACAGACATCACTGGTTGATCACAGAGTAGTATGCGAGAGGAAACCCATTTGCCATACATATCATGAATGAGGAAAGGCATTGAAAATAGTTTATTCATCTAATAAGTATTTGAGCACCTACTGGTAACCAGGCATTATTTCCAAGTGAGATGATTCCTCAGTGAATAAAGCCAATAAATATTCCTATTTGGGCAGATGACAGACTATCTAGTGGAGGGAGACAAGCAATTAACATAATAAAACAAACACATAATAAATATGCATATGAATATACAATATGTTAGAAAGTTATATATTATGGGAAAAACATAGTGCAGGTTAAGGGGGATTGAGGGCATGGGTAGGATTGCTACTGCAAGAGGGAAAGGCAGGCCTTTTAACAGGGTTAACATTTGAACAGATTGGAAGGAAGAGAGGGGTCAGTTGTGTGAATATTTGAGGGAAGATATTCCAGGCAGGGCCAGGGTGAGTGTGTGTAACGAGGACTTTGGCTTTTACTTTGGTAGAAACGGAGCCATGATAGAGGTTTGAGCAGAGTGTCAGTCTTTTACAATTAAAAAATTCTGAGGTTCTGCATTTTTCTCTATATTTTGATTATTTTAATGAAAACTAAACTTGCTTTTAAGCATGGTCAGTCATTTACTCTGCTGTTTTATGGCTCTCGTTATCTTTATTTCTCCAAAATACAGAATAGTCCTTTATTCTGATTAATGGCTTCAGGAGATTCAAAATGATATGGCAACCTATGATGTTTCTCACCTTGTAAAGTCTGATTAGAACTGTATATCTGATTAGAAAATATGTGCTTATCAGTCAAACTGTGAAATTGAATAAAAGATCTTACATTCTCATTCTGCTCATTTTAATTGTGGCACTAGAAGGTAACATAAGAGACTAAATACTGCCTCATTTATTCCCTGTTTAGAAAAATTTCAAGAGGGTTTAGTTTGTATGTTCCAAGTATGTGAGAGCTCTGTTTTAGATTATACACTTCAGATACATAAGAATTAATATGCGGATTTAGGCTAATGCTAAATTAAAAAATGTGTAACCACATATAAACTTTCAATGTTTATCTCTAATAGTGATGTCCTAGACTAGTTCTTCCTCTTTTGAAACACTCAGAACACTTCTGAAATGACTTTTTAATGTCTGTATTCCCTTCAGACTATGAATTCCGGAAGAGCATGGAGCATGTTTATTCTGTTCACTTGCACTTACTAGCACCACTCAATAGGCAGTAAATACATATCTGCTGAATTTAACTGAGGTGTAGTATAATAAAACTTAGTGGTGGTGAACAGCTAGTAAATCTGTTGCCTTCTTTTTTTTTTTAATCTTTAAGGAAAGAATCAGAATATACATGAACAGAGTCAAGGAAATAACAGACAAGAAAAAGGCTGGCAAGCTGGACAGAGGTGCAGCTTCAAGATTTGTAAAAAATGCCCTCTGGGAACCAAAACCTAAAAATGTGTCCAAAGTTGCTAATAAAGGAAAAAGTAAAAATTAACCTTTTGGTTTTGATGTACACGTATTCAAGAAATACATCACTTTTATTGTTTTCCACAAACTAGATGATTATGTAGCAATGTAAGGTTTAAATGTATTCCTTGTTGAATTCATATATAAAATTTACATTTTAAATTTGTAATGCTAAATACTTTTCCCCCCAGGAGGATTAAGTTATTGTTACTGATTTTTTTTTTTTTTTACTGTAGTGTACTATGAGGTTTTTAACATTGTTTTATACTATATACTTTATCATCTCTCTTGACAAGACTCTTATTTCCTTATAGAGGTCAATCTTTCAAGTACCATTATATAATCAACTATGAAATTTAAGTTAAATGTTCCTTGTAAACATTTGTCTCTTTTAAATGAATAATGACTTTATGAAGTATGCTATCTGAAGGTTGAAGTCATAAATGCACTGGTTTTCTAAGAAAGAATGAAATGTCCGTTTTTTTTTTCTATATAGTTACTTAATGTTTTCATGGTTTTGGGAATTATTGCTTTTTTTGATATTTGAAGTGTGAAATGAAGACATTAAGGTTATACTTTAATTCTTGGCACTTTGCTTCTATGTCCCATCTAAAGTAAAATATATCCTCATTAACTTTAGATGGGAAATGAGGTTCTATATTGATGGCTGAATTTGGCATGATGGCTGTATACCCTGTCAAAAAACCTGTGACTATTGTGTAGCTAACCTGGTTATTTTTATCTTTGAGTAGATTTTGAAATTAGAAAGATAGGTTTTAGAAATCATTAGTAGAGAAATTCACGAGGTTTTGTTCCTGATGCATAGTGCTCACAGTTCTCTTGATCTTTTTCAGATTATATGGTTACATGTTTTTAAGGCTATGTCAAGTACATATAGGTGTTCAGAAGCAACATTCTATATTAAATAATGCCATTAAGCAGAGGGGAAATCCAAAGAAGATTACATTGTGTTTATATTCTGTTTTATTTTTCTGCAGTATTTGTTAGGGAATTCTGAATATTAATTTTTTAAAATGTCTAAGCCCATGAGTTTTAATTATATTGTCCTTAGTGCTTTCAGCCTTTGAATCTACACCAGTATGTGTAGGAATGCCAAATACAGTAAAATACTTCGATATTTGAGAAAGAAGTTAAAATTTTCTGTGTGATTAATTTTCTATAAGTAACTTTGAATAAGTGGATTTCTTGATTTATGGTAACAGATATTGGAAATGGTCTTAAAATGTAATGGATTTTGTAAAGCATGTTAAACTCATTCTGTAGCATATGAAGAAGTCACTGATAGATGCAGAAAGTCTTCTGGCTCAGCTGTCAGACAATTTTTGAAGTGGAAGAACATTGATAGTTATTTTACTTCTTTTTTCACCTTTATCCTCTCAAATTTCTAGCTTTTTTAAGAAAGTCACATCTTCATGGGAGAAATAAATGTTATTAAGATCAAGTGTAGTGTATGTGTGGCCTCATGTTATTTATTCCATAGAAACTTATAACTTGTATTTCTGTATATTTTCTAATTTCATAACGAAAAGTTAAATGAAAAATGTCATACAGTTGCAGAAAATCATTAGCCAAATTATTGGTTTGCGAAAGTCCCAACTTTTCTGTTGAATTGGAGATCCTTAGTTGAATAATTCTTTCAGTGTTAATTAGTAGAAATAAAAACATTTGGATATATTACATTTTAATTGTCATTTTAAATACAACTTAGCACATAACAAGGAGCCCAGTGGTAGTATTGCATTGGACTGCTCATCTGTTGTTTATTCAGTCACTAATATTTAATGACATTTACATTGCTAAGTACTATGCTAGGTTCCAATAAGACAACTCCAGCCTCTATCATGTTTTTGTAAAGTGTTATGAAAAAAGTAGTCTTTTCGTTCAATTCAGTTTTTTAGAGTTAACTGGAAAATTTATGACAATTTGTGCTCATTAACCTTAATCAGAACCATAAAGGGTGGTAAGTTGATCTATTTGACTGTGGTACAGTTATTGTTAACATAGTTTGTTCTAAATGACAGTCTGCTCTAAGTTTAGATGTTAATTATATCTTTTATTAATCTCTTTGGGAATTAACAAGTTGGAGAGGTTATAGCTATAGATATTTTTAAGATTAGAATTATAGACTATTAATCTAACACTTAATAATGAGATTCTGTCTTTTAATATTATTTTAAGTACAATTTTTTTCTTGTTCATAGTTTTAGGATGGGAATTCATCTTAGTAAAGTAGAATATGTTAAGAGGAAAATTGAAGCTTGAATTATGGCTTATATTCCTGGAATTGGGAGGTTATGGCAAGTTGATTGGTTTTTAAGATACCCTGCAGATTAAAAAATTGTTCTACTTAGCTGTTAGAAATGGAATAGTATTATTCCTAAATAAGGCTTTTAAAATTGACTAGAAATGTAGGAAAAGCTTCAGAAATGGACATTGTATTGACTGTAGATACTTTTTTGTTAAGTAGGTCATCAGAGAAAAAGATGCTTTAGGAATCATTAAGTTTATGATGTGATGCTTTACAAAGTGACATTAACCGAGAAAGATTTAAGCAGTGATTCCTATCCCCATCCAAGAGTTAAGTGTGGTATATAAAGAGAAGAAAAAGAAGCACTCATGTCTCATTTTCTTCATCACACAATAAATTTGCTCAGGTAAGTTTGGTGGCCTTTTTACCAGATGACCTCGACAGCAACTTATTTTATATAAAATTATATCGATGTACGTAATTAATAAAAATATTTCCTTTCTTCTATATCCTGGTCTAAACCTTTCGAATTTTGGAAATACAAATCATATTTTGTTTATTTTATATATTAGCATTTTATTCTTGACATTAAAAATTACTTTGGGAAAAGTACATAGGACTTTATAATAGAATTCTGTAGATTTGTTCTACTTGATTAATTTATTATATTGCTTGTGATCATCTGACTTGATGTGCCTGTTTAAAGTGTTTATCATAATTATGGCATAATTTTTAATATAACCAGGAAGAGTAGTAAAACTAGTCAGAAAAGGGGATAGTTAAGAGTGATATCTATTGGCAGCTGAGGTTTAATTATAATTTTGCCCCCTCAATCCCAACCCCAAAAGGCCAAAAACCAAAACCAACGTAACTCTCATATTACTCATTTGTTCATAAAAGGTTGAGAAAAGATACTAGCCCCCCTTCCCCATAAACCTTGACGTTAAGCGAATATATCAGAATAACTGCATGCAAGATGTCAGTTTGGTAAAGTGATATATTTCAGACAGTATACAAAATTTGATGGTGGAAAAATAAGCTTTTATAAATGAAACATTTAAGAGACTTTTTTATTATTTGCTATCAGTTTTGTGTTGCCTTTAAGGTGCACCATTTCAGTTTGGCAGCTGCAATAAACGACTGAAAGAAATTGAAGATGATAATTCAGCATTTCAAGATGCTTCTGCTGAAATGAATGTAGACCAATCCAGGGCTTGAATTTAAAGTTTATAGTAATACAGTATTTTAAAGCCAAGTATGCAGGAAATTCATGGTGATAGGATTTGAATGAGATGATTAGGAGAAATAGAAAAGAGTACCTTCAGTTCCTTATGTGGCTGTTATCTATTGAGAGGCTGTGTTGAAAAATGCTACTGTAAGAACGGAGGCTTGATATAAACAATTTACTACAGTGCACAATTCATCTTGGACCTTGTCCAAAGAAGTTTAGTTATTAAAATAACAAAAGAATTATTACAACAAGAATCACCTCTGAGTTAGTGCTGTAGCAGTGGATTGCCTGTAGACCCTGTTATAATGTATCTGGCTGATACTGTTTCATTTAGTGACCTTTTTTTCTCTAATAATGCATTCCTTGACAACTTCAATTTAGAAATCATTTACTATCCTATTTCTGATCATTTCTTCCCTATTATTTTTCCATCAAGCAAGATATCATTACTAAAAGTATGTTAAAAATAGTTGCTGGGTTTTGTGGGTCTTTCTATTAGTGAGTTTTAACATTTGTAATTATGACTATTTGTGAGTGACCTTTGAAGTCCAGGGGGGTATACAGTGTTTCTTATTTCCTGCTAAATCCCACGCAGGTAGCTTTTATTCAGCTGATTATTTAACCTAGCTAACTTCTCAGCACCCACAACTTTTTTCCCCAGTTGCAGTCTCATTCATTTATTCACTCGTTCATTCATTCAGCAAAGTTACTGAGCTCCTGTGTGCCTGGTTCTGTAATAGGTGTGCAAAGTTAAGCAGTTATCTAAACAGTGTGTAGCGATTGGAAGATGTCAAACTTCATCATGTGAAAAATGGCTGCTATTGGTTAAATTATGTTTCCCTAAAATGCTTGTGTTGAAAGTCCTAACTTTCAGTACCTCATAATGTAACCCTATTGAGAAATACAGTGTTTGCAGATGTAGTTAGTGAGATGACATCATTAGGGTGGGCCCTGATCCATTATCACAGGTGTCCTTATATAAAAGGGGAGGTTTGTCCATTTTTCTCCTTCTACAAGGGGAGCCCCATATGAAGATGAAGGCAGATTTCCACCTATGCTTCTGTGAGCCAAGGAATGCCAAGGATTGCCTGCAAACCACCAGAAGCCAAATGAGGGGCATGCAACAGATCCTGTCAGCCCTCAGGGGGAACAAACCTTGCCAGCCCTGAGACAGTGCATGTTTGTGTAAACCACCCGGGTTATGGTTGTCCAGCAAGCCAATATGGTTGGCCACTAGAGGAGAGCAATTAAATGATTAATAGCTTGGATATGAAAGTACGTGTAAGAAACAGTGACACGAGATGAAAATGTTATTTTGAAGAAAGGCAGGAACCTTCGTAAAACTTAACTGAGGAATATTTTTGTATGTGGGCAAATATCTCAAGACTTAGACCTTGAAATACTCTTTCTGAAGCCCAAATGTTCAGACTTTTCTAGCAGACATTGTCAGTTCTCATTGAGCGTGCCATCTTTTAAACTTTATTTTGGTTTGAAGAAACTCATTTCCCTGTAGGAAAGAGAACCCTGTCGGGTTTCTGTGGAGGGGAGATTTTCACCAGCCCTATTACTACCATGTACCACTTGGTCTTTTCCTAGTATAATGCAGTGGTCAGGTTAAATAATAAGTATTTAAAACATCTCACACAAGTTGCATATAATTTGTGCTCATCCAAGAGTATACAAACCACTTAAATCTCATGTTCATCTGGATAGAGGTGTGTTTTTAAAAAAACATCTTGAAATTGTTTTTTCCAACTTTTTAACTCTTATGTGTGTTACATAGTTTTCTTTCAAGTTAGGTATTAGAGAACTCAGAGGTTGGTTTTTACTCTTAATGATTTGGGCCCTGTTTAATTTTTTAAAAAGTCATGCATAGCTGCTTACTAATTTTCAGCTTTTAGAATCAATCAGTAGGTTAAACATGGAAGGTTAGAATGTAAAGAAAATCAACCTTGACAGTATAAAAGTGTAGTAGACAGAAGTGAGTTTGAAATGGGGAGGAGGGGAGGACATCCTCATATGGGGGAAGTCCAATGGCCGCCCAACTGTGATTGATGAATGTGGTTTTATTTTAGTCATCAGGGTAATAACTATCTTCTTTTTAATTCTTCCATCAAAAACTGGAAGGAGTAGAGGTGGAGTCATATAAATTAAATCCTCATTTTTACGATGGGGAGTTAATAGATGAGGTCCAATGAAAAGCAGCAACGTAGGTATACATTAGAAGGTAATCACTAGTATTAAAGACATGATTTAAAAGTAATAATCCTTCATGAGAGCAGAGGCAAAGTGGGAGCAGATTTTTTTTTTGTTTTGGTTACATACATTATTTTTTTTGGTAAAAAGAACTGAGAAGAAAGTTGTACTGATTAGGAACATTTGTTCAAAGCAGCAGCATGACAATGGGGTAACCCAGTGAAATAACCTTAGTTTTTGAAATGTTAGGCAATAAATAAAACTCTTCAGTGATGGGGAAATAATAGAAGAATGCTTACATGTGGTAGTACATATTTCACTGCCTAAAAAGAAACGATATAAAAGTGTCTGCAGGCATTTAATGTTCCTACATTTGGGCCCAGTTTATTTTTATTATAATTTTAGACAAGTTGCATTCCAGATATAGCTAGAAAATAAGAATTTTTACTTGAAAGTGGCTTTCTTCCTAATCTGTTTTGAAACTTGTAAATATTACTCAAGATAAAATTAGACACTACAACAGTAATAGGTAATGAGTGAGTGTGATCTTTGTGTGAATGTCTTAATACTGCTGAATAGGAAGATGGATTTTATTGTACTTAATTTTCATTAAAAAAAGCCTAGTTCTTAGGAAACTATTTTTTAAGATCTGTTTTCTCACAGCAATCTAGATTTTAATGGAAATTATATCAGAAGTTATAAATGTCAGCGAAATGTAAAGTTTTTTAGGATTTGCCTATGAACAATTAAAATTGGGGTTTAAGGCATTGAAATTGCTAGATTTTATCTATCACTTTTTAAATTTGTAGAAAGCAGTAATAAAGACTAATGTAATAGTGTTTTCTTAACTACTGGCACGACTTAAAATTATACTTTTGCACAAGTTGCTATTTGAGGTTACCCAGCTACATTATGTTGCATAAATACATAACATTGGAAGGTCATGTAGTTGAATTTTACTCTCTCACTTAGCTAGGGATTTAAGGTAACTTAAAATGAATATAGTAACTTAAAGAAAGTAACATAACTTAGAATAAAATAAACATTGAAAATATTAAAAGTAGCTTTTGGAAATAGTGTGTCTTTTAATCCTTTTAAGGGAAGTGCTATGTACAGCTTAATATCTTAGATGCTGATTTGCTAAGTTTAATTCTTATGTACTGCCCTGAAATTTATAGAAACATTTGAAGTAATCTTCAGCTATAATTGTGTGAGATGTATTCATTGCCTAAACTCCCCTTTCCATTTCCCTCTTATATGTCATTTTAAAGAAATTAATAAACTTTATTTTTTAGAATGGTTTTAGGTTCACAGTGGAAAGTACAGAGTATTCCCATTTACCCCCTGCCTTCCACCACTAAGAACATTCCTCCATGGGAATGGTACAGTTACAATTGATGAACCTACACTGACACCTCATTATCACCCAGAGTCCATAGTTCACATTAGGGCTCACTCTGGTTGATGTACATTCTGTGGTTTTAGACAAATGTATAATGACATGACATGGATCCATACAGAATAATTTCACTGCCCTAAAAATGCTCTGTGCTTTGCCTATTCATTCCTTCCACCCCCAACCCTTGGCTACCACTGACCTTTCTTTTTTATTTTATTTTTTATTAAGGTATTATTGATATACACTCTTATGAAGGTTTCACATGAAAAAACAATGTGGTTACTACATTCACCCATGTTATCATGTCCCCCCCATACCCCATTACAATCACTGCCCATCAGTGTAGTAAGATGCCACAGAGTCACTATTTGCCTTCTCTGTGCTACACTCTCTTCCCCAAGATCCCCCCCACACCATGTGTGTCAATCATAATACCCCTGAATCCCCTTCCCATCCCTCCCCACCTGCCCTCCCCCACCCCTCCCCTTTGGTAACCGCTAGTCCCTTCTTGGAGTCTGTGAGTCTGCTGCTATTTTGTTCCTTCAATTTTGCTGCCTTGTTATACTCCACAAATGAAGAAAATCATTTGGCACTTGTCTTTCTCCACCTGGCTTTCACTGAGCATAATATCCTCAACTCCATCCATGTTGTTGCAAATTGTAGGATTTGTTTCTTATGGCTGAATAATATTCCATTGTGTATATGTACCACATCTTTATCCATTCATCTACTGATGGACCCTTAGATTGTTTCCATATCTTAGCTATTGTAAATAGTGCTGCAATAAACATAGGGGTGCATATGTCTTTTAGGATCTGAGAAATTATATTGGGCAAATAAATTCCTAGGAGTGGAATTCCCGGGTCAAATGATATTTCTATTTTTACTTTTTTGAGGAACCTCCATATTGCTTTGCGCAATGGTTGAACTAGCTTACATTCCCACCAGCAGTGTAGGAGGGTTCCCCTTTCTCCACATCCTTGCCAGCATTTGTTGTTCTTGGTCTTTTCAATATTGGCCATCCTAAGTGGTGTGAGGTGATATCTCATTGTGGTTTTTATTTGCATTTCCCTGATGATTAGTGATGTGGAGCATCTTCTCATGTGTCTGTTGGCCATTTGAATTTCTTTGGAGAACTGTCTCCATATCCTCTGACCATTTTTTAATTGGGTTATTTGCTTTTTGGGTGTTGAGGCATGTAAGTTCTTTATATATTTTGGATGTTAACCCCTTGTCAGATATGTCATTTACAAATATATTCTCCCATACTGTAGGATGCCTTTTTGTTCTGTTGATGGTGTCCTTTGCTGTACAGAAGCTTTTTAGTTTGATGAAGTACCGTGTGTTCATTTTTGCTTTTGTTTCCCTTGCCTGAGAAGATGCATTCAGGAAAAAGTTGCTCATGTTTATATTCAGGAGAGTTTTGCCTATGTTGTCTTCTAAGAGTTTTATGGTTTCATGACTTATATTCAGGTCTTTGATCCATTTCTAGTTTACTTTTGTGTATGGGGATAGACAGTAATCCAGTTTCATTCTCTTGCATGTAGCTGTCCAGTTTTGCCAACACCAGCTGTTGAAGAGGCTGTCATTTCCCCATTGTATGTCCATGGCTCCTTTATCGTATATTAATTGACCATATATATATGCTTGGGTTTATATCAGGGCTCTCTAGTCTGTTCCATTGGTCTATGGGTCTGTTCTTGTGCCAGTACCAAATTGTCTTGATTACTGTGGCTTTTTTAGTAGAGCTTGAAGTCGGGAGGTGTAATCCCCCCAGATTTATTCTTCCTTGTCAGGATTGCTTTGGCTATTCAGGGTCTTTTGTGGTTCCATATGAATTTTAGAACTATTTGCTTCAGTTCATTGAAGAATGCTGTTGGTATTTTGATAGGGATTGCATTGAACCTGTAGATTGCTTTAGGCAGGATGGCCATTTTGACAATATTAATTCTTCCTATCCAGGAGCACGGGATGTGTTTCCATTAATTTCTCTCATGCGTGTCCTGTAGTTTTCAGTGTATAGATCCTTCACTTCCTTGGTTAGGTTTATTCCTAAGTATTTAGTTCTTTTTGATGCAATTGTGAATGGAACTGTTTTCCTGATTTCTCTTTCTGCTAGTTCATCATTAGTGTATATGAATGCAACAGATTTCTGTGTATTAATTTTTTATCCTGCAACTTTGCTGAATTCAGATATTAGATCTAGTAGTTTTGGAGTGGATTCTTTAGGGTTTTTTTATGTACAATATGTCATCTGCAAACTGGGACAGTTTAACTTCTTTTTTACCAATATGGATGCCTTTTATTTCTTTGTGTTGTTGGATTGCCATGGCTAGGACCTCCATAACTATGTTGAATAAAAGTGGAGAGAGTGGGCATCCTTGTCTTGTTCCTGATCTTAAAGGAAAGGCTTTCAGCTTCTCGCTGTTAAGTATGGTGTTGGCTGTGGGATTTGTCATATATGGCCTTTATTATGTTGAGGTACTTGCCCTCTATACCTATTTTGTTAAGAGTTTTTATGATGAATGGATGTTGAATTTTGTCAAATGCTTTTTCAGCATCTATGGAGATGATCATGTGGTTTTTGTCCTTCTTTTTGTTGATGTGGTGGATGATGTTGATGGATTTTCTAATATTGTACCATCCTTGCATCCCTGGAATAAATTCTACTTGATCATGATAGATAATCTTTTTGATGTGTTTCTGAATTTGGTTTGCTAATATTTTGTTGAGTATTTTTGCATCTATATTCATCAATGATATTGGTCTGTAATTTTCTTTTTTTGTGGTGTCTTTGCCTGGTTTTGGTATTAGGGTGATGCTGGCCTCATAGTATGTGCTTGGAAGTATTCCCTCTTCTTCTACTCCTTGGAAAACTTTAAGGAGGATGGGTATTAGATCTTTATGAAATGTTTGATGAAATTCAGCGGTGAAGCCATCTGGTCCAGGGGTTTTGTCCTTAGGTAGTGTTTTGATTACCAATTCAATTTCAATGCTAGTAGCTGTTCCTTTCTGTGTCACCCTTGGAAGGTTGTATTTTTCTAGGACATTGTCCATTTCTTCTAGGTTATCCATTTGTTAGCATATAATTTTACATAGTGTTCTCTAATAATTCCTTGTATTATTGTGGTGTCCATAGTGATTTTTCCTTTCTCATTTCTGATTCTGTTTATGTGTGTAGACTCTTTTTTTCTTGATAAGTCTGGTTAGGGGTTTATCTATTTTCTTTATTTTCTTGAAGGACCACCTCCTGCTTTCATTGATTCTTTCTGTTGTTTTATTCTTCTCTATTTTATTTCTGCTCTAATCTTTATTATGACCCTCCTTCTACTGATGTTGGGCCTCATTTGTTCTTCTTTTTCTAGTTTCGTTAATTGTGAGTTTAGACTGTTCATATGGGATTGTTCTTCTTTCCTGAGGTAGACGTGTATTGCAGTATACTTCCCTCTTAGCACGGCCTTCGCTGCCTCCCACAGATTTTGTGGTGTTGAATTATTGTTGTCATTTGTCTCCATATATTGCTTGATCTCTGTTTTTATTTGGTCATTGATCCATTGGTTATTTAGGAGCATGTGTTAAGCCTCCATGTGTTTGTCAGCTTTTTCATTTTCTTTGCATAATCTATTTCTAGTTTCATAGCTCTGTGGTCTGAGAAGCTGGTTGGTACATTTCAATCTTTTTAAATTTACTAAGGCTCTTTTTGTGGCCTAGTGTATCATCTATTCTTGAAAATGTTCCATGTGCACTTGAGAAGAATGTGTATCCTGCTGCTTTTGGGTGGAGAGTTCTGTAGATGTCTGTTAGGTCCATCTGTTCTAAACTGTTGTTCAGTGCTTTTGTCTTCTTACTTATTTTCTGTCTGGTTGATCTGTCCTTTGGAGTGAGTGGAGTGTAAGGCTCGAATGAATGCATTGCATTCTATTTCCCCTTTTAATTCTGTTAGTATTTGTTTCACATATGTAGGTGCTCTTGTGTTGGGTGCATAGATATTTATAATGGTTATATCCTCTTGTTAGATTGACCCCCTTATCATTATGCAATGTCCTTCTTGGTCTCTTTTTACTTTCTTTGTTTTAAAATCTATTTTGTCTGATACAAGTACTGCAATGCCTGCTTTTTTCTATTAGTTGCATGAAATATCTTTTTCCATCCCTTCACTTTTAGTCTATGTATGTCTTTAGGTTTGAAGTGATTCTCTTGTAAGCAGCATATAGATGGGTCTTGTTTTTTTATCCATTCTGTGACTCTGTCTTTTGATTGGTGCATTCAGACCATTTACATTTAGGGTGATTATCGATAGGTACGTACTTACTGCCATTGGAGGCTTTAGATTCGTGGTGACTAGAGTTCAAGGTTAAGTTCTTTCCTATCTAAGAGTCTAACTTAACTCACTTATTATGCTATTACAAACGTAATCTAAAGGTTCTTTTTTTTTCCCCTCCTTTTTCTTCCTCTTCCATTCTTTATATATTAGGTATCATATTCTATACTCTGTCTATCCCTTTTTATTACCTCTGGTGACAGAGATTTAACCTTAGGAACACTTCCTTCTATAGTAGTCCCTCCAAAATACACTGTAGAGATGTTTTTTGGGAGGTAAATTCTCTCAGCTTTTGCTTATCTGGAAATTGCTTAATCCCTCCTTCAAATTTAAATGATAATCTTGCCAGGTAGAGTATTCTTGGTTTGAGGCCCTTCTTCATTGCATGAAATATGTCATGCCTCTCTCTTCAGGCCTATAAGGTTTCTCTGAGAGGTCTGATTATAGCCTGATAGGCTTTCCTTTGTATGTGATCTTATTTCTCTCTCTGGCTGCTTTTAATAGTCTGTCCTTTTCTTTGATCTTTGCCATTTTAATTTTTATATGTCTTGGTGTTGTCTTCCTTGAGTCCCTTGTGTTGGGAGGTCTGTGCACCTCCATGGCCTGAGAGACTATCAACTTCTCCAGATTGGAGAAGTTTTCAGCAATTACTTCCTCAAAGACACTTTCTATCCCTTTTTCTCTCTCTTATTCTTCTGGTACCCCTATAATACTAACATTGTTCCGTTTGGATTGGTCACACAGTTCTCACAATATTCTTTCATTTCTAGAGATCCTTTTTTCTCTCTGTGCTTCAGCTTCTTTGTATTCCTCTTCCCTAATTTCTATTTCATTTATCATCTCGTCCACCATATCTAATCTGCTTTTAATACCCTCCATTGTCTTCCTCAATGATTGGATCTCTATCCTAAATTCGTTCCTGAGTTCTTGAATATTTTTCTGTACCTCCAGGAGCATGTTTGTGATTTTTATTTTGAAATCTCAGGAAGATTATTAATTCAGTCTCACTTGATCCTTTTTCTGGTGTTGAGATTTTGCATTGATCCAGGTTCCTTTGACGTTTCATATTCGTATATGGCACCTTCTAGTGCCCAGTAGCTCTACTTTCTGGAGGTGCTTCAGCCCCTGGAGTGATGTTGGGGTCACAGGGGAGTGGTGCTGGTGTCTGGGGGGAAGAAAGAGCTGTTTCCTGCTTCCCAGCTGCTATGCCTGTCTCCACTGCCAGAACCAGTGGGCCAAACACACAGGTGTATGCCTCTGTGCCTTGTGTTTGTAGCCGCAGTAGGCAGGGCTTCCCTCTGGCTGGCCTGACGCCAGGACAGGGGCTGCTAGTTTGCAAGCCAGGTGCAGGCTAGCTGGGAGGAAGGCGCAGCAGGCTGCGTATCATGGTGGGGGGCCTTGGAGCCTCGTAGCCAGCCATGGGGATGGAGTGCCTGAAGATGGTTTTAAGTTCCCAACCTGCTGGGCACAGTGCACCTGGACAATTTTGTCTACCTGTCCTTTCTCCTGAGCAGTAAGCTCTGTGCAATCCTTGCCCCTTTAGCAGCCCTCTCACTTTTAGGAAGTCTCTCAGAGTGCCCGCCCAGGTCAGCTGGGTATGAATCCCTGCAAGCAGCTGGAATCTCAGTCTCTCCAGGTATTCCACCTATCTTAGCTTTCCAACCCCACTAATCACCAGAGCACCATGCAATGTAGGTTCATGCTCCCAAAGCAGATCTTTAGGGCTAGGTGTTCAGCAGTCCCAGGCCTCCACTCCCTCCCCGTTCTTTCTCTTCCTCCCACTGGTGAGCTGGGTGGGGGAAGGGCTTGGGTCTTGCTGGATCAAAGCTTTTGTACATTACCCTGTTCGGGAGGTTTCTGTCTCACCTCTCATGCTGCCATCTTTAATCCTCCTCAGTAGATATTTCTACCGTCTCCATAGTTTGGCCCTTCCTGGAATGTCACATAGTTGGAGTCAGGCAGTATGTAGCCTTTTCAGACTGGCTTCTTTCACTTTGTAATAGGCATCAAGTTTCCTCAATGTCTTTTCATGGACAGCTGGCTCATTTATTTTCAGGGCTGGATAATATTCCACTGACTGGATGTAGCAGTTTGTTTATCCATTCACCTACTGAAGGACATCTTGGATGCTTTCAAGTTTGGCAATTATGAATAAAGATGGTATAAACATCTGTGTGCAGATTTTTGTGTAGATGTAAGTTTTCAACTACTTTGGTTGAGTAAAGACCAAGATGTGTGATTGCTGGACCACATGGTAAGAAAATGTTTTAAGTTTTGTAAGAAACTGCCAAACTGTTTTCCAAAGTGGCTGTGCCTTTGTGCATTCCCATCAGCAATGAGTGAGAGTTTCTGTTCTACATCCTCACCAGTAGTTGGCAGTGTAATTTATTTTTAAAGCTTTTATTTGTAGATTCTGCCATACATTTTTGTAGAGGTTCAAAGCAAAAAATTATTTAAATGATCAGAGGTGATACAGAAAAATCTTAAATTGCTTATTGATGAAATAAATTGGAATGGAGTTAGCACCTGCATCCTGAAAAGCTGGCTGTTAGTTCATTCTAAATAGGACTCGGACTTTAATTTAAAATGCATCTTAAAACTTCTAAACTTACCTACTCACTGGAAGACATTTTCAATATATTCAGATTTTTACAATGCCAAGAATTGGAATCATCTTCCACAAATATATATTTTTTGTCAGATAAATATATGTGAGTTGGGAAGCACAAGTGAATTTTTAGTGGGTTTTGCTTTTAATTCTCTCTTTAACAACTGTTTTAAATATTTTTGCCTTTTGTCAAGATCAAGTGAGTACTGGATTGTCATTTTCACCCCTGGAGTCCAAGCTCAATGTTTACTGTTTTTTTGTGCTAGTATTTGTAATTAAAGCATAGGTTATTCAATGTCAAAAATGGCTACAACTGAATAAAAAGATTCTCCGATTCTTCCTTCCTGAATTAAAATTGTTCGGTGTGTATTAATGTGCATGGTCCCTGTGTGAGGCTCTGTGCATTTATAGCAGCTAACGCCAAATGCTTGCCGTGAATGATCCACTCTGTTACCTCATTTGTGATCTGTACAAGCCGATTGAAGTAGTATTAATTTCTGTTTACCAGGTTACTGCGGCTCAGGTTAGGCCTTGTCCGAGATTACACACTTACAGTAGTTCCCTCCCCTTGTACATGGTTTCGCTGTCCGCAGTTTCAGTTGCCCCGTCAATCGAGGTCTGGAAGCGGATGATCCTCCTTTTGGCGAATCGTCAGAAGGTCAATGTTAGCCTAACGCTGCTTCACAATGCTTACGTCATGCACGTCCGACGGGCATTTTCTCTCACATCATCACACACAGAAGGGTGAGTGCCGTACAGTAAGATTTTTGACAGACTACATTTGCGTAACTTTTATTATAGTGTAACTGTCCTATCTTATTATTAGTTACTGTTAATCTACTGTGCCTAATTTATGGAGGAAACTTTGTCATAGGTGCGTGCGTGTAGGAAAAACAAGTATATGTAGGGTCTGGTATCTGTGGTTCACGCATACGTGGGATTCTTGGCACGCAGGCCCACTGGGTAAGTGAGGCGAGGATCTGAGTGTGCCCTGGAGGCTGCACCTGACCGCTTGGTCAGTCATGGATGCTGTTTGCTGAGTGGCAGAACTTGCACTGAAATTTCAAGCCCTGTGTAGCTGGTTTCAGTTTTGGTTTGTCAGTGTTAAATTTGGACACCGACTTTAAGCATGATTTGGAGCTCTCTGTGTTCTGTTTCTGACGACGTGCCCTATTGCTTGTGTCGGTGATGGGAAAATCACCTTCAATTTTTGACCGGGTCTGATAATTTGTCCTCCAGCTCAGACCATCTTAAAACTATTTGAGAAACATATGATTAATATACCTGGCATATTCCTCAAAAACAAGTTGTCCTTTAAATTAATTGATTTAATGTATGGATTCTCTCCTCCTCCCAGGCATGTAAAACATGCTCTTTATAGAAAATAATAAGGAAGTCTCCCCACTAGGAGATAATTTACTAACATTTAAAATATTTTTTTCAGTCTATGACCATTTATATTCAATTGCACATACAGTTTTTGTATCGTGCTTTGTATTTTCCCACTTGATTATAATCATTTCAATGAAGCAGGTTAAGGATGTAGTTGGTTGAGGGTAGACAGGTGTTATCAAGTGCCTTTTATTTGCCGATGGCCAACCAGCCTCATACTATGAAGAGTGAAGTGCAGTGTTCCCACTCTTGCTTGAATTTATAAAAAAGGGGATGTTTCCACTAAATATTTATGCAGTATAAAGGAACCCTTCATAACGTAAGTATCTTCTTCAAAATTTATCGCTTTTAATAATTTGGATTCTCATGATTGGGGTTTTCTGAAAGGTGTGTTTTTTCGTCTTCCTTGGTTGCTTTTACTGATCACAACCACTGGGGGGCAGCAAAAGAACATAGATTTTCTATTTTGCTTTTGTGTACACAAAATGAAGTCTATTCTTCGTATTTCATGGGTGAGGGAGAGAAAAAATCTAAAGTGATTAGAACTTGACATGTAATTAAAACAGATGAGACCTCAGCACATCTCATCACTAAATGTATGTTACCATAAGTGTAAAAAATGTATGCTTTATTACTAAAGCCGTATTTGTGAAGTTTTCTCTTTCAGTTTCTTTTAGTCACAAAGATATCTTTTGCTATTCCTATACAATTACTTTTCTGTTTATAAAGGTGAACAAAAAAAACCCCAAGCCAGGTATTAAGAAAAAGTTGTTTAGTAAGAACCTTGTGAACAGAGATTTTGAATGTCAAGGGACACCATGGAAAGGAATCATTTCTTGATAGCCCATTTTAAAGAGCATTCTTGGAAAAAAACTGAGTTTGGAGATCTTGTTCATAGACCATGTTTTCTTTTTTAAAAATCGCTTAGTTTTCAGATTTAAAGTAATGTGAATGTTTTTGAAGACTTCATCCCATTCCTATAAAGTTATACTGCTTAGTTCCAAGCTGAGTATATCTTATCTATGATTTATAGCTCCAACGAAAAACGTGAAATGGTTATGAGGCAGTGACAAGGTAACAAACACTTGTTATTTTTTTTTTTATTATTTCTTGGTACAGATATTTGACGTCTGTTTAGGTGAAAATACAACTTCCCCTTTTTCCCAAACATTTTTCAATATAATACTTAAAAAAACCTTCTAGTTTAAAAAGAAAACTTCTAGTTTGATTTTTACACAAAATACATTAAACCTATCTAAACATTTCTAATGAGTTACACAGAATGTTAAGTGCAGAATGGACAGGTTGCTTTCGTCCAGAGAGCTGAGTATTGAGCAAAGCCATGGCATCATTCAGGACCTTTTCCCAGAGATCCGGCCAGAACAGTGCTGGTATTTCCTCCCCTGTTGAGCCTGGGCCCTTCCCATTTGTCCTTGGGACCTCAACTCTTTTTTTATTGTATTTCTTGTAGGCAACACTACCATTGCCTTTTGATGTATATATGAAATGGCTCAGTGAACCTTATGTTATTTGACTCAGTGGAAATGAAGTTTTGGAAAAAATAGGATAGTTTCATCCCTTAATGAGGGATATGACCATCAGAGTCTCCATGTCCATCTGCCCTTAGCAGTCCTCAAATAAGCTGCTCCAACAGTATTTATAGGTCCTGAGACCTGAAACCCCAATCTGAAACTATAGCTGATAACCTTCCTGGGCTTGGACTCCGCCCATCAGTGTCTGCTGCAAACCAAGAATGAGGAGAGAAAAAGAATTCTTATTTTTGCCATTCCCGCACCTTAGAGCAAATTTTTTTTTGAGAGGGAGCACTTGTCCCAATGCAAGATAGGTTTTGTGTGAGAAATATTCAGTTTCTTCTTTAGAAACTATGTAGAATCATTATGCTGACAAAGTCTACCTAATATGCTATTTCTAGTAGTCTGGAATATTTGGGGGCCAGATGGTTGTAAATGCTCATGGAAATTTCTAGGATAGAAAGTTCTACATACTTCCTCAGTAATAATCACCTATAATTTTCCCCTTATGTCTATTATTTGGTCACATGATTTTAATTTATTTATATTGGCTATCAATATATTAAGAGAAATTATAATATAGTTCATTTTGAAAGTAAGTGATGGTAAAACTGAAGGCTGAGATGAAATATAATTTGTAGCTGTCTTTTCACAGACTACGGAGACCCATCTTTCAAGTTGCAGGATTTCCTTTGTTCCAGACTTCTTATTTTTAATAGCTATTTTAAATTTCATAGGATTTGATGGCCCAGCCTAAAATCACTGATTCTTGAAATATATCTTGAGGTAAACATCTCAGTAGAATATTTTTTAGTATGAATTGTGGAACATCAGAAAGAACACTACAACGCAGCGTCAACTTATTGCTTCTGTCAGTGACAATTGGCCTGGAATACATCACCGAAATTATGCATACACTTCTCCATCTGTAAAGTAGGCACAACCATGCCCATTTTTCCCTATCAGATATACAGATTCAGAGAAAAGCAGTCAGGGTTTAGAAGAAAATGTTATTTAAAATGTTATGTTCATAGTACTAAAATTAAGATGATGTTTTACATCAAAACTGGACAAATCTGAGAAAATTTCTCTTCTGGTTTTTTATTGATTTTCTTTTTCCCAGTTCAGGTTTATAAGTTAATAGCTGAAGAGTCATTTTGGGAAGCCGGAGTTCCCAGATCTTGTACTTGTAAGATTCTTTGCCTGGAACCTGACCCTGGAGTCTCGTGTACTCTCTCTTTGGAGAGCTAAGGTTTTGCCAGGTTGTTTGAGAACATGGGCTAGTTCTTGAAGGAGTCAGGCAGTGAAACATTTCTAACAAAGGAAATGACACTATGTTATATGAGGAAGTGTCAACCCTTCTGTAATTCACTTGGAGGAAGAAGGCCATGCCCCAAGAAGTAGATTTCCCTGTATTTGTTATGAGTGAAAAATTGTTCCTCTTGACCCCAGAGCAGTGTCTACAACAGTGGCTCTTAGCTCTGGCTCCACACAAGCAATACCCTTAGAGCTTTTATGGAAAAGCTGCTCATGCCCAGAACCTTCTCCAGAGGAGCAAGTCAGACTTTCTGGGCATGGGGCCCGGACAGTAATATTGTTTGAAGCTCTTCGGCGTCTATAATGGCCATCCAAGGTTGAGAAGCATTGACCTAGAGACTGTAATAGAGAAGAACAATTTTGCAAAAGGCTTGGTCAAGGGAACAGTCAACATCTATTACTTTGTTCTTACCTTTACTATCTTACTTTTCCAAAGCAAACCTATAATTTGAAGGCTAACAAAAAATATACCGCAAAGATGTGCTCAAAGTCAGCAAATCTTGTGAGCTAGTCATGGCCCTTCCTCGGACAGTTCTGACTTGGCTGCACCACTTGAGTGAAGGGGTGATTCCTTCCAGCCTATCTCTTCACTATGCTGTTAAACTTCAGTATGCCAGAAACTTACAAATGAACATCAAATTCATCTGATCCATCTCAGATACTGCTGAAGTTATTAGTCACACAAAATGAAAGAAATAGTTTCTTCAGCTTGAACATGAGTCCACTCAATAATACAGGTTTTAAGAAATTGGTGGCTTCTCTGTTGTGTCTGGAATGATTTAAAAAAAAATGAACAGGAAAGGAAGGAAAACAAATCTCATTACTTAAAACATTAAAATAATGATGTTAAGTAATTTGTGTATACATATCAACAAAAACATATTCAGGAGATCTGTTGTAGAATTAAAGCTCTCAATTTCATTGTGTGGTTCAAAGAAGATTGGCCTGGGAGATTCTGGACTTGAGTTAGCCCTGGCTAGTTGGGACCTTAAACATTATTTTTATTCTCACTCAACTTTATAGTTTCCTCACTTAAAAGGGGGTTGCACCAGTGATCCTAGCAAGCCAGAGGCCTTTATAATCTTCATCTACTTCTCAAATCAACCCTCCCATAGAGATTTGAAGTTCCAGTTAGCTATAGACTTGATTTAGAAAAATCCTGACCAGAGGAGATAATTTTTGCGTGGTGAGTAGACAAGAATGTTGATGTTATTTACTATCAATTGCATTTGTCCCTTTTTATGAGGAAGATAATACGGACATTGGATTAAATTTCAAGGCTGTCTTGGAAGGACATACTACATGGAGAGCTGCTAAATATTCTTTTCACTGATTATGTTACAATCTAATGTTTAATATGACACAATAAGTCAGCAAAGTACACGAGCAACAGTCTGACATATTTTAAAAAGGAACTTAGCAATATATTTATATGTTTGATGTATAGTTGGTACTCAACAAATGTTTGTTAAATGGTGAGTGAATCTGAAAGGTTGAAAAGCAATTTCCCAGTCTCCAGTGCTAATTTGAAGAGGTCCTAAAAATTACTGTTTTTTTCGTTATAGAATATGTTTTGATTTAAATTGGATTTCCTTAAATGGTAAAAATTTGAGCACAGTAAAACTGGAAAAACATCATGGGACAGGAATGACCATTTTTAATTAGATAGTACTTGGGCTCATATACTTAAGTAATCATTTTGAAAGTTTACAAAAGTTACAGAGAGCTTTGGAATATCTTTAACCCATTTTATTAAAACCATAATCTCAATGAACAAGTCCAAGATAGTTTTTCCTATGGGATGTGCATCTAGTTATTCCTGTGGCTATATCAGTTATGATAAACTTGTGGCCATGAAGCATGGTTTTGTTAAGATTTTGAAGAAAGTGGACATCACTTTAATATTCTGACATAATCATTTGTTTAAATCAATACCTTTAAAAGACATTATTTTGGTCAAATGAGTATTTTGTTACTTTAGATGAAGTAATTATAACTTGAGTAACCGCTTGGGAATAAGAGGAGTTAGGAAGCTTTTTGTTTCCTAGCTTCTCTTACTTAAGATTAAAAAGAAAGGAAATTATCTTGAAGTGTCTTCTACTTTTACTAATGGTGGACAGAGTAAACTTGGGCTGACCCTTCTGCTGAGTCCAACCTGAAGAGCTGGACCAAACCCAGCAGACCGACAGACATAAATTGCTTAAAGATCCCTGAAAGTGAACAAAATAGTAAAGAATTCCAAGGCCAGGATCTAGATGTAGGGTAAGGTTCAGAGGGGTCATCTTGGAGTTGAGGCTGCTTTTCTCCCATTTCCTGGAGACAGAGGCTGAGATGTCAAGTCATTATGCAGTCGTTTTGATGCCTCCTAAAGCTCATGCAACAGGGTTTGGTGCCAAGGTCCACCAAGGTCGAGAAAGAATTCTAAGTACCTTCTTCCCCCACTTTGAGTTGGGACGCCAAAGGGTTGCACTCTAGGAGTAAAGAAAGATGAATAGGAAGTTGATCTAGAGTGCTTCTATACCAAGGCCCTGGAACAACGATATAATTATCTAATGCTTCAAATTACTTCTACAAGAAATTTCGCAAAAACAATATTTAGGCCATAGTAAAAAATATACGGACAGGAGACATGAACGAAAGCCAACAGAAACAACACTATGGAAAACAGATTCACAAGGGCTCCATGTGTTATAATTCTCAGATATACAATTCCAAGTAAGCATACTTACTTTGGTGAGGGTGGTAAAGGACAAGATGGAGAAATTTGGCAGATGTGGATGCTATAAGGTAAAAGATCAACTAGGAAATCTGGAACAGATGATTTAATGATGAACCTGAAACACCCGTAGTTTGGTATAACGGTGGATTGGCACAGCTGATGAATTAGTGAACTGCCTAATGGGTTAATGAGAATATCCAGAACGAAATATGGAGAGACAAAAGGGGTAGAAAATTAGAACAGGGGATAGAAGTCATGGAAGGTGAAGTGAAAAGCTCTCACTTGTGAGTAATTGTTGTTCCATAAAAAGAGGAGAAAGAGAATAGAATGAGAGCAAATTTGAGTAAACTAGATAAAAGAATTTTCCAAAACAGATGAAATTCATCAAATCACAAAGAATACCTACAAATCTGAAACAAAGTAATCTAAAGACAGGCACATTATGGTAATACTACTGAAACCAAAGGTTAAGAAAAGAAAGCTAGATTTAAAATAAAAAAACAGATTGCCTTTAAAGAAGGAATGATTAAACTGACAGTTGACAGAAATTATGGAAACTAGAAGACAATGAAATCATATTTTAAAGTGTTGAATGAAGATCACTACCAACCTAGAATTCTAAGCCTGTTGAAAATATCCTTCAATAATAAAGACAAGGACATTTTAGGAAAGCACTAAATTTAGAGAATTTGTCATCAGACTCCTATGAAAGGAAATTCTAAAGGGTTTCTTTTAAACAGAAGGAAAATGAATTCAGATGGAATTTGGAAAGAATGAAGGTCCCCTTCACCCCACCTTCCAAAAAAGTGTGTATGAGTAAATCTAAATGAATATTAATTGGATAAGACAGTAATAGTAATGTCTTGTGGGGTTTTAAACAAATAAGTAAATAAATTATGTAAAATACATGACAAAATGGCATGTAAGTTGTTAAGGGTAGATACAGGAATTAAAGGTCTTCAGTCCATCAGAGGGTAAAAGTAGCAATTAGCACGAGATTTTGATAAGTCAGAGGAAGCAGGCTGTTATGTAGTCACCACTAAAAAAGTACATAACTTCTAAACTAATGGGAGAGGAGCTGGAATAATAAATATTAAAAAAAATCAAATCTAAAAGGTAGGGAAGAAATAAAAAAGAACCACAGAATAGGCAGGTCAGGTAAAGAGTATAAGTAGGGAAGTAGACTTAATCTAAAACAGTCATTACATCAAATGGACTAAAATTGTAAATTGTATAAAAATTTTAAGAGCTCCATCTAAAATATAAGGATGTAGAAAAGTTGAAAGTAAAAGGACAATGCAGTGTTTGATGTACCAGGAAGATGCAGCAATTCTAATTATGTAATAATATAGTATCAAATATATAAGGCAAAAATTGATAGGAACTGAAGGTAATAGAGAAACTGACACTCTCAGTTGGAGATGTTAACACACCTCTCTCAGTAACTGCGAAAACAAGCAGAAAAACAATCATTAAAGTGTAAAAATTTTGAGTAACATAGTTAAGAAACTTGACCTAATTGACATAGAGAATATGCACTGAATCCTGTAGAATTCTTTTCAAACCAATACGGAACATTAAAAACAAAATTGACTATGGGCCATAAAGCAAATTTCAGTAAGTTTCAAACACTTGAAATCAAACAGGATATATTCTCTGATCACAACACAAACTTGAAGGTAACTAGATAAGAGACACATTTCTAGAAAATTCCCACATATGTGGAAATTAAGAAATATACTTTAAATAGTCCATGAGACAAAGCAGAAATCACAATGAAATGAGAAAAAATTTTGAACTGAGTGAAGATGTGATCTCATAACTTATGGGATGTAGCCAGTGTAGTAATTAGAAGGAAACTTATCATTTTATATGCTAACATTAAGAAAGAAGAAAACCTGATCCCATAATCTAACCTTGTACCTCAAGAAATAGCAAATTATACCTAGAGAAGGCTAAAAAAGAAGAAAATACTAAAGAGTAGAAACCTATGAAATAGGAAACAAATGTATAATAGAGAAAATCAGTGAAGCCAAAAATTAATAAAATTAATAAAATCTTTAGCAATAATGACCATAAAAAATACATAAGGTATAGACAATGTCAAGAATGGAAAAGGGGATGTTAACATAGATCACCTAAAGAGGTGCAGAACAGGCATTTGATGACATTCGGCATCTATTCATAATAAACAGCTCTGGGTAAACCTGGGATAGTTGGGAACTTACTCGGTCTGATAAAGGGTAACAGCAGAAAGCCTTCAGTGAACATCATACCTCCCCTTTGAGTTTGGGAATGATGTAAGAAAAAAGTAAAAAGTATAAGACTGAAAAATAAGAAATGAAACTGCCTTTATTTGAAGATGATAGGATCATGCACATATAAAGTTTGAAATACAGATAAATTATTAAAATTCACAAATCAGACAAAAATACCTAGGAATGAATGCAAAAAGCTTGAGGCAGGACCTGTGTTGTGGACTGATGTTCGCATACCCGCCAAATTCGAGGTGAAACCTCGCCCCCAGTGTGGCTGAATTTGGAGATAGAGCTTTTTATTTTTTATTTTTTTTATTAAGGTATTATTGATATACACTCTTATGAAGGTTTCGCATGGAAAAACAATGTGGTCACTATATTTACCCATATTATCAAGTCCCCACCCACACCCCATTGCAGTCACTGTCCATCAGTGTAGTGAGATGCCACAGATTCACTGTTTGCCTTCTCTGTGCTACACTGTTTTCCCCGTGATCCCCACACCATGTGTGCTAAACAAAATACCCCTCAGGAGATAGAGCCTTTTAAGGAAGTAATTAAGGTTAAACTAAGTCATAAGGATGGGACCTCAGGAGATAGGTTAGTGCCCTTGTAAGAAGAGACACCAGGAACTCTTCTGCTTGCTGGCACTCTCTGCTCATACTCAGGAAAGTTCTGTGTGAGGACAAAGGGATCATCAGTGAGCCAGGAAGAGATTCTTACCAGGAACTGAACTGACCGACACCTCGATCTTGGACTTCCAGCCTCCAGAACTGGGAGAAAATAAACTTCTGTTGCTGAACCACCCAACCTGCGGTATTCTGTTACAGCAGCGCACCCTGGTTAATACAGCTTCTCTTCAGGAAACTCTACATTATCGAGAGCCGTTAGGATAGACCCCAATAAATGGAGTAGTATAACAATTTATGGGTTGGAGGGTAATACTTCTTCTTTTCAAAGTGATCTACAAAAATACTTCTCAGACTTTACTGTATGCACAAATAACCAAGGGAACTTGTTCAGTGTGGTCTCTGATGGAGGAGGTCCGGTTGTGCGGCGTGAGACTGCATTTCTAACAAGCTGGCAGGTGGTGCCAGTGTGCTGGTCCTGGAACTACGTCGACTACCAGACATGTATAGACTCAGTGAAATCAGTTTCCCTCCTCCCTATCCCGTCTCTCTCTCTCGCTCTTTCCCTAATAACTGGTGCCAGAACTTCCAAGATTCTTAGCATAAGGTCTGTCTTATTTCCCCTATTACCCCTTCTCCCTCCTGAAATGTATTATTTTGAAGTAAAATTAGACATCATATCATTTCATCTAAATATTTTAGTAGGAATCTTTTTAAAGCATAAATACAACACAGTTATCATATCTAAAGAGTTGACACTACCTCTCAAAATCATCCAATACATAGCTTTCAAATATTCCTTCTTGTTTTCTTTAAATTTATTTATCAAGAAAACTGATGTACGGTTTCTTTTTTCCTCTGTGGTGTGGTTTAATATGTCCCTCCTTTACCTATGAAATGGTATAATAGATCTAGATAAGGTTTGATGACTTGATGAGATTGGGCTTTGATGTTGACTTTTTTTTTCAAGAAGAATTTGTAGGTGGTGGTGTATACTTCCTATGGCACCCAAGAGAAGGCGCATGGCATCTATTTCTATTTTCATGACATTAAGATTGGTCAGCTGGCCCCCTACTGGTTTTAGCAGCCATTGGTAGTAATTGCCCACATGCATTATTTCATTAGAGATTGCAAAATTGGTGGTACTCTTAATTCTGTCATTTCTTATTTATTAGGTGGAACTCTTCTAAAAGGAAATTTTCCCTCATCCGTTATTGTTCCCTTGAGGTGTCGTTTCTACAGGATAGACAGAATAAATACTAGATTCTTTTCTTTTGTTCACCAGCCTTCAAAATAATGTGTTGATTCTCTACCATTCTCAAATGGTGACTCATTTTTTAAAAAAGTATCACGATCAACTCCAGATTTTTCACTTTTACTGTGTTTCAGTTTTTGTAGATGTTTTTCTTTTTGATGTTTCAGTTGTTCTCCTTTGTCCAGTGGGAGCCCTTTCAAGTTGTCTGCCACATACTTTTGACACATCCCAAGTGAGGCTTTCGCTGCAGCCTGGCTCTGCTTAGCACTTCTTTTCTGGTCCACCAAGATTTTTATCTGGTTTTTGAACTCAGGTTTATACTTTTCTTCTTCTGTTTTCACACTACTTCCTTTTTTTTTCTTTTTTTTTTATGAGCAGGATGGTGAATGAAAGCATCACTTCCCTACACCACCTTGAGTGAAAAAACTAGAAGAATTTTTGAAATGATCTTCCATTTGTAAGACGCCATACACGAACAAACCGAAATTTCAGTGCGTGATGACATAGGACACAAGTTTCATGATCATGAGGTACATGGAAGGAGATGAAGTGTCCAGAAAGGGTCAGGATGAAGACTTGTGGTCTTGACCACAGTGGTCGGAGGAGGAAACCGTCACCATGTTTGCTGTGTACATTTCCCCCAGGTCAGCCATAGAAAGATGTTTATCATCCTCATTCTAGAATGTGAGAGCACCACTCTCAACAAATTGTATTTCGCCTTCCTTAAGTTTTAGCTTTAAAGGACCCTTCCAGGTAATGTTCGTCCATAGATTCTTGGCTGGGTGGTCTGTGTATCTGGTGCATCAAGAATAAGCAAAAGCCAGTAAAGAGTTATCCCGAAGGACTGTCCTACAGGGCTTATTCTTGTTGGCATGTGCTGCTTACTTTACAGTGATAGATCCACTATTTTAAGTTCTCAATTTGGTACTACAGAAATAATCTATTCACATCCTATTTTTTAAGAATCCCTTATTTAGTTTACATGAACTATTGGATAGTTAATGTTTCAAAAGGATGTATGTTTCCAGTTAAAATGATGCGTATTTTGTGCTGAATGTAAGTGTCCAAAATATGTTTATAGTAAAAAGACAAGGGTGTGTGTGTTTAAAGTATTCTTTTGGGTTTTAGTGCTATCATCTTTATCTGGCATCGCAAAAATCTTTGCCCTTTCTCCTTCCCAAATGTTCATGATTAATCTTTTAAGTTGGAGCTAAGTGGCTAAAAAGCAAATATATACATCAATAAGTAATAACTATTTTTGAGGTACTTTTGAAATCTGAAAGACTTTAAATTTATTTTAAATTATTTTTATTAGGCTTAATCAAATAAACTTATTTTACTATAACTGAGAGCAGTGGGGAACTTTCTTTGGGTAGGAAAGATGCTAAAATTAATTCTAGACAGATACTGCATTTTTTTTGAATAGTAATATAATTAAATCTGTTGTCCTGTGTTAGTTAATGCAATTGAAACAAATTCGGCTCCTTTTGTGTGTATTATGCAAGTATTTGTTTGGAAGAATGGGCATTAAAAAGTAATGTGTAAACAAAAAAGCATCAAAGTATCTGATAAAGCCTAGACATCCTAGGTGTGTTGGATATGAGTCCAAACACCAGCCTTTGGTGGTCTCCTTAAATGGACTGGGTAGCTTTAATGCACCGGTGTTGACTGAGGTCAGCTAATTTCCCATAACATTCTTATCTCTGCTGGAGTTATTCTGCTAATATATATAGATTTCTTAACTGACGTTTCAGGTAATACTTCTTATAAGCCTTTGAATTTTCAAATTTGTAGACAGGTGATCCAAAGCCAGAGGTGAAGGCCAGGACCCCAGGAGCTCTGCCTTGGCTTCCTCATCCTGCCGTGTCCAGGAGCCTGCCACAGTCTCCAGGAACAGGACCGAGAAGACCCTCTGATGCAGGGCTTTGGGGCCCATAAGATGGCAAATCTCCAGTGACTGTGCTACTGACGCCATAAGGTGGGTCGCTGTTGTCTCCCACTGGGTAAAATATGACTTTGCTTCGCCTTGTTCTCAGTTTTCAGTTGGACAGCTTAACCGATATCAAGAGCTACATTTAATCCCATCTTTTACTTCTACTTTTTGCATTTCCCTCTGATATTTTTAGTTATAAGTGTTTGATTCTTGCTACTAATGAAAGAAAGTGCTCATGGTAAATATTCAAGCATGAGAGAGATACAATGTAGGAAATGAATGCACGCAGCTATCCATTATAGTGGACGCTGTGGTGCCCCATCCATAGCCACTTACACTATCCGTTTCAAGCACACCAGCCTGACGTTCAGTTGTCACACGTGAGCTTCTTTGCCTGAGGACTTTCCTTGAGGGCCCATTCTACCCTGTGTTTGGGCTGGTGGAGGTGCTGGGGAATTAATAGCTCTTGGGAGCCCGCAACCAATGCCTGGCAGGATGTGTGAGTAAATACCTCAGCTTCCTTGCCTCTTGATTGGGATTACTGAAGACAATGTTCTGCAGCCTCTCCCAGCCTTCCCTGGTGTGGTGAAGCTCCTGTTACCCACAGTGGCAAGTTGCTTGATTACACTTCCTCTCATGCCTTCTTTCTCTACCTGTTTCACGTCTCTACTTCGGGGATCACCTCCCAATTGAACCACCTGTTCTTGTTCTTTCTGGGAGGACCTCAGCTATGGATGATGTAAGCATGATGCCAAGACTTTATTCTTTCCATGTGAATGTGTGAAGCAATGCCGTTCTAGGAGCTTTCTTGAGTGCTCTTAGGGTGGAAATGTAGTCAGAGATCCTGTTCGTTATTTAGGAACGGAGTCTTCAGGAGTAGGGTTGCCCCTTCCCTGTGGGCAGTCATTTATGCGGGTTTCTCTGGCTTGACACCATTGACACTTGGATCAGGACAGCACTTTGGAGTGGGGTCTGGCTTGTGCATTGTTCAGTGTTGAGTGGGACCCCTGGTTTCTATCCACTGGATGTCAGGAGCATCCATCACCCCAGTTGGAACAGCCCACAATGTCTTTGGACTTTGCCACATGTCCCCAGGGGCCAGAGTTGCCCCAGTTGAGAGCCACTGGTGAAGTGCATGTGGGTCTAATGTGGCAGGTTTGTTCAGGGCACCAGAAGGCTTTTTGATTACCTGGCAGGAAGGACAAGGCTGGCTGAAGATGACCTGAAAGGACTCTCTGGGGCTGCCCCTCGGCATTGGACTGCCACCTCCTGATAAAATAAGAAAAATAGGTATTAGAAGAATTCTTGTGTGGCACTGAATTTTCATTGGTGGTGATAATCTAAGAGAAGCTACTATCTTTAGAGAAGCTGGCTTGTGTCCTGAAGAGACTTGGGAAGTGGCCACTGAATTTCTTAGAGTGCAGAATGGATGGAGTTCTTCAATAAGAGTGACTTCATGAAGACCTGAGTCCCGGACTGAACAATACAAGCTGTGAATTGATCAAAGGGCTTTATGCTATAGTGATGCTTTTGTGTTCAAGGCTGTAGGTTGAAACCTCCTTGGGAAGGGAAGGGAACAAACCAGTGTCAGATGTGGTGCTGACAACAGCCTTGTGTCCCATAAAGAGCCAGGAGAGTAGATGCTCGGAGGGTGTCTAGGACACAGCTGGGCATGGCTTAGGGTATTTCAGAGAAATCTTATCGACTAGGAGAGGGCCAAATAAAACCTGCACCTCAGGGCAAAGACTGTGTGGAGGGAAAAGATCTGGGAACACAGTGAGCAGCAGGAGATCCCTGGGGTTTGCCTGCTGTGTGCAGATGGATGAAGAACATTCGATGTTTCTCCCTCCTGGGCCTCCCTGTTTGGTGCTGTGGAAAGCTCAATCCCAGACACAGACAGGAAGCCAAGGATTCTTTGCACAAATTATTTCCTAGAGTGATGTAAGGGTAGGGATTGGACAAGTGTTTGACATACTTTGCTTTCATGTCAGGTATCAGAGATAAGATAAGACTGTCCAAGGCCAGGGAAAATGCTGGGGAAAACGGATAGATTATCATCTAGTTGTAAGTGTAGAATTCTGGCTCCTCCCTCAATTCTAGTTCTAGTTCCCAAAGGCTTGGCCACCCCTTTCATACACCCTGGAACTTATTCCAGACTTGTCCAAGCTGTATTTTTACTCATGTAAAATATGAAGAGATATCATTTCTTTTCAAAGTGACTCCACATTTTCCTGCTTGAAAACTTCAGTGGCTGCTTTTATCCTTAATTTGGAATGTTGGGGGAAGGCGTAGATGTTACTAGAGTGTCCCTCTTTTATAAAATTGCTGGACTGTCATGGGAAATAACCTACTGCAACCTCTGTTCCAGGGCCTGAGAAGCAGTGATTCTCAAAGTGTAGTTCCTAAACCAGCAGCATCACTATCGCCTGGAAACTAGTTAGAAGTGCAAACTCTCAGGCCCATTCCAGACCTGCTGAATCAGAAACTCTGGAGGTGGGGCCCAGCAGTCTGGGTTTTCACAAGGCCTCCAGGGGATTCTGTTTTGAGCACTACTGGTACATGTCATGGGGGAAATGACAAAGTGACATGTGATCTCTAACAGGAGGCTGTTGCCTGGAATCTTGTACTTCAGTGGGAGGGGTGTGGTGGTGTCCTTGTCTTTACCTGGTTTCCAGGGAGGGTCTGATGCCAGGACTTGAGGAAGACTGCCCCTCTCAGTAACTCAGGCCTCTGTGGAGCACCTAAGACACAGATGGGGGGAGTGAGCTTGCTGGGACCAGGGAGAAAGGTCCCCCAGTAAATTCCCTTGTTGAAAGTATCATTGCAACCGCCTGCCAAATGCAGCTCTGGCTGAACAGTGGTGTTGGCTTGTGGAAATGCTTCCTCTGCCCACTCCCTAAAATAAGTAAGAAGAAGAAAAAGAGTCATCTTTCATGAGTCCCAGTGAATGTGCCAGGCACTGTGCTAAATAAGCCCTATATGTGTAAAGTCCATTTGGTCACAGTAGCTCTCTATGTTATGGACTGAATGTTTGTGCCCCTCTCAAATTTGTATGTTGGGCCCCCAACCCCCAACATGATGGTATTTGAAGGTAGGACCTCCAGGAGGTGATTAAGTTTGGATGGAGGCGGTCAGGAGGGTGGAGGCCCCACAAACGGATCAGTGTCCTCATAAGAAGAGAAAGAGACCAGAGCTCACTGCTCTCTAGCATGCAAGGACACAGTGAAGAGGCGGCCATCTGTGAGCCAGGGAGAGGTCCTTCACCAGAACTGGACCACACTGGCCCCCTGCTCTTAGACTTCCAGCCTCCAAAACTGTGAGAAATAAGTTTCTGTTGTTTAAGCAACCCCATGTGTGGTATTTTGCTAAGGCAGCCAGAGCTATTATTATCCCATAATAATAAATGAGAAAATAGGTTCCGAAAGGCCAAGTAACCTGTCCTGGTTCATTCAACGAATGAGCAGCAGGTTTGGTTAGAGTCTGTGTGATTCTATCCTTGCCATCCTGAAGGTCCTAGATCTCCTGGGTGGCTGAGGGCTTAAATCCCTGCCTTTGGCTGGAAGCTTAGTAGCACTGCCCCCTCGTCACCCCATCGCACACACCTGGCCTCTGGGCCTTCCTCAGTTGTCCAGGCCTCAGCTTTCCTTAATGCCACGTCCTGACTCCACAAAGCTCCTCCAGTTTGGAGACGAGCTATATCATGCTACCCAGTTAAAATGCACAGAAAGCCCCCTTTCAATGGGCTCAGTACTCTCCTCTCTTGCCCCAGCCCCAGAAATGCACTCTTTCCTCACGACTTGCTCAGATACCACATCGTAGACTCTGTGCTCTGAGAAGCACTTCTGTCAACCTTTCAAGACTATGCTGTCCTGTATTAAGGCTGCATTTATTCACTGTAAGCTGCTGAGGCCGCCTGTTCTGTCCCTTAAGTGGCGAACTGCCATTTCTTTGCACATGTATAGTCTGTGTTTGCCTTGCTTCTCTGGTGAGCTTGTCCCTATTAGTAGCAAGGACAGCATTGGAACCCCTGTTTATTGCCAATCAGCGAGGTTAAAGCAGAATTATGAGCAGAAAGGACCAACTAGAAAGCTTTTGTGACTGACGAAAGGCGGGTGTGTGTGTGTGTGTGTGTATGTGTATGTGTAGGTGTGTGTGTGTGTGTGTGTGTGTGTGTAGGTGACGCTCACTATTGGCAGAGAGGGAAAGCTGCTATTCTGGATGTATGTGTGTTTGTGTTGACATTTCATGTTTGTGAAACCTCATAGCTTGATGTGTTGCTCCAATAAAATCATCAAGGGAGTGGAAAAAGAAACTCCAGAAGATGGGTGGACAGGAGAGCTGACTGTGTGAAACTGTGGGTAAAATTGCAATATTTCCAGAATCTCTTCCCTGGCTTTAGTGCATCACCATTGGATAGGTGTTTCCAGGGGGTGGAGAGGAATAGTTAATCTCCACATGAATAGGTAATTACAAGGGCGAGCCAGGGCTTATCTGCACCAGAGAGGTTGGGTGAGGGGCTTTTTCTTCTGCATCGGGGTGGCTGGTGAGAGACAGCAGGGAGCAGGAGTGGACTGCTTGTAAGAAATAAATGGGTTTCTCCCACTTTATCTCTCCCTTTGACTTATTTCCGTTTCAAAGGTATTTTGCCCTGGCTGGGATTTTTCCCCCCGGAGTTACAGAAATGCACCAGAAATTTCTTCTTGTCACAAAAAGCATTTCTAGAAGGACTAAAACAGTCAAGGAAAAAAGGTCCAGCAGGCAATAGGGTGATGCCAGGTGCTCTGGATTTGCCTTGGGTTTCCAATGGTAGCGTTTATCCTATTAGAGCTGATTGACACAGAACTTATTAACAAATTAAGAAGTGTTCATTCCTTGAAACATTTTGGACATTATACCAACTTTTTCTAGTGGGTTGTTGAAAGGACTCTATTATGTCAGGTTGGCTTGGAACCCAGGAAATGAGCTGGCACTCTTCAATGTTAATAAAACATCATTTGTCATAGGATTTGCAGGAGTGACTCAGTTCCTGTACGAAAATATACAATAAAACTCCAGGGCTGAGGAGCCAAACCTTTGCCAAGCCTAAATGAGTCTTCTGCAACTGGCATGCTCGGAGCAGTCTGGGATCCTCTGAGTGCTAAGTCTGAAGTGCTTGTTTGCAGCAGGATCAGACCTCTTACCCTCACCTCCGCATAGGCCCCTCACCACTGGGCAGAAGCCCCTGTGGTTCCCCAGAGCTGGTTGGAGCTCACCTTGCAGTTGTGTTTTGGCATTGTGTGACTTTCTTCTTCATTAAGGGTGGGATTTTATTGACTTTATTTATTTGTCCATTTGGATAAGCTTATGGCGGTGGCAGTGGCCACAGTGGGAAACACCTGAGTCTTTATCTGGATGAAGTGGATTCCAGAGCAGACTGGGAACGCTAAAGTGGAGCACTGTTGGGTTCAGAATCTCACTTTCCCAAACCGTCAGTTGCCTTTGGGATCTGCCCTACTGGGGGCCAAAGCAGGCTGCTCTCGGGATAGAGCTCCTACCCCAGCTCATCTGCCGTGGGCTACCCTATGCCTGCAGTTCCTTTTGAAGCTGAAGCTGACAAAGTGCTCAGACTTCAGGCAGAACAGTGTTTTTTAATCTTTCTGGTTGCAGGGACCCTTTACACTTATAAACTAGTGAGAACTCCAAAGAGCTTTTGTTTAAGCTGGTTTTACCTACTGATATTTATCATACAAGATAGAAGGCAGCAAACTATGGCCCATGGGCCAAATCTAGCTCACCACTGTTTTTGTAAATAAAGTTTTACTGGAACACGGCCAAGACCATTTGTTCGTGTGTTGTCTTTGGCTGCTTTAATGCTGTAATGGCAGAGCTGAGTAGTTGCAGCAGAGACTATATGGCCTGTGAAGTCTAAAATATTTATTATCTGTCCTTTTATAGAAAAGTTAGCCATTCCCTGATATAAAAATTAAAAGAATAAATGTTTAAAATATTTATTTGTTAACTCATTAAAAATATCAATAATAGAACCCATTCAGGGAAACAGAGTACATTTTTTTTAATTGAAAAAAATGTCTATAGTTTCCAAAACAAAATAAAAAACACACAGTAAGACTCAAAGTGACCTTGTTTTACACCTTTGCAAATATCTTTGATGTCTGGCTTAATAGGAATAGCTCTGCTCTCATCTTCTTCTGTATTTAATCTGTTGTGGTATGTTGCTTAGGTTGAAGTGAGGGAAGAAAATCCAGCCCTGTAAAGGTATGTATGCAGTTAGAAAAGGGAGGAGTATTTTAATAGTCATTTCAGATATTAATGGATATTCTTCTTTGACACCACAGCAAATCCTGACAAGTGGTAATTTCTAGGAGATTGCATGTAGAATCTGAAACCATAGCAATGAAAATTTCATACTCTGTTACATTAAAATCCACTGGTCTAAATTGCACTTTGAACGGATCTTATACCATGTAAGATTTTGTAACATCATGCATTAATTATTTTGAAAATATTAGTTCACTGAGTTATTCAGATCTTGCAAATGTTGACATATTTCATTTTGTGTCATATCAAAATATCTCATTTGTTAATATCCCCATTGAGCTCAGTAAGAGTCTTTATGCTGTCAAATTCATGGTAGTGCATACAAGTTTTCCAAAATTCAAATTTTTGCTTGAAAGCTCAAATTTTATAATTGACATCAGACACTGTCAGTTGTTTTCTTTATTGAGGTATGCTCATTTCATTTTTTTCAAGAGCATGTCTGCCAAATACCTATCATTTCATTTTTTTCAAGAGCATGTCTGCCAAATACCCAAATCTGTAAAACCTTGGTTTGTCTTCCATTAAAAAAAAGACTAATGCAGCTTGTGACTCAAAGAACTGCACGAGCATTTCCCAGAGACAACTATTGTACTTGACTATGCCGTAGAAGAGCTTTCCATATTTTTCCCATTGACGTGTGTTCTCAAGGCTGTGGTTTAGTAAAGTTAATACTTTTCCTGGCTTCATCAAGGACATTCTTAAATAAAACTGGTCCTTTTTTTTTCTTCCTTGTTTTGATGGTGGTACAGAGTACAATGACTGCTATCACGGTTTGAGGCCAGTGCTTGGACATCTGCTGAGGCGCCAGCAGCTCTGCCCTCTCTCATTGCTTTTGTACCATCAGTGGGAATGTCCACATAGTGAAGAAGACAAATAATGTCTTACTATTATTACGAACAGTTTTGACCTAATGGATCCTTGAGAGGGGGTCCATGGACCACACTTGAGAACCTACTGAGATAGAGAAGGAAGAAAGTGAACTGAACTCCCTGGCTCTAGGAGCTCCCACTGGGGTAGAGGGTTCCATGCCTAAGTCATGCTGGGGAAATGCAATACACTGTATCATGTTGTTGGAATTCCTCAAGATCATTAGATTTGAAGGCTCTGAGAAGTCTTCAAAAAGATAAACAACTGTTAAGTTTGGATTTCCCAAACCCACTTGAGCAAAAAAATCCCTTTTCTTTTTTCAACATATGTGAATATCCTTTAGGAAATTGGGGCTCTTAGAGTATGAACATGGTTCTTGGGATCCCTCCTGAAGGCAGGTGTTGATGGGCTGGGGAGTGGTGTGTCAAAAGGGCTGGAGAATGGGGGTAACCTGGGGCTCCCAGAGTGACTCCTGGTCTGAGGCCTCCTCCAGGTCTTCTCCTTCCTTTCTGGGCTGTGTTTCTGAAAAAGCCGGTGGCTGAGCCATTGGGAGAATATCGATAGCGTTAATCCTCCTGCCAGCTCAGGGCCTTCCTGCCACCTCTGATAGAGAATGCCAGGAGATCTGCAAAACTGCATTTTCACCATGTGGGAAGGATTTTGAAGAGCGAGCTGGGCAGAAAAGGCACTGACATCTGTCCAGAAGGGGGCGGTATGCTGCAGCGCACGCTGGCAGCAAGGGGTTTCGTTGCTCTCCTCCAGACACTGTGCAGCCGGAACCTCACCAGCCTGACTCTGGGGGGCTTGTGATGACCAGGCGCACCCCTTTATTAATTAGGACGGGCTGGCCCTAGGAACCCCTGAGATAGGCAGGCCCTTTGGGGGCCATTCTTCTGGGGATTTACTCTGGACTGCCCATCTTCGGATAAGAAAATTCCCCTTCTTGAGGAAAAATATTCAGTGGATGGTTTTGCTCTCAGTGAAGTTGAACTTCTGAAGCCCATTCCCCAGTCCTGCTGATAAATACCTCCCACCAGTTTATACACACCTCTGCTTGGTTGTGGCTTCCCCAAAGTGTCCCAAGGCTCTCTGCCTGCCTAGTTTCAGCAAATTCAAGTCATGGTTTTTCCAAAGAAAATGACAAGTCTCTCAAGGGGAATGTGTGGACTGTTTCTCTGGGACATCTTTCCAGCTGCGCCCACCCAGACGAGGTGTCCCATCTCCTGCCCTCTCTGGTTGAGCCACCAACATGGGCCGTGGGGAGCTGTAGGATTACTGTAGTGGGTCCAGGCCGTCCCACAGGCTATAGACTGAATACATAGTGTCTTTCACATATGTAATTATTTTTCAAATGTATTTAGAAGTGGTTGTGACTTTATAAAATGCAGATTCATCTTCAAGTGTTGCTGTGTTCATAGTGGCTATACTGGCAAACATAATACAGACTAATATTTTTAAAGCACTTACTAGGTATGAATTATGGTAGATGCCTGTCTCGGGTTGGGTTTCCAGACCCTGAGGAGAGGAGTAAGATGTAGGGACTTAGACAGGGCTTCTCTGAGAACTGGAACAAGCGGAACTGAGGAGAAGAAACTAAACTGGGGGTATTTTAGGTGAAGTCCCCACCTTAGCCTGGTCACCAGAGGGGCTCTGAAGCGTAGGTCACCTCAGGGGGTCTGGCCACATTTGTGGCAAGGGCACCGGGCTTTTGCAGTCTGGAAGGGCTGCCTCGGCAGGGTGACGAAGGAGCTGGGAAACATAAAGTCCAGGTATTCTGGCTTTTTGTGCCTCCCCACAAAGCAGCTTCAGTAGCCTTCAGACAGTTTTCTGATGAACTATAGGCAGTTAGAATAAGACGAAGGAAGGAAAGCCCAAACCACTCCACACTAGGAGTGGCCAGGGGACCGGTGTGCAGAGACCATCAATGTGTCCCCAGGGGCCTACCGCAGTGCTTAGCTTGTTTAATCTTCACAACAGTCTTAGGAGGTATATCTCATCCCCGTTTTACAGAGGAGGAAACTGAGGCACAGAGGAGTTAACAAACTTGTGGTCACAGAGCTGGGAAGTGGCAGACCCAAGATCCAAGGCAGGAAGCCCATGCCTTTTACCACCAGACTGCATATTGCTTCCTGCTTCCCAAAATATGGCACTTATCATCTGTGTAGTCAAGAATGAGTAAGCAGAAGGAGTGAACAGCATGCTGGTCGTGCATGCTGGCCTGACTTCAGTGACATCATGATCTCTTGCCGTTGTTGTGTGTGCTTGGATTTCAAAGCAGTTTCAAGGGCAATTAGGATTTCAGTTATTTTTCTGTCTTAACAATCAATCTGACTTGAGCAATTTTAATCAAAATCAAAAGATCCAACCGTAGTTTAATAGCTAAGAAAACATTGCCAAAGGTGAAAGATTTTTAAAGAACTACAAGGCACTTCTTTTGGCAGAAAAATTGAGAGATGGCTCTTTGGGTGGGAAGCAACAGAACTTGACTTTGTAATTCAGCAAAATTACTTAATTGGCAACACATGCTTCCCAGTCACCAAAGAAAAGGGAGGGTGGCTTGTAAGAGGGGCATGTGTGGGAGTGATGCAAGATGGCAGGCTCCTAAATGTGGCAAAGGGAAAAGGTTTCCTGATAGCCATTACTAGATTCTTCTCGTGAATGGTCTCCTCCCTTCTGGAATACTGTGTTATGAGGACAGGGACACAAAGCTCCCATCATGGGCCGCTTTGAGAATGCCATGGGATGATAAAGCACTTTACAACTGTACCTGTCCAAGACGGTGAATGGGTGAGGGCACCTGGGGGTCTTGAACTAGACTCGCAGTGGTTCTCTGTCAAGGACAGTATCCTTCTCCGCACCAAGTTTTTGGAAGTATGGGAGGAATCTTTCGTTGTCCTAATGGACAGGTTATCACAAGGTGAGTGTAGGTGGGCTACTAGAATTTGTTCCCAGTGATGTGAATTAGCCAGTGATGCTAAATATTCTGCAGTGCACAGGACAGGCCCAGTTGAGGAAGGAGTCTCGCTCTAAATGCTGACCACTTCAACACAGAGACACTATGGGAGAAGTGATCTGAGAGAGTGGTTTGTCTCATCTTTAAGTATGAGACACAGTGGCCTCTGAAATGACTTACAGAGTCATTTACAGAGCCATTTATACACTTTTTCATGTACCTCTGGAAAGCACATGAAATTATAGGGAGACAGAACATCTCAGTAGTAAAGGCTGCTTAGATTGGCATTGCCCTTGTTTTTGGTAGTGAGCTCCCTGTCACTGGAGGTATTAAAGAAAAGGTCAGTTAATACTGGATATTGGCCATTGGCCAGGGATATCATTAAAGGGATATCCAGCTTGAAGGAGAGAATGGGTTAGATGCTCTCTGAGGGCTTTCTGATACTAAGATTCCAGGGTTCTGCTTATTGTTTATTCTCAGAATTCCAGGTGAGGTTTGGGAAGAAAGGAATTAAAACTGAAAATCATGCATGCATGTGAGGTCTAGTTGGAGTGACAAAGAGGTTGGATGGAAAGAACATGAGTCTTGTATTAAGATACAAAGGAGAAAGTGCATTGTATTGGGAAGACCTCGAGGTTAGGAGTCAGCTCTGATGCCTGACTCCACTCCTAACTAACTGGCTGGGGTAATCCTGGGCTCATCACGCTTTCTCCGCATCTGTCAGGTGATGGTACTCAGCCATTCAGTGCTCAGAAAGTGATCCTATAGTCTGAGAGTAGACCATGTTCTTTGACATAATTCTACTATGGCCTTAGATAAATACCTTCATTTATTATTGTTTCCTAATATGTGAAATAAAAATAAGGTCTATTTGCTTTTTCTAATTCACAGAAAACAGGATCAAGTAAGCTTGAATGCTAATAAACCTTAAATGTAGAAAGCATAGTAAAGAAAGTGCCACTGTGAGATTTTTCTTCTCCAGCACCACCCTACAAATTCTAGTACTGGTGGGTGAATAGTCTCAGTAAGCCACTTAAAGCCTTCACAGGTCGTATATACTCTTATTTTTGGGGTTCTATGCCCTGTCATATCAAAAATATTAAAATATTCTCACATTCCTCATTCAATACAATTTGTATGTAATATGTTATTTATTCTGATTAAAATGTTTCATAAACATTTATTTAAATATTAAATAATATTGACTTATATTTTAGAGACAATAAATTTTTTTTAGATCTCAAACATTTTCGGTAGGCCTTTTAAAAGCTCATAGGTAGTAGTCACTGTAACTATTAATGTCTAGTAAATGTTTCCAGAAAACAGACATCAGGTCAAATGAAGATTTATTAATAATTGGAAGAAAGAAAAAAGTTCTTTTCTCATAGCCTCCCTCTGTGCTGGAACAAGCTGGTCATTTCAGGTCACGGTGGGTCTCGGTGCAGGAAAGGAGGGCGCAGGTAGGCCGTGGGTTACGGCCAAGTGACTGCAGCTAGCAGCGCACAGGTGCCTGTGAAGAGCAGGAGTGGATGTGTGTGCTGTGCGCACCTGCGTGGTAGTGGGAGCCACAGGGGAGTGTGCGGAGGGGTACAGGGACGTGAGAGGAAAGGTCGTGCAGGGTCAGTGGTAGAGTCCGGCATGCAGAGTTTTGAGATGGCTCCCCAAGTACCCACCCTCTGCATGGCCCCCTCCTTCGGAATGTGGAGGACCCGTGAACACGATGGGGTTATGTTATATGGCAAAGGTGAAGGGGTTTTGCAGACTTAATTAAGGCCCCCAATCAGCCCACTTTAAGTTAATCAAAGCAAGCTGACCCTGGTGGGCCTCACCTAATCAGGGGAGTTCTTTAAAAGGTGATCTGGAGATCAGAGATGGAAGAAGTTATAGTCACTCTGCTGTTAGTCTTTGGTCTGGACTATAGGTTTGTTCCTCAGCATCTCACAAATTCATACAGTCAAGCCTGAACCCCCAATGTGACAGTCTTGGAGATGGGGTTCTTGGGAGGTTAATTAGCATTAGATGAGGTAACGAAGTGGAGCCCTTGGGATGGGATTAGAAGAGATTCCAGAGAGTTGACTCCCTCTCCCCCCCAGATGTGCATGTAAAGAAGAGGTCATGTGCACCCAGACAGAAGGCAGCTGTCTACAGCCCAACGGGCAAGCTCTCACCAGAACGGGACCATGGTGGCACCCTCACCCGGGTCTCCCAGGCCCTTGTGAGAAAATTAATTTCTGTTGTTTAAGCCACCCAGTCTGTGGTATTTCATTATGACAGCCAGCAGACCAATACAGCCTTGAGCAAGCAAACTGCCATGTGGTCAGAGGACCATGCAGCAGGAATAGCAGGTGGCCTTTAGGAGCCAAGGGCCTCATTTCAGCACCTACAAGGATCTGGATTCTGCCAGCCATCAGGGAGCTTGGAAGAGAACCCTGAGATCCAGAAGAACGTGCAGCCTCGTGAGACCCTGAGCAGAGAACCAGCTAAGTGATGCCCAGCTCCTAACCCAGTGGACTCATGGGAACTATCAGATCAGTGGGTGTTGTTTTAAGCCACTAAGTTTGTGGTAATTTGTCATATAGCATAGAAAACTAATACAGGGTGCCTGTTGGAAGTCTGCTTTAAAAAATTTTGCTTAGGCATAATGTAAGACTTGGACAGGGATGGTAACCAGTTTTCCCTCACTTTCCTTCTTAGCACCACTCAGCTGAATTTTTGCACCTATACGATTCACATTATATTGATTCCAGGAAAAGCAGAGAGCCCTCTGAATTGGAATCATCATTAAAAGTCTGGCTAATCGTGTACTCCATGTGGGGTGGCATTTCTGTGGGAAGCACTTTGCCTGTTTTCCTACAAAGGTAGCCCAGGATGGGTTTAATTAGGAATCGCAAAGCAAAGAGGATGAGAAGCTTTTAGCAGCCATGGCTTAAAATGCAGAAGTAGTTAGTACCTTAAGAGACCAGTAATTCCTTTCTGGGTAATAGTTCCAGTTCTTTTCTCTTGTTGCTGACAGTGCTCTTTATTTGTTTTCAAACACATTTTACTGGTTGGCCTGCATTTGAAAGTGTGTTTGGTCTCAAGGAGGTTGTCTGCCCAGCTTTCCTCCTGGTAAGCTGAAAAAGCTGGGAATTCACCCCGTGACTTCCAGTTTCCAGACTTTCTTGACTCGGGATTAGGTCAAAAGAAAGTTGAGGTTTGATAGAAAAAGTTTTCTCATTAAAAAGTTAATCTTGGAAAGATTCAGAGAAAAAATGCTTCCACGAATTGGGGCCCTGATGAGTGTGAATTGTGCAATTTTGAGGAAACTTGATCTTAAACCTCCCACGTTGTGCTGCACTTGGTTAAGGAATGTTTCATCCTGATGACAGTGTCTCTGTCCCTTGTGATGCAGGTCCTCTTCATGACCCCTCTCTGAAAGCCTCTTCCTTTTCATTATGTGGTCATAATTATTTCTCTGTTGAGCACATAACCTACCACCTCTCCACACACAGTGCCAAGGTTTGAAGCCATAATAAGCGGAATGCTCACCTTCAAAGCCATTATTTCAATCATTAGAACACAGTTTATTCCTCAAGAGAACATTAACATTTGAAAATGTGTCAACCAGAGTAAGAAATTCATCATGATCATGGACCACCTGCCAACTGTTTAAAATGCAACATTCTGGTTTTCCTGGATTTTTTAGATGAATCTAACATCTGACATCAGGTTACATTTTTAAGTTGTCTTAGTGCGGTTCCTGGTAAATTGCCTGTGAAGGCCACAGACGTTTGATTTTTCAATAAGATACTGGAAGAGAAATGCAGCCAGAAGAAGGTGAAGGGATCCATAGAGAGCACCAAGGCCGATGGGAGACCGGCCCCAGTGTAGGGAGCCGTTTCCATCCTGGCAGGACTCAAAGCCAGCAATGGCCTCTGCATTTGGGCACCTATAATTCTGAGCAAAAATGAGTCTGGTTGCTGTGCTGAGTTTTCTAGAAGACTTTAATGAGATCATCTGTGCAGTTTTCAAAAGGAGTAAAGGACAAATATTCCACTTCTGCCTAGCAAATAGTCACATTTGATCATTAATACCATCAAAACTGTTGAAAACATCTAGCAAAAAAAAAAAAAGTGTGGGCTGGAAAGTAAAATAGTTTCTTTCCTTGGAGCTGGAATGTGGAAGTTAATATAATGTCAACCCAGAGATTTTCTGGACCATCATTGTCGTCCAGGTAACACTACTTTCTAAAACTCAGAGCAGGAACCAGCAAAGGAAGATGGTGCAGAGTGACTCTAAGCACTCACCTTTCAGCTTCTGGAATGTATTTGAAATCAGTAGTATTTCTGGTTAGGGGTGCCACAGCTCCTTGCCCATGGATCCAAACTCTTCCAGTTAACCTAATGGTTCACAACAAACTATCCAAAGCTTGGTGGCTTTTAACAGTCACAGTTATTTTGTTTATGAACATGTAATTTGGGCAGGGCTCAGTGGGGCACTTGGGAGGTCAGCTGGGGTAGTTTGAAGGTTAGGGTCAGAATCATCTGAAGGTTCATTCACTCACATACCTGGGGACTAATCTTGGGAAGACTAAACAGCTGGGCTAGCACAGCTGGCGTTCCGTGGGCATCTTTCTGTTTCTAGGCGGCTTCTCTGTGGGGGTCTCTCCAGCATGGCAGCTGCAGGGTAGCCAGACCTCTACCCTGTTGGCTTAGGGGCTCCCAAAGTGCATGTTCTAAGAGAGAGCTAGGCCTATAGTCATCAATACTGTTTATACTTATATTGTATACTTAGAAGTTTGATGAGAGGGTAGATCTCATGTTAAGTGTTCTCACCACAGAATAAAAAATAAATAAATAAATAAAGAGGAAGTGTCAGGCAGAAAGAAGCTCTATCACCATTTGTGACCCAGTCTTGGAAGACATGCTGTACCACTTCTGCTGCCTTCTGTTTATTAGGTGTGAGCCACCAGGCTGGCCCACGTGCCAGGGCAGTGGGGTTCAACTCCACTTTTGATGATACCAAAGAATTTGCAAACATGTTTTAAAAGCCTACAAACCACAAAATGTTTTGAGCATCTATTCAGGGCATCTGTGCAGGGACTGCTGGAAATAAAGAGGCACCTCAGCTGTGGCCCTGCTCTCATCTAGGAACTTGCAGTCTAGATATAAGGTCATACAGGATAACATGACAATAGAAGGGCAAAATAACAATGAAACACATAATAGGAATGTTATATCTGAAAGTGAATAATTACTGAGTAAAATCAAAGACACAGATGGGAAATCTGAGGATCTTGAGATGACCTCTCAACAATCTAAGGAGGTCTAGGAAGGTAGCTATGAACAAAAATTTGGAAGCTGTGAAGACTAATATGTTTCATAAATTGGAAAGAGTAAAATACTTTTACATGGTGGACAGTCACAGGGTAAGTGCATTTAATTTATATGCTAGCTTTAAATATAACCCCCTTATAGGATGAGATCCTTGGCCCAGGACGTGAGAGACAGCTCCATGACACTGTGGAGGCCCTGACAGGAAGTGCCATTTTGCAAAGACAAGAAGTAGGCGGATGTGTTCTTCTCTATTACTTTTCAAAAATCGTGTACACTAAGCCAGGTATAGATCCAAAGCCAGCAAATATTTACCAAAATTCCTTACCCCATGCTAGATGTTTTGCATATATTATATCATTTAATCCTCAGAGCAAGAAACTTGTATTAACAAAGATAAGACAAAGATGTATTAGCATGTAATAAGGTTTCAGAGACTTAAAGAAGAATGGAATAAATACTGCAGGCAAGCAGGAAAGCTTTAGAAAACTTTGTTCCCACTTACCCTAGGGCAGTGGGTCTCCGTTCTCAATTGCATCCTCTCCCGAGGACATTTGGCAAAGTCTGGAGACATTTTGGTTGTCATAACAGTGATAGGGAGGGAAGAAGAGGGGATGTTTCTATGGGCATCTGGTGGGCAGAGGCCATGGATGCTGTCAAACATTTATCTATAATATACAGGCCTGCTGTCATAACAAATAATGATTGGGTCCCAAATGTCAACAGAAATGAGAAAACCTACCCCAGAGATTTGATAGTATCTGAGAAGCAGAATAGTTCAGATGCTCATGAAGGCTCTTACATCTACTTATACAGATTTTGGTTTTACTTCTTTAAATGTAGCTCATTGTTTTTCAAATTCTGGTGTGCAAAGAATGACTATTCAAAGCTATATATAAAAGTCCATGTGTGATATGCCCAATGTGTGTGTTAAGAATTTTTCTGAGGGTAATTTCTCTTTGACATTTTTTGCCTTATGTGTTGATCTTAGAATCTTGCTTGATGTTTACAGCCACCCTGGGAGGTAGCCAGGGCACAGTATAGGGTCTCCATTTCATTGATGAAGAAATTGGGACTAACAGAGAAAAAAAATAACTTGAGATCCTTACAGTTAGTAAATAGCTAAGTGTGGGTCTCCAGTCCTGATTTGCTTCTTATTCCACTGTTCTTTCAACTCATCTACACGTAAGGTATTCGATAATTCAGCTGCATTTATTCAGGCACTGTACTAGGTATTCTATGTCCTTTAGAGAGCAGCCTGTCCAGATTGAACATGTCAGAAAGTCCGGGGAGAGACTTATTCAAGAAGACAAAACCAAAGGAAGACTGAGTATGTTTGAATGTACTGGAAGATTTATATAACTAGGGGAGCATTAAAGCTGACTTAATAGAAAGCCCATGGAAGACTATACAAATAAAAAAGAAGGCAGTTATTAACTCAAGAAAAAAAAAGGTACAGGAAAGGGCAAATAACTGAAATGTATAACATTGATTAACCTGTGAATATTATTTACACAGTCACAGTAATATAATCAATGAATGTTGATCCAGTTAAAATTATGAAGCAACTTGTTGAGATGAGAATTGGAAATATGTGTCTACATGGTGTTGGGTAAGTGGCAAAGAGTAAGCATGAGGAAGCGCTCAGTCTTCATCTTTGGTGGTTTGAAGTCAACAGAGAATTCTAAACTTGAAAAATCAGGAAGTAGGAGTATAGCATAAGCTTATTATTTAGGGATGTGGAGAAAAATGGCAAAAGAATCCACTAAAATATTTGGAAATGTCTGCTTCTTGAAGTGGGAGAACTATTTGACTATGACAACAGATTTTTTATTCTAGGCCGGTCATTTTATCATGTTTTTATTTTTAATATTCCCTCTGTTTTCTGTCTTTTGCCATACACTGTGTGTTTTCTTTAGTGTTACTTCATGTTGAAAGTGAGTGTTATTCCTAGTGGTATGTGTTCACATCATACCGGTTTATGTATGGGCACCTAAGAGGCTGTGTCTTTGTCCCCTGAAGGTGATGATTTATAGCTCCTCTTGGTTGATGACTACCTGGCTGTGGAGCAGAGATGTTGCAGATACTCCTATATGTGCCCCACTGACACTACTGTCATTCTCCTGTCCCCCCGTTCTAACCCTAGACCCCTTCTGGAAAAAACAGTGGTAGAAGTTTCTACAAATAGGAGTTGGATGTTTCTGAAACATGTATCTTCCAAGCTCATTATTGTCTGTTAGTACCCATAGAAATTTCTAGTCATCAGCCAAAAGTTTGTACATTCAGTACCATTCAGTAAATATTGGTTGGCTTGTTATCCACTTTCACACTTTAGCTAATGACAATTCCATCCTGTTTAATCATCTGAGTCCCGCTCATCTTCCAAGATCAAACTCATATTCTAATTCATTCACTGAGTTACTCATCTTCATCAAGCATTTACTGAGCACCTCCTGTGGCCAAGGCATTGGGGATATAATAATGAACAAAATGTTCAGTGGTTAACTCTCATGGAACTTACTTTCTACTTGAGGAAACAGACTTTAAACAATTAGTAATACAACTAGTTATATAGTGATGTGTTTTTAGAGGATAAGTATAGCGTATTGATAGATCATATATCAGTGTAACTTGACCATGTATATGGTATGTTGGGGAAGGAAGGTTAGGGAAGGCATCTCTGAGGACAAGATGTTGATATGCTGAGAGCTAAGGATGAGTTGGAATTAGCTAAACCAGGGTCAGGAAGGGGCGTTGCAAAGGGAGGGAGTAGCTCATGGGAAGGCTTTGTGGGTTGAAAGGAGCATGGCAAGTTTGAGGAGCACAAAGAGGGGCAATGTGGCTGCTGTAGAGGACTAGAGAGAGAGAGGGGAGCACGGGATCTGAGTAGGTACATAAGCAGGGCCAGGTCATTCAACACTGTGTAGGCATTTTATTCTAATAACAAGTGTATGTTATTGAAGAAGTTAGGTAGTTACAAAGGAATGACATGATATTTGTGTTTTAAAACTCACTTTTTGCTACTTCTGTTGTCTCTGTGGGTGCTGATGGTGTGGAGACCTCAGTGGAAGTATTGAGTGAGGGAGAAGAGTGTGAATCCAGAAGGTGCTGAGAAGGAAGGCTCAAAAAGACTTGGTGATGTAGGGGATGCTGGTGATGAGGGAAAGGGAGTGTCATGCTTTACGTGATACCCACCTGTCCTTAGGGAATACTGCTTCCAGGAGGCAGATGGCTGGGGATGGCAGGTGATTTGGTTCATTCAGGGCCAGGAGCATTTACCAGGAAGTAATTGCCATGATGGACTATGAACTCCAGGGTGGACTAAGAAAGAAATAAAAGCAGAGAGAACTGACAGAAAGTAGACAGGTAATGGGTTCCCTAATCTTCTGCAGAAAAGGACTGTCATTGTTGGGATATCTGAGCAAGTGTCGTGAAGAGATCGGGATGTTTGAATTAACAATGTTAGAGTGAAGCAGAGTTTAGGGTGTGACTGAGGGAGGTGGTGCCTCAGCTGGAGAGAAGAGAAGGTGACTGGAGGTGATGTCAAGACCCTGGGATGCTGCATGGGCAGAGTGTGCAGTGAACAACTCCAGGGGGCGCCACTCATCTGTGTTCCATGGAGGCTACAGTGTTGATTCTGCCCCTGGAGCTGGGTGACGCGGTAAAGACAGCAGGGGATAAAAATGGGATATTGGATGGAAACTCCACATGCATGTTAAAGTCACCAGGATAGACAGCAAGACTTGGGTGAAGAGGATGCTGTAACCCAGGAGATCTGTAGATGAAAGCATTGAAGAGGATGAGAGGTGGCAGGGTGGGAAGGCCTGAGCCACAAAGGAGCAAGGATCTTGGTCTGAGAGCAGAGCAGTAGCTTCATGGAAGTGGCATTGGAATGATGTTACCTCCTGACTGTGGGATTTGAGTAGAACAAGGAGATAAAGATTCACCACCTGCGACAGAGTTTCAGAGGAACACTTGTGCTCAGTGGACAGCAGACCTGCAATATAGAAAAAAGGGGAAGGAACTTCCTGAGAAAAGAAGAGATGTGGGCATTTGCTGGTCTTGGAGTAAGAGCTTTGGAGCCCACAGTGGATGGGTTTGGAAAGGCGGGGAGAAATAGGCTTGGCTGTGGGGCAAGGAAATACAGAGCATCCCAGGGATGGTGATAAAGCAGAGGAGAGGTTATGGAGAGGGGCCATGTGCTTTGGAGATTGTTCAGTAAAGGTGTAGTGGACAATGCCAGGAGAAAGCTGGGCACTGGGTCAGTGAACAGAGGTCTGGCCTCATCAGGCTTGGGGTGGTGGCAGCTCACAAGAGCCCAGGCCTTTGGAAGTGTACGATGCTCTCCAGCTGTGCGCTGATGTGGCCTGCTGATGTGGCCTGGGGCAATGAAAAGGCATCGTCTTAACTCAGGTAGCTCGGAACAGTGCCAGCTAAGTCACAGCCTCTAAGAAGTGGTCCCTGCTCCTTCCAACGCAGAATAATGGCTCCTCCCCCCCACCCTGATTTATTAGCAATATGACTTCTAATTCTTTCAGCATTTACACAAGCTCGTAATGCTGACCTTATGCTCCACATTTGTCTACCCAACTGCATGGGAACATCTTGAGGGAGGAGCTATACCTTTTGTTCCTCTCAGGGCCTGGTACTCACCCAGCTGATATTTGTGGGTTGTTAGTATCCTGATATCCTGTGCTATCTAACTCCTATACAGTAAAGAACCTTCAAGCTGCAGGTGCCAGAAGCCTAACTCAAACTAATGTAGCTACATGGTCATTGAAAGACACCCCCAGAACCCCAGCTTTCTTTCTCCTTGCCTTCTATTGTTTTTAATTTCTGCATGATGATTCAATCTAGGTTCTGTTCTTCTCTGTGGTGGCAAAGATGGCTCTGGGCAGCCCCAGATTTGTTTTTGTTCTCACATTTTCTGAACAATCCCAGAGGATAAAAGAGAATGTATGTTTCCTGGCTACAGTCTTCAGATGGCCATGATTGGTCAGATTGGCAATCTCTGTGGCCAGGGCTCAGGGTACCCTGTCTCCTGTTGTCACAGCTGCAGTGGGGGAATCAGGGCTGGGTGGAGCCAGAGGGTCAGGGCTCACAGGGGAAGCATAGCAGGTATTCAATTTAGTTGCTGACTTAGCACTGAGGGAGAGAATGGTTGCAGACTTGGGGGTCTCAGAGGATGGAGTGTAGGCTGAGGGATGAAGTGGAAAGTATCTCTTTTTTGAGCATCCAGCATATGCTAAGCAGTAGGCTCTTTACAGGTTCTGACAACTTAGAAACGCAAGTAGGATAATTTTAGGTTTAAAGAAGAGGACTCAAAGCTTGCATAGGTTAGGCTGAAGACAAAGGAAGGCCTCAAATCGAGGATATTTGACTTCAAAAGCCGTGTGCTTTCCCCCAGCCAGGTTTCTCAAACTCAGCGCTGTTGACCTTTAGGAGCAGGTAAATCTTTGTTGGGGGCTGTCTCCAGCATCACAGAATGGTTTGCAGTGTCCCTGGCCTCTACTCACTACATGCCAGAAGCACCTCCCTGCCCAGTTGTGACAACCCAGAATGTCTCCAGACATTGCCAAATGTCTCTTAAGGGACAAACTTAGTTGAGAACTAGTATTCTCACCATGCTGAGCTCTGAGCTAATTCAAAGTTGTGGTGCCTAAAAATCCATGCACCTGCAATTGGGAAATGCCATAGGAGATCATGTTCTTACATTTTCATGTTTTTGTGTGTTTTAGAAAACTGAAACACTCCCACGAGTGTTTCTAATCCAGTGGGAGACAGTAAATGATTTGTATATAATTTTTGATGACAGTGACTTTCAGAAATGTTTGTTCATTTGGACTGCCCTTCCAGGAATCAATCTCAGAGTCAGAGTTTCTGTATTAAATAAAGAGAACAGGTGGTACGTTGTAAAGCATTCAGCAGTTTGCCACAGTGTAGGTAAAATGAAAGGGGAAGAACCGCCACTGTGACTCTCCCCAAAAGCCATTTGGCGTGTGTACAAAGTTCTGCTTCTGAGCGCAGTTGAGGCACCCCTTCTGGGTGGAGGGAAAGGCTTGCAAGTCTTGGGTGAACAGGGCTGGGGGAGGAACTTGGCATGGCCCCTGCTGGCTTCATCCCTCCTGCCGGTCTGAGCTGATTGTAAGGCTGTGTTTGTTGCCAGGGACAGGGTGGGAAAGGGGAAGTAAATTCAAACAAAAGAATGCCCCTGAAGGGTTAGAAAAGAGGCTTTTAGTACCATTCTTTCAGTGCTCTCAACCAGACTGAAGGTGCAAAGATTTAAAAAGCAGCCACAACCACTTTGGAAAAGGGGATGGTGTATCTAAGGCAGTGATATTATCACATCTATTTGTTGGACAAAGGACTTCATTGTAGCACAGAATAAAACACGTTTCTCTTTCCAGTTCCTGCTTTGTGACGAATCTTCAAAAATGAGCTTACAAAGGAGCAGCCTGGAGACTTGGCAAAGGTTGTTTTTAGACAAGTGCCTTCCAAAATATCAGACTGAAAGGGTTTTCAGACTGTTTTACTGGCCTTCTGTGCAATTTGCAAACAATCTCTTTTTGGGTCAGTTGTGGGTGGGAGGAATGGAGAAAAGTATCTGAAACTCATTTCTAACATTTACAGACAAACCCCTTCCAAGCTTGATAATTCCAGGTATGGGTAGCATCGGAAGATGCTTGCCATTAATTACAGAGTTCCCAGCTGGACTTCCAGTTTTCTTAGAGGATTTAGTTCCAGGGTTATTGCTTGCTCCTTCCCTCTCCCTTCCATTCAGGATACCTCACGGACACCTTCAACGTCCTAGTGAATTTTAATGGTTAAATCCTTTATCTTCAGAGTTTCACTAGATTCTCAGATTTCCTGAGGTATAAGAGGAACACTCTACATTACCTGAAGATAGAATTAATTCTCAGTAAAAACCTAGTCGAGCAATTCTCCCCGTCAAGAAATCCAGGGTCAGGATGTAAGGTCAGTTTCTCAAGAGTGTAAACTGCATAGCTTATCTCAAAGAGTTACACCTTGCATGATTCCATGTGCATAACATTCTCAAAATGACAAAATTACGAAGATGGGAAGCAGATCAGTGGTCGCCAGGGATTAGGTAAGGGAGGAAGGGTGTGACCACAGAGATAGCACAGGGAATTCCTTTGTGGTGACGGAACAGTTCTCTATCTTGATAGTGATGGCGGTTGCACGAGTCTACACAGGGGATAAAATCCCACAGGGTTATTCAAGGACAGGCCAAAAAAACAAGGCCCATGCAAAATTTGGTGGAATCCAAGGTAGGGCTCTTGTCCAGTTAATTGTGAGATATTAGTGTCAACACCCTGATTTAGATAATGTGGTCTAGATATGTAAGATGTCATGAGAAGCTGGGTCACAGGTACACAAAACCTCCCGGTACTACTTTTGCAACTTTTGTAAGTCTATAATTATGTAAAAATAAAAAGATTAGAAAATCCCAAACTGTATGGCTTTACAGCATCTGGCATGATAGAGATGAGATGACCCATAATAGGTGATTAAGAACTGAATGACACCGAACAAGCAAAAGATCTTTTGCCCTGTGTTAACGGAAGTTTAAAAGAATAATGACAGTAGATGAAATGTTTGAGTACCTACTATGTGTCAGGCATTTTGCTAAGCATTTTAAGTATTATCTCATTTAATCCTCATAAGACCTATATGAAGAAAATTTGTTTCTTTAACAGGTAATTCTACGTATTTGGTCCAAGTGTAAAGAAAAAGAAGGGACTTTATTCATGACAAAAAATCAGGACAGTAGTTAACACTGGTCAATAGAAGCAATGCTGTCACAGGGTGGCACGTGGAGACATGACCGTGGGTGTATGTGGGTATTTGTGTCATTGTTTTAAAATTGTACCTATTCTTTATATATATTCTTGAATGCATATTATCATTTAGATATGGCAAATCAGGTGGGGAAAATACATAAATATGAAAACAGAAAAATACATAAATAACAAACAGAACCAAGGCAATGGGTGGTGTGACAACAGTTTTATTGACAAGGGCAGACCACCCAGGGACAGTTCAGTTGATCCCCAAAGGGGACACGTAGCTGGGATCCATGGGTCACTGTGATTGCCGGCCTGGGTCCACACCAGACCCTCACAGAGAGGTCCCCAGTGAGACCGGGACCATGGGCTTAGACAGAATAGGTTGAGGGCCTCTGGAAAAAGCAAGGCAGGATATTTGAAGTCAGAGCAATGTAACTACATGCAAGGAAACCCCCTACCAAAACTGTGTTAAACATTAAGCTCTAGGGTCATTCTTCAATGACATCAATTAATATTCCCCAGATAAAGAAGAGTATAGCACATGTTTTTATTATGCTAATTATTTGTAATCATGTGTAAGATTCACATTAGCATGCTAAAAGGCCCAGGCCTATGTGCTGTCTTTCCTCCTTCAGACCTGATGAGGTGATTTGCAAACTGGGCAACTAATTTAGCATGCAGACCCAGGTGTAAACAACATAGTAAAAAGCAGGAAGGATTCCACCTTAAAGATAAGATTGCATTTTAACACCCAGGAAGTTTAAGAAGTAAGAATCTTAACTTACTCTTTAGCAAACAGACAATTCCTCAGCCCACCTTGGGGGCTGGGCAGGCAGCCTTTTGATATGCTCCTAGACCAAGATGCCAGTATCCCAGGGAGAAATCAGAGCAGTAAATTTCTTGTGTTGATTTTTAATATTTAGGGACCACTTAACAAGTCCACACCCCTAAGCCTTTTATCCAGTTCCCCAAAATCCTCAACTGCCTATAAAACCCCTAGACAACACACCACCATGGGCTCTCTTGTCTCCTCCTGGCTCACGCCAGTAACTCTGTCTGTCCTCTCACTGTATCTCTCAATAAAATCCTCTCCCTGGCTCTCCTGCCTTGACTGTGAAGCTCATTCTTCGGCTTTGTGAACAAGAACCCCGGCATCACCAGCTGTGGGGAAGTTGGGGTTCCTATAGCCAGGATCCTGACTGAACTTAAACCACCTGATGATGTAACTGGGCTGTTGCTAGGCTACCACTTCCACACCTTTAGGCAATAAGCTATTATTGTGCTATATAGAGAGCTCGACCAAGTGCTCTGGGCGGAGGCAGAGACACTAGTGCTCGATCTACCGCTGGGAGAACAAGCTGGGTAATAAACCCTTTCACTCCGAAGAACGGTTTGCTGTCAATTTCTTTGGTCACACTGAATCCATAGCAAACTTGCCTGAGGCTGAAACCCATTGGCAAGACACCAGCACACACGAGTGATGTATCCTCCAAATGAGAAGTGGGAAATGACAGTGATTTTCCATGTAAATTCTGACAGTGATTCATTAATTCCGCATCAGCTCCTGTCCCCACATGGATATACAGTCCAACTTTCATTATCTGTGCTGGTGATGGAAGCTGAGTAGTCACCCTTTGCTGCCGCAGTGCCCTTTAAGATGTGGAGAGAGGATGATGCCCAGAACATGAAACCTGAAGGTTAAGAAGTGGAAGGGACTTGGAGAGCCCTGGGCCAGCCACTGCATTTTATAGATAAAGAAAACAAGGTGTGGCGAAGCTAGTATAGTTTCAAATTTCAAATGGTTCCAGCTGCTGAGAGGACGCTGGTGGACTGAGTCCCAGGGCTGCAGACTCGGGACCCCTGTTGTTCATGTTAATTACTGAAAGCCTCCATAAGGGTTTAAGAGCTCTCAAAGAGATATGCACAGAATGGTCAGACATATACACACACATGGGGTGAAAATAAACCAGTAAAACATGATAAAATTTGGGGTAAGACTTTTGTTCACAGAGTGTATTTTAAGCTTTTTTCACATGCCACATGACTTTAGTGCCTTACATGAATGGATGTGAGCTCAGAGAGGACCCAGGAGCTTCTAAAAACTAGAACAGAACAGGGAGTTTGGAGATATTTCATCTGGACTTAAAAAAAATTATAGAAGTAATAGGTGAATACTTGCTTCCTGTAAAAATTCAAACAGTACAGGTGTATAGAGAATAGAAAGTCAAAACTCCAATTTACTTCCTTCCTCGGATGCCGCTGTCCTCCCTGTGGGCCACCACTGCTAACCATTGTTTGTATCATTCAGACTTTTTCTTGTGCATTTAAATATAGATATAAAATACATCTATGTAGCTTAAAAGATAAATGGATCCAGCTATCTTTATTATTCTGCGGTTTGCTTTTCCTCTTAACAAAGTGTCTTAGAAATCCTTCCGCCTGGGGGGACAAGGCTCTACCTCCATTGTCTAAGTGGCTGCATTGCAGCACAATTGATATAACTTTTATCTTAGTGATGGACATTAAACTGACTCTAAACGAACAGAATCAGTCACCGTCCACTGCTCATGGCTCAGCTTGCGCCCTATTAGGAACATTCTGTAGAATCTGCTCTACAAAGTGAGAGAGCCCACTGTCTGCATGGTTATTTAGATGCCATCAAGTTGGCCAAGAAAAAAAGCATGTGCTGAGTTGTATTGCTCCCACAAGGTATGTTTATCCATTTTGCCGATTTCTTTGCATATGTAAATATTATTAATCTTTCAAAATTTTGCCAATCTGTGAGATGACAAGTGGTATCGTTATATTGCTTTAATTCATTTCCATGATTCCTAGTGAGGTTGAATATGCTTTTTCCTGTTACCTGCCCTTTGTGTTTCTTCTGCTAATTGCTTAATCATATCTAGGTTGCTTTTTAAAAAGAATTGTTCTTACCAATTTGTAGGCACTGTTTATGCATAGGTAGAAACCCTATTAGGGTGCAAATATTTCCTCTTGGTTTATTGCTTTCCTTTGAAGTTTGTTTACTGTGTGGTTTGCTTTAGAGACGTTTTAAATTTTGAGTCTTCAAACAAGTAAATTTTCCTTTTATGATTTAAACATTTTGTGTTTTGCTTAGAAAAACATTCTCCAAGATTATCAAGTTATTATCTTAATCTTTCTTCTGATAACTTTTTAGTATTTAGATGTTTAATTTAGCAAGGATGTATTCTTGTAAGGTAAGAATCTGTATTTTATACCTTTCCTCCAATGGGTAGTCATTTGTCCTGACATCATTTATTGCCTGGTTCATCCTTCCTTTGTCATGTACTAAGTTTGCATTTGGTTCCTGGAACTGTCTGTTCTATGCTTAGCATCATGCCAATATCATCTTGTAAAATGCTGTCATTTTTTTTACCTTGGCTATTTTTCATGTACTTGCTTTTCTAAGTGAACTTCAGAGATTCAGCTCTTTAGGTCCCATAAAAAATGCTGTTGATATTCTGACTGGCATTTCTCCAAGTTTATAAATTACTTATGGGATAATTGATATTTTACAACATGCAGTCTTCCCATCTATTTGGAAAAAATTCTCATAGTACTTCACTAAAATAGTTTTCTTCATAAGGTTTATGCATTTCCTTACTTGGTTAATTATAGATATTTCTTTTTTTTAAATTTTTTATTAAGGTATTGATATACACTCTTACAAAAGCTTCACATGAAAAAACAATGTGGTTACTACTTTTACCCATATTATCAAGTCCACACCCATACCCCAATGCAGCCACTGTCCTTGGGTGTAATAAGATGCCACAGATTCACTGTTTGCCTTCTCTGTGCTACACTGTTTCCCTGTGACCCACCACACCATGTGTACTAAACATAATACCCCTCAATCCCCTTCTCCCACCCTCCCACCTGCCTTCCCATACCCTGCCCCTTTGGTAACTACTAGTCCCTTCTTGAAGTCTGTGAGTCTACTGCTATTTTGTTCCTTCAATTTTGCTGCCTTGTTATACTCCACAATGAGGGAAATCATTTGGCACTTGTCTTTCTCCACCTGGCTTATTTCACTGAGCATAATATCCTCCAGCTCCATCCATGTTGTTGCAAATGGTAGGATTTGTTTCCTTCTTATGGCTGAATAGTATTCCCCTGTATATATGTACCACATCTTCTTTATCCATTCATCTACTGATGGACACTTAGGTTGCTTCTATATTTTGGCTATTGTAAATACTGCGGCGATAAACATAAGGGCGCATGTCTTTTTGAATCTGAGAAGTTGTTTTCTTTGGGTAAATTCATAGGAGAGGAGTTCCCGGGTCAAATGGTATTTCTATTTTGAGTTTTTTGAGGAACCTCCATACTGCTTTCCACAATGGTTGAACTAATTTGCAGTCCCACCAGCAGTGTAGGAGGGTTCCCCTTTCTCTGCATCCTCGCCAGCGTTTGTTGTTCTTAGTCTTTTGGATGCTGGCTATCCTTACTGGTGTGAGGTGATGTCTCATTGTGGTTTTAATTTGCATTTCCCTGATGATTGGTGATGTGAAGCATATTTTCATGTGTCTGTTGGCCATCCGAATTTCTTCTTTGGAGAATTGTCTCTTCATATCCTCTGCCCACTGTTTAATCGGGTTATTTGCTTTTTGGGTGTTGAGGCGTGTAAGTTCTTTATGTATTTTGGATGTTAACCCCATGTCAGATATGTCATTTACAAATAATTCTCCCATACTGCAGGGTGCCTTTTTTTCTGTTGATGGTGTCCTTTGCCATACAGAAGCTTTTTAGTTTGATGTAGTCCCACGTGTTCATTTTTGCTTTTGTTTCCCGTGCTTGAGGAGATGTGTTCAGAAAGAAGTTGCTCATGCTTATTACATTCAGGAGATTTTTGCCTATGTTGTCTTATAAGAGTTTTATGGTTTCATGACTTACATTCAGGTCTTTGATCCATTTCAAGTTTACTTTTGTGTAGGGGGTTAAACAATAATCCAGTTTCATTCTCTTGCATGTAGTTGTCCAGTTTTGCCAACACCAGTTTCTGAAGAGGCTGTCATTTCCCCATTGTATGTCCATGGCTCCTTTATCGTATATCATATGCTTGGGTTTATATCAGAGCTCTCTAGTCTGTTCCATTGGTCTATGGTTCTCTTCTTGTGCCAGTACCAAACTGTCTTGATTACTGTGGCTTTGTAGTACAGCTTGAAGTTGGGGAGTGTAATCCTCCCTGCTTTATTCTTCCTTCTCAGGATTGATTTGGCTATTCGGGGTCTTTTGTGGTTCCATATGAATTTTAGAATGATTTTCTCTAATTCATTGAAGAATGCTGTTGGTATTTTGATAGGAATTGCATTGAATCTGTAGATTGCTTTAGGCAGGATGGCCATTTTGACAATATTAATCCTTCCTATCCATGAGCATGGGATGTGTTTCCATTTATTGGTATCTTCTTTAATTTTTCTCATGAGTGTCTTGTAGTTTTCAGAGTATAGGTCTTTCACTTCCTTGGTTAGGTTTATTCCTAGATATTTTATTCTTTTTATGCACCTGTGAATGGAATTGTTTTCCTGATTTCTCTTTCTGCTAGTTCATCATTAGTGTATATGAATGCAACAGATTTCTGTGTTTTAATTTTGTATCCTGCAACTTTGCTGAATTCAGATATTAGATCTAGTAGTTTTGGAGTAGATTCTTTAGGGTTTTTTATGTACAATATCATGTCTTCTGCAAACAGGGACAGTTTAACTTCTTCCTTGCCAATCTGGATGCCTTTTATTTCTTTGCGTTGTCTGACTACCGTGGCTAGGACCTCCAGTACTATGTTGAATAGAAGTGGGGAGATTGGGCATCCTTGTCTTCTTCCCAATCTTAAAGGAAAAGCTTTCAGCTTCTCGCTGTTAAGTATAATGTTGGCTGTGGGTTTGTCATATATGGCCTTTATTATTATTATGTTAAGGTACTTGCCCTCTATACCCATTTTGTTGAGAGTTTTTATTATGAACAAATGTTGAATTTTGTCAAATGCTTTTTCGGCGTCTATGGAGATGATCATGTGGTTTTTGTCCTTCTTTTTGTTAATGTGGTGTACGATATTGATGGATTTTCAAATGTTGTACCATCCTTGCATCCCTGGAATAAATCCTACTTGATCACGATGGATGATCTTTTTGATGTATTTTTGAATTCGGTTTCCTAATATTTTGTTGAGTATTTCCGCATCTATGTTCGTCAGAGATATTGGTCTGTAATTTTCTTTTTTTGTGGTGTCTTTGCCTAGTTTTGGTATTGGAGTGATGCTAGCCTCATAGAATGAATGTGGAAGTATTCCCTCTTCTTCTACTCTTTGGAAAACTTTAAGGAGGATGGCTATTAGGTCTTCACTAAATGTTTGATAAAATTCAATGGTAAAGCCATCTGGACCAGGGTTTGTTCTTAGGTAGTTTTTGATTACCAATTCAATGTTGCTGGTAATTGTTCTGTTTAGATTTTCTGTTTCTTTCTGGGTCAGCCTTGGAAGGTTGTATTTTCCTAGAAAGCAGTCCATTTCTTCTAGGTTATCCAGTTTGTTAACATATAATTTTTCATAGTGTTCTCTCATAATTCTTTGTATTTCTGTGGTGTCTGTAGTGATTTTTCCTTTCTCACTTCTGATTCTGTTTATATCTGTAGACTCTCTTTTCTTCTTGATAAGTCTGGGTAACAGTTTATCAATTTTGTTTATTTTCTCAAAGAAACAGCTTCTGCTTTCATTGATTCATTCTAGTGTTTTATTCTTCTCGATTTTATTTATTTCTGCTCTAATCTTTATTATGTCCCTCCTTCTACTGACTTTGGGCCTCATTTGTTCTTCTTTATCTAGTTTCATTAATTGTGAATTTAGACTGTTCATATGGGATTGTTATTCTTTCCTGAGGTAGGCCTATATTGCAATATACTTTCCTCTTAGCAGGGCCTTTACTGCATCCCACAGATTTTGCAGTGTTGAATTATTGTTGTCATTTGTCTCCATATATTGCTTGATCTCTGTTTTTATTTGGTTATTGATCCATTGGTTATTTAGGAGAATGTTGTGAAGCCTCCATGTGTTTGTGGGATTTTTCATTTTCTTTGTGTAATTTATTTTTAGTTTCATACCTTTGTGATCTGAGAAACTGGTTGGTACAATTTCAATCGTTTTGAATTTACTGAGGCTCTTTTTGTGGCCTACGATATGATCTATTCTTGAAAATGTTCCATGTGCATTTGAGAAGAATGTGTATTCTGCTGCTTTTGGATGTAGAGTTCTGTAGATGTCTGTTAGGTCCATGTGTTCTAATGTGTTGTTCACTGCTTCTTTCTTCTTACTTATTTTCTGTCTTGTTGATCTGTCCTTTGGAGTGAGTGGAGTGTTGAAGTCTCCTAGAATGAATGCATTGCATTGTATTTCCCCTTTTAATTCTGATAATATTTGTTTCACATATGTAGGTGCTCCTGTGTTGGGTGCATAGATATTTATAATGGTTATATCCTCTTGTTGGATTGACCCCTTTATCATTATGTAATATCCTTCTTTGTCTGTTGTTACTTTTTTTGTTTTGAAGTGTATTTTGTCTGATACAAGTACTGCAACTCCTGCTTTTTTCTCCCTATTAGTTGCATGAAATATCTTTTTCCATCCCTTCACTTTTAGTCTGTGTATGTCTTTGGGATTGGAGTGAGTTTCTTGTAGGCAGCATATAGATGGGTCTTGTTTTTTTTATCCATTCAGTGACTCTGTGTCTTTTGATTGGTTCATTCAGACCATTTACATTTAGGGTTATAATCGATAGGTATGTACTTATTGGCACTGCAGACTTTAAATTCGTGGTTACCAAAGGTTCAAGGTTAACTTCCTTACTATCTAAGAGTCTAACTTAACTCACTTAATATGCTATTACAAACACAGTCTAAAGATTCTTTTTTTTTCTCCTCCTTTTTCTTCCTCCTCCATTCTTTATATATTAGGTATCATATTCTGTACTCTTTGTCTATCCCTTGATTGACTTTGGGGATAGTTGATTTAATTTTGCAGTTGCTTAGTAATTAACTGTTCTACTTTCTTTACTGTGGTTTTATTACCTTTCGTGACAGCTATTAAACCTTAGGAACAGTTCTATCTATAGCAGTCCCTCCAAAATACACTGTAGAGATGGTGTGTGGGAGGTAAATTCTCTCAGTTTTTGCTTATCTGAAAATTGTTTAATCCCTTCTTCAAATTTAAATGATAACATTGCCGGATAAAGTATTCTTGGTTTGAGGTCCTTCTGCTTCATTGCATTAAATACATCATGCCACTGCCTTCTGACCTGTGAGGTTTCTGCTGAGAAGTCTGATGATAGCCTGATGGGTTTACCTTTGTATGTCATCTTATTTCTCTCTCTGGCTGCTTTTAATAGTCTGTTCTTATCCTTGATCTTTGCCATTTTAATTACTATATGTCTTGGGGTTGTCTTCCTTGGGTCCCTTGTGTTGGGAGATCTGTGTACCTCCATGGCCTGAGAGACTATCAACTTCTCCAGATTGGAGAAGTTTTCAGCAATTACCTCCTCAAAGACACTTTCTATCCCTTTTTCTGTCTCTTCTTCTTTTGGTACCACTATAGTACGAATATTGTTCCATTTGGATTGGTCACACAGTTCTCTTAATATTCTTTCATTTTTAGAGATCCTTTTTTCTCTCTGTGCTTCAGCTTCTTTGTATTCCTCTTCTCTAGTTTCTATTTCATTTATCATCTCCTCCACAGTATCTAATTGGCTTTTGAAAGTTTCCGTTGTATGTTTCATTTCTGATACTGTGTTCTGTAATGATTGATCTCCGACCAGAATTCATCCCTGAGTTCTTGAATATTTTTCTGTACCTCCATGAGAATGTTAATGATTTTTATTTTGAAATCCCTTTCAGGCAGATTCATGAGGTCGATTTCATTTAAATCTTTCTCAGGGGTTGTATTCATATTCACAATTTTGCTTTGAACCAGGTTCCTTTGGTGTTTCATATTTGTATGCTGCGCCCTCTAGTGCCAAGAAGCTCTACTCTCTGGAGCTGCTCAGCCCATTAAACAATGTCAGGGGTCATAGGGGAGCGGTATCGGTGCCTGGGGGAAGGAAAGAGCTGTTTCGTGCATCCTGGCTGCTGTACCTGTCTCCACTGGCAGAACCAATGGGCTGAGCACACAGATATAAGCCTCTATGCTTTGCGTTTTTAGTTGCTATAGACAGGGCTTCCCTCTCGCCGGCCTAATGCCAGGGTAGGGTTTGCCGGTTTTCAAGCCAGGTGGGGCTGGCTGGGAGAAAGGTGCAGCAGGCTGCTTATCACGGAGGTGTCTTTGGAGCTGTGTAGCCAGCCAGGGAGCTGGAGGTCCTGAAGATCGTGAAAGTTCCCAACCTTCTGGGCAGAGTGCACCCAGACAATTTTGTCTATCTGTCCTTTTCCTGAGCAATAACCTCTGTGCAGTCCTTGCCTCTTTAGCAGCCCTCTTGCTGTTAGCAAGTCTCTCAGACTGCCCACCTTTCTTTTGTCCCAGAGCAGCCGGATATGGATCCCTACTTCCCACAAGCGGGTGGAATCTCAGTCTCTCCAGGTATTCTGCCTGTCTTAGCTTTCCAACCCCCTAATCATGAGAGTACCATGAAAACACAATGAAATGTAGGTTTGGGCTAACAGATCAGATCTCCGGAGTTAGGTATTCAGCAGTCCCAGGCCTCCACTCCCTCCCTGGTCAGTTTCTCTTCTTCTCCCCAGAGCGCTGGGGTGGGGGAAGGGCTTGGGTTCCGCAGGGCTATGGCTTTGGTACGTTACCTGTTCCATGAGGTTTATTCTTTTCTCCAGGTGTATGCAGTTTGGTGCAGTCCTCTTTCCTGTTGCTCTTTCATGATTAGTTGTATTAGTTATATTTTCGTATTATATGTGGTTTTAGGAGGAAGCCTCTGTCTCACCTTTCACACCACCATCTTTAATCCTTTTAATTATAGGTATTTTATAGTTCTTATTCCTTTGGGGATTTTAAAATTTCATTGCAATTACTATTGGGTTTTCTTTTTTTTTTTGATGTACAAATCTATTGATTTTTCTATATATTGATCTTGTAATTGGCTAATTTACTGAAACTTTGTATTCATTCTCTGTTTTCTGGTTTATTTTCTTTGCCTTTAAAAAAATAGATTATCATACCATCTGACAATAGTGGCAGTTTTCTTCTCTTTTTCCCAAATACTTGGGAATTTTATTTACCTTTATTATGTAACTGTATGGATTAGGACCTCCAGAATAATTCTGTATTGCAGCTTTCTCTGGTTTGAATTTTAAGAAATACCTCTACTATTTCACTCTAAAGTGTGATCTTTTCTGTAAATCTTTTTATCAAGTTAGGGGTATTTTATTTACTAAGTTAATATAGTGAATTGCAATAGTAAATGTCCTAAATTTGAACCTTCATTGTATTCCCAGAATAAACCTTACTGGCAATTTTAAGAAATGGTATATTAGTAAATAGAGGCCTAGTTTTAACATAATGATGATGATAATGAAAACAGGAAACAAGAATTTCAAATGTTTTCAGCAAGCAGAGGATGAGGCAAAGGGAAAGAGTCGAGTGGAAACGTGATAAACATCTTACTTTGTTCCAGGAGGAGCTTATGTATACAAATTATTTTTTAATCTTTAATTAGAAAATTTTAAATACATGTGTTCAGTATAAATTTAATCTTGATGAAAGTGGAAGTAGAACATGTAATTTCCATACCACTAGAGCAAAAAAAGGGAACAAAGATAACTTCTTTAATCAGCAAAAATAGGAAGAAGAAGGAAGAAACACTCAAAGATAGTACATGAAGCAAAAAAGATGGTAGGAATGGCAATTGTTATGCTGTCAAGTATCTGTTATCAATATAAAAATGTTTACATTAAAATAACCTAGTGGTAGAGACACTTAGACTGAATTAGAGAATGAATTCCAGTTATTTGATGTTCACAAGAGACAAATGAAATGGCATAGAAAGATTGAAAATAAAGAGGTGGATAAATTTAGGGCAGACAACTTATACCCAAAACAGATACATGGGACAATATTAATTTCTATGAAGATAGATTCCAGTGTAAAACCTGTTATATGGCCAAAGGGGGAATATAACATGTTGAAAGATATAGTCCACTGAGAAGATAAGACCATTATGAACTATAGTGAGGATATTTCATATTCATCTAATATAATATTCATGCCCTCCCTTGGGTTTCCCAGCCCCTTGCTGTTAGATGTGGCTGTGAACTAGTTCTCACCAGTGGGCTTTAGGCAGAAGTTGATGTGAGGCACTCCTGGGCTAAGCATTTAAGAACAGGTGTCCAGCTTCTCCTTGTTCAAAGCTAATGGCCATATTATTAAAATTTATTTAGCATTAACTCTACATTTATGATTTGCTCTTATTTTCTTTTAAATAACTTCCTCTCTTTTTTAGATTCGTCTTCCATTTTATTACTGTATATACTTATATAATTTGTTGAGAAAGGTTTTTCTGAGTTTTAAAACATCTGGGTCCTCATGTGTCTGAAAATGGCTTTATTTTGCCCTGACACTTAAATGATAGTTGAGTCTGGAATTTTTGGTTCATCACAGTATTTCGTAAGAACGTGAAGACATTGCTCCATTGCATTTAGATCCCAGTTACAGAGGAGAAGCCCTATGGCAGGCAGATTTTTGTTCTTTTGAATGTAGCCTGCTTTTTTTTTCTCGCTACTGACAGTTAAGGATTTTTTCAGTCTCTGGCATTCTGAGATTCCTCTGGACAAACTACAATTATCCTTTTGCTTTCTTTTTTGCTCTTCTCTTCCTCCCTTCCTCTCTCTTCCTTTTTCCTTCCTTCCTTCCTTCCCTTCATTCTGTTAGCTATTTCTTTCTTTTTTTAATAGAATTTATTTTATTATCATTAATCTACAATTACATGTGCAATATTACGGTTATTAAACTACCCTTCATCAGGTCCTCCCCACCAACCCCATTACAGTCACTGTCCATCAGCGTAGTGAGATGCTATAGAATCACTACTTGTCTTCTCTGAGTTGTACTGCCCTCCCCGTGCCCCCCCAACATTACATCTGCTAATCGTAATGCCCCTTTTTCCCTCTTATCCCTCCCTTCCCGCCCATTTTCCCCAGTCCCTTTCCCTTTGGTAACTATTAGTCCGTTCTTGGGTTCTGTGAGTCTGCTGCTGTTTTGTTCCTTCAGTATTTTTTCTTTGTTCTTATACTCCACATATGAGTGAAATCATTTGATACTTGTCTTTTTCGGCTTGGCTTATTTCACTGAGCATAATACCCTCTAGCTCCATCCATGTTGTTGCAAATGGTAGGATTTGTTTTCTTCTTATGGCTGAATAATATTCCATTGTGTATATGTACCACATCTTCTTTATCCATTCATCTACTGATGGACACTTAGGTTGCTTCCATTTCTTGGCTATTGTAAATAGTGCTGCAATAAACATAGGGGTGCATCTGTCCTTTTCAAATTGGGCTGCTGCATTCTTAGGGTAAATTCCTAGGAGTGGAATTCCTGGGTCAAATGGTATTTCTATTTTGAGTTTTTTGAGGAACCTCCATACTGCTTTCCACAATGGTTGAACTAATTTGCAGTCCCACCAGCAGTGTAGGAGGGTTCCCTTTTCTCCACATCCTCGCCAACATTTGTTGTTGTTTGTGTTTTGGATGTTGGCCATCCTCACTGGTGTGAGGTGATATCTCATTGTGGTTTTAATCTGCATTTCTCTGATGATTAGCGATGTGGAGCATCTTTTCATGTGCCTGTTGGCCATCTGAATTTCTTCTTTGGAGAAGTGTCTATTCATGTCCTCTGCCCATTTCTTAATTAGATTATTTGCTTTCTGTTTGTTAAGGTGCATGAGTTCTTTATATATTTTGGATGTCAACCCTTTATCAGATACGTTTTTTATGAATATATTCTCCCATACTGTAGGATGTCTTTTTGTTCTACTGATGGTGTCCTTTGCTGTACAGAAGCTTTTCAGCTTGATATAGTCCCACTTGTTCATTTTTGCTTTTGTTTCCCTTGCCCGGGGAGATATGTTCATGAAGAAGTTGCTCATGTTTATGTCCAAGAGATTTTTGCCTATGTTTTTTTCTAAGAGTTTTATGGTTTCATGACTTACATTCAAGTCTTTGATCCACCTTGAGTTTACCTTTGTGTATGGGGCTAGACAGTAGTCCAGTTTCATTCTCTTACATGTAGCTGTCCAGTTTTTCCAACACCAGCTGCTGAAGAGGCTGTCATCTCCCCATTGTATATCCAAGGCACTTTTATCAAATATTAATTGACTGTATATGTTTGGGTTAATGTTTGGATTTTCTATTCTGTTCCACTGGTCTGTGGGTCTGTTTTTGTGCCAATACCAAATTGTCTTGATTACTGTGGCTTTGTAGTAGAGCTTGAAGTCAGGGAGTGTAATTCCCCCTGTTTTATTCCTCCTTCTCAGGATTGCTTTGGCTATTCGGGGTCTTTTGTGGTTCCATATGAATTTTAGAATTATTTGTTCCAGTTCATTGAAGAAAGCTGTTGGTAGTTTGATAGGGATTGCATTGAATCTGTAGATTGCTTTAGGTAGTATAGCCATTTTGACAATATTTATTCTTCCTAGCCAAGAGCATGGGATGCATTTCCATTTGTTAGTGTCCTCTTTAATTTCTCTTAGGAGTGTCTTGTAGTTTTCAGAGTACAGGTCTTTCACTTCCTTCGTTAGGTTTATTCCTAGGTATTTTATTCTTTTTGATGCAATTGTGAATGGAATTGTTTTTCTGATTTCTCTTTCTGTTAGTTCATCATTAGTGTATAGGAAAGCAACAGATTTCTGTGTGTTAATTTTGTATCCTGCAACTTTGCTGAATTCAGATATTAGTTCTAGTAGTTTTGGAATGGAATCTTTAGGGTTTTTTATGTACAGTATCATGTCATCTGCAAATAGTGACAATTTGACTTCTTCTTTACCAATCTGGATGCCTTGTATGTCTTTGTTTTGTCTGATTGCTGTGGCTAGGACCTCCAGTACTATGTTGAATAACAGTGGAGAGAGTGGGCATCCCTGTCTTGTTCCCGATCTTAGATGAAAAGCTTTCAGTGTCTCGCCGTTAAGTATGATGTTAGCTGTGGGTTTGTCATATATAGCCTTTATGATGTTGAGGTACTTGCCGTCTATACCCATTTTGTTGAGAGTTTTAATCAGGAATGGATGCTGAATTTTGTCAAATGCTTTTTCAGCATCTATGGAGATGATCATGTGGTTTTTGTTCTTCTTTTTGTTGATGTGGTGGATGATGTTGATGGATTTTCGAATGTTGTACCATCCTTGCATCCCTGGGATGAATCCCACTTGATCATGGTGTATGATCCTCTTGATGTATTTTTGAATTCGGTTTGCTAATATTTTGTTGAGTATTTTTGCATCTACGTTCATCAGGGTATTGGTCTGTAATTTTCTTTTTTGGTGAGGTCTTTGCCCGGTTTTGGTATTAGAGTGATGCTGGCTTCATAGAATGAGTTTGGAAGTATTCCCTCCTCTTCTATTTTTTGGAAAACTTTAAGGAGAATGGGTGTTATTTCTTCTCTATATGTCTGGTAGAATTCAGAGGTGAATCCATCAGGCCCGGAGGTTTTGTTCTTGGGTAGTTTTTTGATTACCAATTTCGATTTCGTCACTGGTGGTTGGTCGGTTTAGTTTTTCTATTTCTTGCTTGGTCAGTCTTGGAAGGTTGTATTTTTCTAAGAAGTTGTCTATTTCTTCTATGTTTTCCAGCTTGTTAGCATATAGATTCTCATAATACTCTCTTATGATTCTTTGTATTTCTGTGGGGTCCGTCGTGATTTTTCCTTTCTCATTTCTGATTGTGTTTATGTGTGTAGATTCTCTTTTTCTCTTAATGAGTCTGGCTAGGGGTTTATCTATTTTGTTTATTTTTTCAAAGAACCAGCTCTTGGTTTTATTGATTTTTTCTATTGTTTTATTCTTCTCAATTTTATTTATTTCTTCTCTAATCTTTATTATGTCCCTCCTTCTGGTGACTTTGGGCCTCATTTGTTCTTCTTTTTCCAATTTCAGTAATTGTGTCTTTAGACTATTCATTTGGGAATGTTCTTCCTTCTTTAAATAGGCCTGGATTGCAATATACTTTCCTCTTAGAACTGCCTTTGCTGCATCCCACGGAAGTTGTGGCTTTGTGTTGTTGTTGTCATTAGTCTCCATATATTCTTTGATTTCTGTTTTGATTTGGTTGTTAACCCAATGATTAATTAGGAGAGTGTTGTTAAGTCTCCATGTATTTGTGAGCCTTTTTGATTTCTTTCTAATATTTATTTCTAGTTTTATACCTTGGTGATCTGATTAATTGGTTGTTAGGATTTCAATATTTTTGAAATTACTGAGGTTCTTTTTGTGGCCTAGTATGTGGTCTATTCTGGAAAATGTTCCATGTGCACTTGAGAAGAATGTGTATGCTGTTGCTTTTGGGTGTAGAGTTCTGTAGATGTCTGTTAGGTCCATCTGTTCTAGTGTGTTGTTCAGTGCCTCTGTGTCTTTACTTATTTTCTGTCTGGTTGATCTGTCCTCTGGAGTGAGTGGTGTGTTGAAGTCTCCTAGGATCAATGCATTGCTGTCTATTTCCTCCTTTAATTCTGTTAGTATTTGTCTCACATTTGCTGGAGCTCCTGTGTTGGGTGCATATATATTTATAATGGTTATATCTTCTCGTTGGACTGACCCCTTTATCATTATGTAATGTCCTTCTTTATCTTTTGCTACTTTCTTCGTTTTGAAGTCTGTTTTGTCTGATACAAGTAGTGCAACACCTGCTTTTTTCTCTTTGTTGTTTGCATGAAATATCTTTTTCCATCCCTTCACTTTTAGTCTGTGTATATCTTTGGATTTGAGGTGAGTTTCTTGTAGGCAGCATATAGATGGGTCTTGCTTTTTTATCCATTCTGTTACTCTGTGTCTTTTGATTGGTGCATTCAGTCCATTTACATTTAGGGTGATTATTGACAGGTATGTACTTATTGCCATTGCTGGCTTTAGATTCGTGGTTACCAAGGGTTCAAGGGTTGCTTCTTTACTATCTAACAATCTAACTTAACTTTCTTGTTAAGTTATTGTAAACACAGTCTGATGTTTCTTTATTTCTCTCCCTTCTTATTCCTCCTCCTCCATTCTTTCTATAATAGGTGTTTTATTCTTTGCCTTTAGTTAGTATTTGGATGGTCTGCTTTCTTTGCTATGATTTTATTTTCTCTGGTGACATCTTTTTAGCCTTAGGTGTGCTTCCATCTAGAGCAGTCCATTGAAGATATCCTGTAGTGGTGGTTTATGAGAGGCAAACTCTCTTAACTTTCGTTTGTCTGGAAATTGTTTAATCCCTCCATCATATTTAAATGATAATCGTGCTGGATACAATATTCTTGGTTCGAGGCCCTTCTGTTTCATAGCGTTAAATATATCATGCCATTCTCTTCTGGCCTGTAAGGTTTCTGTTGAGAAGTCTGATGATAGTCTGATGGGTTTTCCTTTGTAGGTGATCTTTTTTCTCTATCTAGCTGCCTTTAATACCCTGTCTTTATCTTTGATCTTTGCCATCTTAATTATTATGTGTCTTGGTGTTGTCTTCCTTGGGTCCCTTGTGTTGGGAGATCTATGAGCTTCGGTGGACTGCGAGACTACTTCCTTCCCCAGCGAGGGAAAGTTTTCAACAATTATTTCTTCAAAGACACTTTCTATCCCTTTTTCTCTCTCTTCTTCCTCTGGTACTCCTATAATGTGAATATTGTTCCGTTTGGATTGTTCACACAGTTCTCTTAATATTCTTTCATTCCTAGAAATCCTTTTATCTCTCTCTGCCTCAGCTGCTCTGTACTCCTGTTCTCTGTTTTCTATTCCATTAACAGTCTCTCGCATCTCATCCATTCTGCTGTTAAGCCCGTCGATCGCTTGTCTGATTCCTGCATTGTCTTTCCTCAGTTCCCTCACTTCTTCCCTCAGCTCTTGCACATTTCTCTGTAGGTCCATCAGCATGGTTATGACTTTTATTCTGAATTCTTTTTCAGGAAGACTGTGCATGTCCATCCCTTCAGACTCCCTCTCTGGGGTTGTCTGGTTGATTTTGGTCTGAACCATATTCCTCTGTCTTTTCATGGCTGTATAATTTGGTCACTGATAGTTGCCACATATGTCAGCTGGGCTCTTTAAGACTTTAAAAAGAGAAGAAAAAAAAAGAGAAAAAAAGAAAAAAAGAAAGAAAGAGAAAAAGAAAAAAAAGAAAGAAAAGAAAAAACAAAAACAAAACAAAAAACAAAACAAAACAAAAAAACAAAAAAAATGCCCACCGGACGTAGATTCTGTGGGAATGCTCTAGGTGGCGTTATTGCCCCACTATTCCACAGCTGTGACTGTGCTGCTCCGCAGGGCCCTTTATCACTCTGGCAGGGGTGGGAACGAATAGGAGGCTGTTGATCTCAGTGAGAAGTGTTAAGTATGGCTACGCTTCCTCAGTCGCCAGCTAAGGCGTCTGAAACTCCCCAGGACTCCCAGCCTGCTGGGCTGAGTGTGCTGGGGCGATCCGGCTCCTCCGCTTGGCTCCTGTCTCTTTACGACCGCTGAAGAAAGAGTGTGCTTTTTTTTTCCCCTCCCGGGAGCCGACTGCAAGCACCCTGGCGCGTTCCCCACTCAGAACCTGCCCCTCTGTCTCTCCAATCTCCGCTGCACTGCGCAATGTGGGTCAGCGCTCCCCGCACAGATAACCGGGGCTGGCTACTTCACAGGGGGTACTTCCACTCCCTCCCACCTCTGAATCCTCTCCTCCCGCCGGTGCGCTGGGGTGGGGGAGTGCTCGGGTCCCGCCGGGTCACGGCTCCGTATCTTACCCGCCTCTTGGGGTGCTGAGTCCTCTCGGGTGTAGCTGCACGCTGTGCGCTTTCCTGTGTATTCTCATCTCTCTTTTAGGAATAGATGTATTTGCTGTGTTTTCGTAGATAAATATAGTGTTGGGAGGAGATTTCTGCCGCCCTGCTCACACCGCCATCTTCCCAGAAGTCTGTCTGTTAGCTATTTCTAGTGAATGTTGGGCAGTATTTTATGATGGATCATATTTTTAGGTGAGTACATGTAAATGAATAGAACTGTGTAAGTCCGGGGAGAGGAAATTCCGGATCAAAATACCTCTGAAAACTGAAATCAGTCAAAGGGAGATAAAAAGTTTAAAACCCATTTATTGCTTACAAACTGCAGTCTAGCGTCCTCTCTCTCCTGCTCCGGGAGAAGCAAGCAAGGAAGCCCCTCCCCTTAACCTCTCAGGTTCAGACCTGCCCTCCAGTTGCTCAGGTAATTACCCATTGACGTGGAGATGAACTTCTCTCCAACCCAGTGGATATGCAAATGCAGCAAAGCCAGGCGAGATATTCTGGGAATGTTACAGTTTTACCCACAAACTGATAGTGTGATATGTTTCTCCAGTTCTAAATGGAAATCCTCCTCTCCCTGGGCAGTAACCACGAATTTGGTTGGAGGTGTTGGTGGTCATTCTGGAGTGAATGGTTATGGGTCCTTAGTTAGGCTGGACTTATTCTTCAGGCAACCACCAATTTGTCTTCAGATGAAGGTTTGTTTCTTCTCTTGAGGTAGCCCAAAGTTCCTTGAGAAGTTACTTTGTCTGAATCCCAGTATCTATTCTGAAAGTCTTCTGTATCAAAATTCCCATATTTTAGAGCTGCATTCGAGGTCAAAAGCCAGCTTCAGGTACTCTACCAGGGCATGGAAACAGTTGCTCCACTCTTTTAAAATCAGTGACCAGGCCTACCACCCATTCCTTCTTTCATCCCTGCTGCCTCTGATCACAGTATTATTTTAGAGCTCCTTATTGGAGGGCTTCTCATTTATCTTTATAGAATTGTAGATTCTTTAGGTCTGTTTCCACCTGCTTTTTCTAGAAAATCCTCAAAGTTCTGAAATATTAGTGTCAACTCTCATGGTTTTTGAGCTCTGCTAAAATTTATTTTTGTTTGCACATTTCCTGTGTCATTTCAATGGAATGTAGAGATTGAGACCAGGTAAACACTTTTCTCCAGTTACCATCTTAAACCTTCATTTGATTTTCCTCCCTCAAATAAGTGGCATTTTCTGGACAAGCCATGTCCAAAATATTCTGTTTTATTAGCTAGAGCTACAAAAGAAAACCTAGTTATTACTTCCTACCTCACATTAAAATGGCCTTATTGTCTAGAAAAATATGAAAAGAAAATAAAAAAGAAATCTAAAATCCCACCAACATATTCATATAAACAATTTGATGTGAATAGTTGAGTTTTTTTAATATGCACATAGAAATATACTTTCCTCCATAAAATGGGATTGTTGTCTTCAATGCAGATAACATTTATCATGCACTTAGTATGTCTCAGGCACTTTGCTGAGATTTATTTTATTTTTACATTATTTTAATTAATTTTATCAGCCAGTCCTTCTAACAGCTGTTCATACTTGGGATTATTATTAGTCCTTCTTTACAGATGAGGAACTGATGTTCACAGAGGGTAACTTGCCTACATTCATTAAACAATCTTAAGCACTACTCTCTACTATCTGCTGTGTATACCATCTTATAGCTTGATTTGGAAAACAAATCCATGGATTCCTTTTCATGTCAATAGCTATACATCTACATCATAAATGGCAATTGTATCATAATATTACATCTTATGTCTATAATTTATTTTGCCAGAATAAGCGATGATATATTGCCGATTAGGCATGCACCAAATTGAATTGAACACTGAGACCATGAACGAGGCATTGTTTTGGGCACTGGAGATAAGTAAGATGTGGTCTCCAACCACATGGAGTTTTTGTGTAGTCTGGGACCTAGAAAATCACAAGTAATTACACAAATGACTATTTAATCACAAAGGTGAGAGATACAGGACCCTACTGTATGTTCAGCTGGTCTGGCTTGGGAGGTGCAAGAAGCCATCTCTGAGGAACTGACATGGCAGAGGAAACTTTTGCTATTGCTTGCTGAGCCTTTGGTGGGTTAGTCTGTGAAATGGTGTTAAGTAGAATCTAATCCAAAAAACCTCTAAGAATGATATTAACTGAACAACATTCTTGCTAAGACTCCCTGGGATTAAGATATCCTTGCTGTGTGTAAATCATCTGAATGAATTAAACATGTAATTGAAAGGCTCATCTTGTGCTACTCAAATGCTTTGCTGTACCAGAAGTAAGATGAAAATGAAATCATTTTCTCTTTCATATAAATATTATATACTGCGGGCTTCACTGGCTCCATTAGCACTGTCCAATTGTACAGGGGCGATTATATTATTTATAACATGTGCAGATACTAAAAGCCTCCTTCAACTTAAAGCAGACAAGTGCTGTAGGATCATTTCTCTCCTTACTCAGTATTTCTTGCTTCCTCTCTCTCCTAAAACCTAGAAGTAGGGGTTTTTATTCCTGAGACTCCGGAGCAGGCATCCATAGTCAAAGGGTGTTGCTTTGCTCAGTATTTTGAGCAAGTCAAAGCCAGCACCATCATGAGACTGGTATGAGAATTCTTTGTTACACTCTAGTTGGGTCATGATTGTTTGTAGGTTACCTTCCTTGTAACAACTCAGGCACTCAGGGTGTGTTGTCAGTAAATGAAATGCCTGTCAGATCAGTCACTGACCCTGTTCATAAAGCTACAAGGGACTCCAGTAAGGAAGTCCTTATCATCATTTTCCACAATATGATAAAAATGGAAACAATAGTTACCTCACTGAACATTCATGGTGGGTCATTTCTAATCTGATAAGGAAATTGGGGATCATCGATGTTAAATAATTTGCTTAATGCTGCTGTATAAAAAGTGGAGTCAGGATTTGAATCCAGCTCTTTCTGGCATCCAAACATGAGCTTTTCCCACCTCTGGTGGTTTTAAAAGAAGTGGCTGCCCGTTCTTTGACTCTTTTCAGATTGAGAGGTTGGGTTTGTGTCTCCTCCTTTTAATCTGGGTGGATTTGGGACTGCTTCCACTCATGGAGGACAATGGAGTGCTGCTATGTGGCTTTGGAAGCTGGGCAATGGAAGGCCATGAGCTTCTGCCTTATTGACTGGAGCATTTGCGCTTGGAACCCTGAACCATCGGAAGCCCACTATGCAGATACCACCCTGCGATGTGCAAGTCCAAAACACACAGAGCCGCTACATGGGTAAACAGTGCAGCTACAGCTGAGAGGTCCAGCTACGCCAAAACTTCGAGACATCCCAGTCCAGACGGCAGACATACAACTGAAGCAGCTCTGGATGGTGATGGCCGCCGTCAATCAGTTACCCCTAGACGTTTCAGTCTTCCTAGTTGAAGCTCAGATGCTGTGGTACACAAGCAGACCCTCTTCATTGTGTCCCATCCAAATTTCCTACCACAGAATCCTGAGGATAATAAAATCCTTCTTTTATACCACTAAATTTGTGGTGATTTGTCATACAGCAGAATTTTGCAGAGATGGAAAGGATCTTGGGTGTTGAGTAAGCTACCTTTGACTCAATAACCAGCGTCTCATCTGTTTCTAATCAAGAGGTCACACACTGGTGCTGAATGAGCTAACTCTGGCATTCAGAAGGTTTTGTTTGGCTCCCAGAATTTTGAGTTTTAGCAATGGTTACATTTTTACACGAGCCTGAATTTTCAGCTTTAGGACAATCATCTGAAAACACTGGGAAAGACAAGAGTAATATGTTTCCAAACAGCCCCTACCTGCTCCCCCGTAACAGAGTACTCAGCACACCTGATTGCATTACCGGCCTTCCTTCTAACTTGCTTACTTTGGGCATTTGTATTTGTCAACCTGAGACAGATGATCCTATAGCTTGTTTCTGAGTATTAAAAGGTGCTTGAGGTTTCTGATTTCTTCCACTTTTCTTCCAAAATTCAAGTTCAGGTTGCATTATTGTAATCTGCTTTGTATATGTAGCAATTAGAGTGATGACTGGAATACCTTTTAAACCTATAAAATAGCACAGCTTAAGATAAGCATTAAACTCACAATCTTATGTTTATGCATCCATCTGTCATGATAAAGAAGGATGGAAGAGAAGTCAATTAACTGTTTAATTAGGAAAAAACCCTCCTGCACTCAGTTTTGAAAAAGAAGGCGATACTTCAATGGTAGACTTAATGCTCACTCTGTTTAGGACTTACAGATGGATTTGTTCTGGGAGAAAACCCTTCTTTACCAGGGCCCTTTCTGGAAAATAATTCAGACTTTGGCATGATCTATCCTTTTGTGGTTCCTAGGTTGAAATCCATCTCCTTTGTGCAGCCATGATAAATCATTTGATTTAGGAGAGCCATCAGTGAAAGTAGCTGCTGTTGACTTTGCTAGGGTTAGTGGAATATTAATGTGATTGATTGCCAAGTGTCTAAAGGGGTAGGGGGAAGAGAAGAAGAAATTTTATATTTACTGAACACTTAAAATTCAGACCAGAGCAGAATAACGCCTATCTATTTTCATTGACAGTATGGCAGAAGGGAATGACTTAAAACTTATTTCATTCAACATTCAGGGCTAAAGAATATAGGAAATAATTACCAAGGGAAGTTGAGGAAACTCTTCTTCCAGAGATGTTTAACAAAAAGTCTTTCTAAGTAGGAGAAAGTGATTACGACTTTGGAGTGGGGCAGAGAGCAGATAGGGAAGGCCAGTGGAAGCCTAGTGATCTTCTGAAATCTCCATTAGAGCATTAATAGCTGCTGTACACTTTGGCCAGTGGCCACAGACCCATAGCAGAAGACCTTAGCAAAACTGGCTTGGAATTGGGCGTGGACTGTATCGTCACTGCTTAGTCCAGCTGATTGGTGTTTACTGTTAGAATTGTGTTCTTTTGAGGATAATGCAATCTTGATGCCCATCCAGGGCTTCAGATTATTTCTTTGGTCTTGTTCAGCATGATGTAAATTACAAAGAGGATTGTCCAACCCATAGACAAAGTGCCGCACAGCAATGGTATGGTTTTGGCTTCTAATTTTTACATATAGGTTTCCAATTTTAGGACAATTGTTCAAGTCCGTATGTGGATACTTGCTGAGAGGGGTATGGCAAGGGGCTATGGATGCTGGTTATAATGATGCTTTTGGCCATGATTATTAGAAATCAGCATTGAAAGACTTACTCTACTGGGTTTCAAGTCCGTATGTGGATACTTGCTGAGAGGGGTATGGCAAGGGGCTATGGATGCTGGTTATAATGATGCTTTTGGCCATGATTATTAGAAATCAGCATTGAAAGACTTACTCTACTGGGTGAGCTGCTGAGGAAATCATGGTCAAAGTCATGGATGGACACACAATGACACAGATTCTTTCCATGCAACAACCATGCCCTTTTCTAGTATTAAAAAAAAAAAGTCATAAACTTTGTCCACATTCAGGGAGGCACAGTTCCCCTTTAGTGGCCATGTTAATTTTCTTCCTTTTTTTCAAAGAAACTTTAATCCAGTCCTGTATGTCTGATGACTAAAGCCTGTCCCTTTCCGGCTGGGGGCAGTGATGGGCTGGTCACACTTTCTTCAGGCACGGAGAACTTCATTTCCTGGTCTGTGAGCGTGTTAACTAGCAGGAAGCCCCCAGCTGCCAGCCCTCTGCTGGGTTTGCCCTGGCAGAAGAAAACCATACCCAAAGTCACCGTCATCCCACATGTGACCGATACCATATCCAGTGACTGATCAAAGTGGAGAGAAGCAAAATTCCACTAGAGCACCTTCACTTTTGATATCAACTGCAGAGTTTGGGGGTCTCTAAGACCACCCTCGGGTTTAAGGATTCACTAGAAGGACTCCCATAACTCACTGAAAGCTGTTATGCTTATGATTGCAGTGTATTAGAATGAAAGGACACAGATTAAAATCATCCAAGGACAGAGACTCACAGGACAGTCCAGGAAAACTTCACATACGGAGTTTCAGCTGTCCTCTCCCAGTGGGACTGTGGACAGCACTAATTTCCCCAACAATAATGTGTGATACAACAGATGGAGGATTGATGACCCGATCAGTCTACCCAAGCCTTAGTGTCCAGGGTCTTTATTTGGGGTAGATATGGTTGATGGTTTACACGGCTGAGCCTCAGTCTCCCAACTCCTCCAGAGGTCAAGCTGATTTATTGTGGCCCAAAGCACCGACCATAATCACTCTGCGAGACTGTCTTCTGTGGTCAGAGGCCCACAGATAAAGTACTTTTATCAGGCAGGACATTCCCAGGGCTTAGAGATGATCCCCCAGGAGCTGAGGGCAAAGGCCAGACTACTCTTTAGGTAAGGTTAAAGTCACAAGGTAACCATGCTGAAGACATGCTGGATTTGATGAAGAAGAAGAGGGTCCATACCTTAGAGGAGCCACAGGATCTAGTCAGGATATACCAACAGGAACTGGAGCAGTGCTCATGGGACTGAATTCTGCGAGTGCTTGATCAGGGAGAGCATGGAACACAGGCTTGGATAAAGGAGAGTTTGTTGATTGGGTGTGCTCTCCTGAGATACAGGACTAGTATGCTGGCAAGGACTCTGAGAGATGGTTTGAATATAACAACGGTATGCATGGCTCCTAGAAGTATATTAAGTGAGGTACAAATGCAAGATTGTCATGGCAGATGAAATTGTGTGGAAGTCCTGCTCCGTGGGGCAACCCTTGGAGCTGATGGGTCAAAGCTTGCTTCTTCCCTCGTGGACAACCTGGGCATCCTCTGTGGTCCCATGGGATCTGGCATCCAATCTCAAACGATGATAACCAGCTCAGTAATGCCTCCTTTTGTTGGCTTTCCTCTTCCTTATTTCTTTCCTCTAGTTTTGCTTCCTGAGATCACAATCCCAAGTAAACAACTTGCACTCAAACCTTTGCTGCAGGCTGTGCTTTTGGGGGGAAGGCAGCCTATGTACTGTAACCCGATAGTCTCATAGTTGCTCCCAGCCAGGTGTTACGAGGAACTACATAGTTAGCACACAGTCTCCACTGTGTGTATGTGTGTGTGTGTTGCTCTGTTCTCACTTGTTTTCCAAGATACATAAAGCAAGGCAAAGCAGGTCAAGTTCCATTTCAAGCAAGAAATACATTTGAGGAATAAAAGAAGTGAACATGTGTTTGGTGCTTATCTGCCAAGCCCTCTTCTAAGTGATTTATGTACATTATCTATCTTCTTAACTTAACCTATGAGGGAGGCACTATTATTGTTCCTATTCACACATAAGGAAACTGAGGCTGAGAGAGTTTTATTAACTTCCTTTCAGTGGCTTGGCTGGTGAGTGGTGAAGCTAGTAGGCCATCTGATTCTGTTGTTTGATGTCGGAGCAGAGCTCTTAAATGCTAGAAATCCCAAGACGCAAGTCAGTATTAGGCCCTGTGGGGGCGATGAATGGTGTTTGATCACCAACATTTAACGTGCAAGCATTAGGACAGGATCGCACACTGAGTCAGTTTTTCTCAGGCAGCCCAGCGGGAAGAGCCAGGCTCCTCCAGAGACAGTAGACAGTCTCATTCACCAGGCAGGTGAGGGTCAGCAGAATGGAGCCACTTGGCCTCCTATCTAGCTTTGTCTGATTGCTGGAGAAGGGTGAGCGCTGTGATATTTATTTATGGCTATATATAATGCTTATGATTGTTTATTATATTTATAAATAGATGGCCCTGCCGGGTAATTTATGGCTATTTCTAATCACAAAGATGGCCTTAAAAATAATTTCAGTCTGTCGAGGACAAATAGATGGTGTTTGCCATATCAGGCTTTGAGTAGGAGTGGCTGGTGACTCCTGGGAAACAAAACAAACAGGATTAGATAATTTGCAAAAGTGCTTCATTTTTCAAAACCTTCTCACTCTCCTCACTTGTTCATGTTATACTGATATATAATGTTTGTCTTAATTAGAAGAAACAGGTCATGACTCCAAAGGCAAACAGATCCGTTATTCTTCAAGAAATGTTCTGATCCTCCCAGCTTGAGGTCAGGCTGGATGGCTGTGGGGTACACTGGAAGGGGGAGCATTTTTTGTCTTAAACTGCTGCTAAGCAAACATTTCCTCTCTCCACCACAACCAGCTTCAAAAGCAACCCCCAAATGTCTTTCTGAGGAACGTACACAGAATCCAGAACCCAGGCCTAGCCCCGGTATGCCTGCTTGGGCTGAAGTATTTAGGTCGTTGGTGATAGAGATCAGGCAGACTGAGATCTGCTTTCCAGAGCTAGGCTCAACCAAACAAATGAAGGGTGAGATTTCCTTTCAATTTTCTTTTATTAAGGTATCATTGGTATATAATCTTATGAAGGTTTCACATGAGCAACATTGTTTTTTTTAAAAATATAGTCATTAATGCACCTCAAAATTTGTAATATGCATATAAAATTTGATTTGTCACCTGACATGGAGTTATTTACATGAACCAATTTTATTAGTTTCCTGGGATTCTGGCCTCAAATGAAAATGTGATAAGAACCACAATGACAAGAACTATAACTAATGAGGTCTGTGTCCTTGGCCAACTTCCGTAGGCTCTCTGAGCATGTGCTAGCAGTGAAGGGATTCAAGGATGAGCCAGGTGCAGAACGTGCCTTCCAGAAGCTCACAGACTAATGGAGGCGGGTGTTAACCAATATACCCCCAATAACTAAGATATGAGATAGAGTCAAATTTCATCATGGGTACAGTGCTACTGTAGCTGAAGAATGAGATTATTTCAAACAGGGATCCAGGAAGGCTTTGTAAAATCGTTTGGATTTAGCCTTGAAGGGAAGGTTGGATTTGAACACTGAGGGGTTGGGCTGGGAAGGACACTCCAGAGGCAGGGAATGGCTGTGAAAATGCCAGTGTGTGTGGACAGCAGTGTGGGGAGTATGCAATCAGTGGGGAGTCCAGGGAATTGAGGAAAGATGGTGAAGGGATTTTCCCATTGGAGGAGGAATCGTGGAGCTGCCCCATGGATGGCTCAATCCCCCTTCGTCAATCAAAACTGTGAGTTGTCCAGGCTCATGTGGTTGGCAATTGGCAACTGAGTGGCATCTAGCCCTCATCCTAGGTCTCAGTCTGGTGAATTTTCTGCTTTTCTTCTTCACTTTAGGTTAAAAGGGGGTTCTAAATTTGTTGTGTTTTGGCTGTCCATAGGAGATACCTAAGGAGTCCATTTGAGAAGGTTAAATGCAGTGTGGTCCTGAAGCCTTACTCTTGGAAATCTACCAGCTTTGTGGTTAACTGTGAGCAGGATTACCCTTGCTTTCCTTCCACCATCCCTCCCTCACTGGGATACCAGTCAGGCCAGATACCGACTCAGGCCAGTAAGGCCTTGGTGACAAGCACATGGCTGGGGTAAGCATGTTTGAGAGACAAGGATGTGTGTACATGCGTCTATGGCTGATGTCTCTGTACAAAGGCCAAATATGAATCACGTTTGGATTTTTGTTCACTCAGCCTGACTTGGACAAAAAGCCAGCACAAAGAAGAGCTCTACTTTGCCCTAATGTGTATTTACTTCTGGGCTTAGCGGGAGCTCAGGAAGCAGGGAGAATTTCATTGACTAGGAAAGTCCTTTCTTGAAGTTGGCTGCATCATGGCTTAACTAAGAGATAGAGGCAAAGAATTCGTAGCACTCAAACATTGGAAGGGGCCTCAGAGATCATCTGCCAGAAAGCTTTCCATGACAGCACACAGCTCACTGAAGCAGGCCAATACGTGCGTCTCAGGATTGGTCTGTTGGTCAACAAATAGTAATTGAGAGCTTAATATTTGCCAGTCAGGGATGTTGTGAAGATAAAGTTAAGTAAAGCTAGTCAAGTGTCTAGCCCAGTGAGGGCACATAGTTAAGAAGTGTTAGTTCCCACGGTGTGGAGCTGTGTGGAGGCCTAGAAACACAATGGACAGGGGCAGCCTGGTGGAGACAAGGGTCAGTTTTCCTGAACTTTAGCTCTGCAGAGCCTCTTCTCTCTCAAAGGCCATATTTTCAGTTTACATCATCTTTATTTTATAAACTTAGCAACCAGGAAAACATCTGGAATTGCACCCAAACCAAGAGTCAGCTTTTAATTTTACTGTTAAATCCTTTGGATGTTTTGTAATTTTGGGGGGCGTGTGTGACCATCTTAAATGCAGTTAATTACATCTTTTCCTTTTGTTTTTGCCTGGCTTTGAATTTAGTATTTATATTGGTTTCCTAGGGTAGCTGTAACAAATTACCACGCACTGGGTGGCTTAAAACAATAGAGATTTATTTTCTCACAGTTCTGGAGGCTTGAAATCTGGAATCAAGGTGTTGGCAGGGCAATATTCCCTGTGAAGCCTGTATGAGAATCTTTCTTTGCCTCATCCTAGCCTCTGTAGGCTCCTGGCAATCCTTGACATTCCTTGGTTTGTAAGTGTGTCTCTCTGATCTCCGACTTCATTATCACGTGGCCTTCTTCCCTGTGTGACTCTTCGTGTTCATATGGCCTTCTTATAAGAAGACCAGTCATTGGGTGTAGGACCCACCCTAATACAGTCCGACCCCATCTTAAAACGAATTTTATCTGCAAGGGCCTTATTTCCAAGGAAGGCCACATTCTGAGGTTCCAAGTGGATGTAATTGTTGGGGGGACTCTCTTTAGCCCAGGGCAGTATTCATAAAGGGGTTTGGGAAGAGAAGAAAGGGTACATAGTAAATGAATTCACCTTGTTGTCTTCCTTATCCTGCTGAACTCTACATTACCTGGGGTGACTGGGAAGCAAGACTCTAAAGAGTTGGGGAGTGAAGAAAACAAAATCCCTGATTCAAAAGACATATGCACTCCCATATTTATCACTGCATTATTTACAGTACCCAAGATATGGACAACCTAAATCTCCATCAGTAGATGAATGGGTAAAGAAGATGTGGTACATATACATGGTGGATATTATTCAACCATAAAAAGAAAGAAGTCCTGCCTTTTGTGAAAATATAGATGGATCTAGAGGGTACTATACTAAGTGAAATAAGCCATATGGAGAAAGAGGAATACAATATGATTTCACTTATTTGTGGAATCTAAAAATAAAGCAAAACAGAATGAACGTAATAGCAGTAGACTTATAGACACTGAGAAGTGACTAATGGTTACCATGGGGGAGGGGTTGAGGTGTGTGGGTGGGAAGGGTGAGTGAAATAAAGGGGCGCAAATATTCTCAGTCATGATATAAATTGGCCTCAGGGATGGTAGGGCAGCGTGGAGAATATAGCCAAAGATTCTGTAACATCTTTCTATGTTGACAGATAGTAACTGCACTATTGGAAGTGAGGATTTAATAATATGGGGAACTATTGAACCACTGTGTTGTATATTTGAAACCTATACAAGATTGTATATCAATGATACTTCAATAAAAAAAGAGTTGGGGAGTTAGTGGTAGGAGTTCTGGGGTGTGGGGAAATGGGGCCAGGTGGGTGGGTGATCCTCCATGCTGGATGGTGACATGGACTGGTTAGTTTTGGACAAACACCACGGTTCACCACCGTGCCTTTGCATCTGTCCAAAAGGACTTAAAAAAGGCAAAGTTCCTGGCTTGGCTCTGACATTTACTATTGGTGAAAACTGAAGAGAATCACATAATCTCTCTGAGCCTATCTCCTTACCTGTGAATTATGAGTAGCCATAATGCCTGCCTGTCCTATCTCCAAAGGGTAGGACAGGTAAGGATCTAGTGAGAGGAAATGAGAATTCTCAAATCCTTGCCCACTTGCTGATGATCACCTCTGTGCATCTTAAGTCAGGGTGACCTTTCAAAAGCACATCCAATGTTTCACTTCCTTCTTCTAAGCCTTCTAATTGCTCCTTCACGTTCAGGATAAAATCCAGATTTTTTAAGTGTAAAAGGTTCTGGAGAATCTGGCCCTAGCATGCCTTTTCGGCCCCAGAGCTCTCTGTAAGTCTGAATCCTTTCAAATACCCTTCTCTTTCTAGCCCATACCTCGAGAGCTCATTTTCTGGAATACTTAGTTTGGCACTTGATTACATTTTATCTTGAATTATTCTCTGATATTTTCTTGTAGGAAGATCTAATCAAATGAAATTTGTAAAAGTACTAAAAATAACAGCAGAGAGCTTTAGTTGAGTGGGAAGGTCTCACCTGCTCATCTCTTATTTTGGGGGTCTGTCCTTGCTCCTTCTATTGCCTTTCTCCCCACAAACTTGGCCTTCTGGAGCATTGCTTGAAAATCACTGTATAGACCTTAGTTCAAAATGGCAGAAGTATACCCTCCCCGACACTCTTTCTAAGATGGCATTAAAATTATAGTAAAGAATTTTTTTAAAAAACATAAATGTGTGAAAACTAAAAGGACTAAATGTACATGAGGGTAACATTTCATATCTTTTAACAAATCTCTAGAAGGAAGAAAACATGAAGATATCATAGGCTAAAAGAACAGAGTGAAGAAAGCTTCAGGGTAGGAATGTGCACCTTAACTTTAGGAAAAGGAGAACATACATTGCCCGAAAGAGTGACAGGGAGCCTCTCTCCTTAGAGACTGTGTGTGCAGGAAGGAGACGGGGTGAAAGGAGGAAGTTGAGATGAAAACAAGACAAACTGAAGATATCTTCCAGCTGAATATTCTCTGAAGAAACAGAGCATATGCTTTAGGGGAGGACTAGTGTGAAGGTTACTGCCCCAGAGTAAAGCCCTTTTCATTCTGGAATTGAGGGGTCTCAAGACGCCTGGCTGGTTTCCCACCTGTTCACATGCAGCAAAGCCTGCCCATTGATAAGCCAGACCCATATTCCCAGAGCTCCCACTCAGCTGATCTGTGTGCTTTCTTCTGAAATATGAAGAGACATGTGAGTATCATGAGAACACTTGAGTGAAGCCTGTAACATGAAAGAGAATGTCCAAAAGCAAACAAACAAAAATGAGCTTGGAGGAAATCGAAATGATTCAAAAGACAGAGGAACACTTAAAAATTTTTAGTTTTCTCAGATTTGTGAAAATATTGCATCAATAAAACAGGAGAGAATTTTATTTAAAAAAGTATAAAATATGAAAGATCTTGTGAAACATAAAAGAGGTTTGCTAACAAAATTAGTTGATATAAAACTGGAAGACAAAGTGAAGGAAACCACTCAGGCTTAGAATAAAAATAATGAAAGAGAGAGGGAGGTAAGAAGGGAGGAGAGAAAGAATTTGAAAGAAAGAAAGAAATAGAGAAGGTAAGAGGATCAATCCAGGAGTTGCATCCTCTAAATAATAGATTGGTTTGATAGAAGTTCTTGAATGGGCAGAGGAAGCCAGAGGAGAGGAAATTATTAAATAAATAAGAAAAGAAAATTACCCAGAACTGGATGAAGGTAGAAATCTTCAAATTAAATGAGCTTACTAAATACTGAAGGGAGTAAATGAAAAAAAGATCCACATCAAGACAAATAATCATAACATTTTGCTTCACTGGGGATAAAGAGATATTAAAAATAGCCTGAGAGGAAACGCAGGTGTGGATGAAGTGAAGGTTCCTGTGGCCAGGATTCTCACCTGGTCCTGGTTGGCTAGCTCACTACACACGTGTGGGCAATACGTCATTATTGACTCTAAAGAGCTCCGCCCAGGGCTCTGGGCAACACAATGGCATGGCTGCAAGGCTGCAGGAGAGCAGAGATGAGACTGGAGTGGTGGCAGTGCTGAGGACCGAGACTGAGACGGCTGCAGGCAGAGGGCTTGGAGGAAATCGAAATGATTCAAAAGACAGAGGAACACTTAAAAATTTTTAGTTTTCTCAGATTTGTGAAAATATTGCATCAATAAAACAGGAGAGAATTTTATTTAAAAAAGTATAAAATATGAAAGATCTTGTGAAACATAAAAGAGGTTTGCTAACAAAATTAGTTGATATAAAACTGGAAGACAAAGTGAAGGAAACCACTCAGGCTTAGAATAAAAATAATGAAGCCAGGGGCAGAGACTGGCTTGCTGCATGCAGACTCGCTCTGAGTGGACGGGATTGTAGTGACTGACCTGCCACCGTGGGAATAAAGTTGGCTATAAACCCTTTCACCCCAAGAACGTTCTACTGTCATTTCTTTGTTCACATTGAATCTATAGTGAACTTGTCCGGGGCTGAAACCCATTGGGAAGACAGCAGGTAACTTAGAAAGGAACAAAAATCAGTGTCTTAGTCCATTCAGGCTCCTTTAACAAAATAGCAGAAACTGGGTGTCTTATAAATAACGAACATTTATTTCTTATAGTTCTGGAGGTTGGAAATCCAGGATCAAGGCACCAGCACAATCACGTTCTGGTGAGGCCCTCTTCCTGGCTGGCAGCTGGCTCCTTCTCACTGTATCCTCGCATGGTGCAAGGGGGTTATAGCAAGCTCTCGGGGCCTCTTTTATAAAGGCACTAATCCCAGTCATGAACACCCCACCCTCCCAAAGACCCTACCTCCTAATGCCTTCACACTGGGCATTAGGATTTCGACATATGAATTTTGGGGGGACACAAACATTCACACCACAGCAATCAGTCTGGTCTTAAATTCTCAACAGCAACACTGGAGGCTTAGAAGACATGTCATTCCTATTTAGTCACATCCCCATTTTCACTTCTTCCACTCAACATCTGCAACCCCAAGGGGCACATTAAAACCTCATTTCTTGTTCCATCAACTCTTCACAATTATTTCCTTCTTCCTGTCTTCCACTCCCCAACCTCTGTCATCTATACCTGTAATGTATAGATAAAGATATATAAGATAGATAATGTTTACATTCTCTTTGTGACCACAGTCAGGTCCTCCATGATTTATACCAGTGAATTCTAAAAACTAAAAACCAGAAAATGGCTTAGGAACAATGCTTTCAAAGCACTGAGGGAATGTGATTTTTGTCCTAAAGTTCTATACCCAGCTAGCCTTTCAGTCAAATTTGAGGTCAGAATAAAGAACCATTTCGTCAAGTCTTCAGAAAGATTATGACCACACACTCTGTCATAGGAAACTATTAGAGAATGTGTTTCAGGAAAAAAAATTCAAGGGAGTGAACTAAGAAAGGAAGCGATGGGAGACAAAGGCCGCCACGAAGAGGGGCAGCAAACGGAAATCCCAGCGCGGCAGCTGCGGCTCTGGTCCAGGCAGGAACCAGATGGTCGGAGAGGAAGGGGAGGGGGCTGTGAAAGAGGTCTTGGCAGTTTAGCTGACAGGAGACCTTGTAGATGAAATTGTACGTGGAGAACTTTGAAAATTGTGAGACTGTTATAATGTTATGGAAAATAAGAAAAAAAGAATCAGAAACTTCAGGAAAACAGCAGAGCTGTTAATGAAAGAAACTCACTTGTGGCATGATTTTGACCAGCCTGGAATGTAAAGGAGAATCCATTTGAAGAGATGCCAGAAAAGTTATTTTCTGGTTTTTAGCTTTTAGAATTCACTGGTATAAATCATGGAGGACTTGACTGTGGTCACAAAGAGAATGTAAACATTATTTATCTTATATATCTTTACCTATACATTACTGGTATAGATGACAGAGGTTGGGGAATGGAAGACGGGAAGAAGGAAATAATTGTGAAGAGTTGATGGAACAAGAAATGAGGTTTTAATATGCCCCTTGAGGTTGCAGATGTTGAGTGGAAGAACCGAAAATGGGGATGTGACTAAATTGGAATGACAGGGGAAGTGAAGGAAGGTAGAGGTGGCGTAGGTGAGTTAAATTTTCATCTATCATAATGGAAGCCAGTATATAATGTCAAATGAAGAAATAGAGCCATATATCTATTATATAGAGATTGGAGGTAACCACCAGGAGAAATAAAAATAGAAATGATTAAAAGTGCTTGCCTCTGGGAAGCAGGACCGGGTGGGGCAGGGGGGATCATAGATTTTCAGTGTAAGTCATTTCACATAATATTTGATTTTTAAAACCATATCTGTGTATTACTTATTTAACATTACAAAAATAGACATACATATGCTGAAATAAAACTATGGGATGACCTTTGAAATTTGCTTTTAGCCCTCAATTTCAATTATAATTAACTGAAATTTCAGCTCTGCTGAATGTAACTGTAATTAAAATTCTCAACTGGCTAATGGCAGACAATTAGCTGGAGCTGTCAGGAGCTAAAAAGAGTGATGGGCAGTTTGAGGACTTTGCTGTAAGGCTTGGCAGCAAACTGCCGAGGATTCCCGCTCTCTGACTCTTCCTTTGTGTCTTCTAATCCCAAGGAGGCAGCTGGATTTATGGCAGGATCCTTGGCTTCGGACTTCACTGCAGACCTCCATTCAAGTCTTGGCTCCACCACTTATTGTCTATGAGACTTTGGGCAAGTTATTTAACCTTTTTGTACCTATATTTTGTCAATTGCAAAATAGGGATAATGCCTACTCTGCAGTGTTTTTATAAAGATTGACTGTAATAATGTAGGTGCTACTCATAGTATAGTGCTTGACACACTGACATACTCAGTAAAGGGTAGCTATTAGAGAAAGACACAACAATTGAAATGGTTGAAACACTGGCTGTTCTGGAAATATGTAGGGCTTTTCCATTTGGCCGAATTTGAAATGTTGTTTTGAAATCATCTGTTCTACCTTTGGCAGTCTCCTTGCAAATAGGCAGCATCTGTGATCACTCTTGCCCACGGCAGACATAGCTAATTGATCACAGCATTCTGGCCTGCTAGGCTTCAGGATCTTTCAGTACAGCTTCTGAGATAGCCACTACCTATCAGTCAGAAGTGGTACTTGAGGTAAAACCTATTTTTCATCTTCGACCAGACAGATAACAGATTCATGGTGATGACCAGTCGTCCTGATGGCTGTGTGACCACACAGTCACATGCAGGTAACAGTGTACATTAGCTCTGTATACTGACTCACAGTGACTCCTGCATTGGTGGAATGTCATAGCTTCATGGACAGGGCTGGTGTAGGAGAACGTTAATGACTCTGTGCCAATTAGTATCTCCCCCTAACAGTTTATCATTGTTAGTAAGTTGAGAACTTCTAGGGGATGAGAATGAAAACTTGATGACTCTAGGAACATCATGGAACTGTTTGGGTTACAAGGGGATAAATCACAGGTGGGGCCTTGATTTCGGTGCACTTGATTTCAATGACTGCAGCTGGCAAACACCAGACAAATCCATAGTCCTGTTAACTATCTTAATACTAGTTGGTCATATGCCTGAATTTCTCTGCTAGGCTGCTTACCTTGCAGGCACTCTTCTCTCCAGGGTACCTCCTACTGTACGGGCGGACCAAGCCCTTCAAAGCATCTTTTTCTTAAGTCTGAAGAGCACTTTCTCATTCATCCACCCATGATAGCTTTCAAGTCTCTAAATTTGAATATTGATTTCACTCTAACATGGTTTCCCACGAATCCATATGGGAGCAATGGGTTGGGGAGGGAGAGTTCATGGTTGTGGGTTGGTGGAACCTCCTTAAAAGAGTCCAAAGGTGCTGCACCTGAGGTTAGAAGACATTGCTTTGTCCTCACAACAGGGCAAGAGATCACAAGCTTTGGCTTGGGTGGTCGGCCTTCCCTGGTGGTGGTTTAAGTATTATTTAATTGAGGTGTCCTCTATGCTTTATGTGAGAGAAAAGCAAACAAAACCCAAAGTCAGCCCCTTGAGCTGTGACCTCAGAACTGGGGAGATCTTCAGGGAAACAAATTCTAAGCTGCAGTTGTAGATAGACCCAAAGAAAGTGCAAACACCTGCTTCCTTGTCCCCTATACACAGTCATAGTTGATTGATACAAAGTCATCCATTTGCATGGTGTTCTCTTTTACACATCTGCTTACTCCAAGCTTTCAAATGGAAGGCTTTCCAAAAAAGGAACCATGTATGAGAAGAAACACACACACGTCTTTGTAGGGACAGGGGGGATGTGTGTGGGTGGGGAGAATGAAAGCATGAAATGAAAAGGATGATTAAGAGAATTTGACAAAGAAAACGGCTTCTTCCACCCATTTAACACCCACATTAATCCACTTGGATGATCAAATGCAAAAGACAAAGAGAATTACAACTTTTTCCAGGCCAAGAAATAATAATTATTCAGAAGAAAAATCTTGGCAAAATGAGGAGTAAGCCAAGCAAAAAGCATGAGAGAAACAGAGGGAGAAACACAGAGAGGGGCTCAGAGAGGGGCTGAGGAAGAGGAGCTGACAGTCAGGCTACTGTGTTCAGGAAGGCTTTGCACATTTCAACCTCTTCTCAGTTTAAAAGGAAAACAGAAAGAAAAAAGTCAGACTCTTTATTTGGACAAATAATGGAAACCTGGTGGTTGTGTTGGTCCCTGGTTGCCCCTTCACAGTAGCTCTGTGCCATTTTCCTGGTAGAAGTAGCATAGGTCAGCCGAGGAAAGGGCGCATTCTCAAGACTGTGCGTGTGGGAGCCTGTGTCATGCTGTACAAACTGCTCTTATTTAAGTGCTGGGTTTTATTTTTAAAAGCTCTTCTGTCCCCTGATAGAAGGAGGGAGTCGAAGTGGGAAGAGGTAACATGTGAACAAGGTTAGAAGCAGAAAGAAAAAGGAAGAGAAAAAAATGAGGGTAAGTCCAATTTTCTTTGGAAGCATACTGTATTGTTACGTTTGCCTGGCTCTGTTCCAAAGGCTCAATTGAAAGTGAATTTCTCTTATTGAATTCCATCCAGAGATATCATAACCTCAAAAGGCTACTATTGCCCAGAGGGCTTCAGATGGACCCATTTGTGCATGACTCTTGAAATGCAAGAAGTCACTCACAATTGTCATTTGACAACACGGGACCTGTCAGGCCAGCTCCTTTCAGGGCAGGGGAATTGTCGACATAATCTGGTCCCTGGTCCCTTTGGAGCGACCAGTCTCTCTGCTTTTCAGGCATTTTTTGCTGAGCAGGTGCAGCAGCAGGAAAACTGATGAGTTTCACAAAAACTTTAACAAGAACAACAACAAAATAAGCTCAGGCTGATCTAAACATCAAATGCCTACCCTGTGCAGTCAGAATAAGGGGCCATAGGTCCCTGGACAGGTCTTCAGGGTCCTTGGGACCAAATTTACCTTTTTTAACCAAAAGAGGCAGTGATAATGTTATAAAACTCCACAGAAATGGTAGAAACCAAAACCCAGACTAAATGAAGATACCAAAAGAAGAGCAAAGGCTTTGGGAAGGGGGAAAAAGGAATCAAAGCTGACTTTCTGATTTGCATGGATAAACTTTCTTTCCTTCTTCCAAACCGGCACAGCCAAGAGTGTTGTATTATGTGACAGAAAACAGGGACTCTTCCAATGTTTCCCCCTCTGTCCCCTTTTCTTCCTTTTTACCCATTCCTGTGTTCCTCTTTAGCCGCTGCCTCCCATGCATTGCAGCCTGTATTCCTTCTTCTTTTTCTCCCTTTCAGCATTAAATAGTGGGACTTGCTTCCCGAAGCTTAGCTCTGATAATAAACCTCTTGTGCGGTGACTCCATTTATTCTTAGATACACACACCCTGTTTTGAATGGGGCTATGGAGAGAAACTCAAATAGAATTAACCACTCTTTTCAGAAGTTGTTGAATACGAGCTTTGGTTCTCAAAATCAAGTTTCAATGACTGGTTTCTTTTGAACGAAGTGCAAAGGAATTCCAAATAATAAGTGTAACAAGATGGAGAAAATTTTATTCACCAGTATTCTTGAGGAAAGCACTCTATGTGTTTGGGAGAATTACTCTGAAAAACCACTTTGGCTGGGGATTAAGCCCTCAAAGTATGCTCAAATAACAAAAGATGGTCACTAAACTGCTTTCCAAGGAGGCTGCTTCTGTAACGTGGGAGTCTTTTGTTTTGCTTAATTCAGCTATTAGCTTGGTCTCCAGTCTACAGGAGGTGGAAGGAAGGATGGGTGCTTGAGAAAGGAGGAAGTTCAAATTTCAGGATGTTGAGGGGACAGAATCTGAGAGATGGAGAGGGGAGAAGCAAAAGAGGAACCCAAGGCCTTCATAGCTGAGAGGGGTTGGGGGGGCTATGTTTATTCGTTTAACTTCTCATCATGAAAATTTGAAACATTTTCAAAAGTGGACAGAACAGTATAATGAACCCCCCATGTACCCATTACCACTAATGGTCAATTTCTTTTTACATCTATACCTTCGGTTTATTTCTTCCTACCCCTTTATTTTGAAGCAAATCCAAGGAAAAATTGGAAGGAAAGAAATATTTCATGGGAATTTTTGCATTGCTTGCCACGGAATGTTCTGCCTTGTGTACAGGCTTCCATAAAGGGTGCATTGGTCACTAATGCTTCTGCAAGTAGATTCGTCTTTGAGGAAATCAAGCCCATGCTGTTCTTCATCAGGGTTTAAGCAAAGTGAAAACAGTCAGAGCACATGTGAACCCAGGACCTGAGTGTTGAGAAATCAGCTGACAGATCTAAGTGATGTAAATATTACAGATTTCAGCTAAGATGAAAAATACAGTTTAAAAGCAAAATGTTGAAATATCTGTGTGTAAGTACCTTCAGGACTTTTCTGCTACCTGTAATTTCAGATGTACTTTCAGTCATCTATTTACTGAATGAAGTGGCCTGATGATGTGGAAAGAGCACTTGACTGGGAGTTAGATTCTATTTATTTATTTTTTATTAAGGTATTATTGATATACACTGTTATGAAGGTTTCACATGAAAAAACAATGTGGTTACTACATTTACCCATATTGTCAAATCCCCACTCATACCCCAATGCAGTCACGGTCCATCAGTGTAGTAAGATGCCACAGATTCACTATTTGCCTTCTCTGTGCTACACTGTTTTCCCCGTGATCCCCCCACACCATGTGTGCTAAACATAATACCCCTCAGTCCCCTTCTCCCACCCTCCCCACCAGCCCTCCCACACCCCTCCCCTTTGGTAACCACTAGTCCCTTCTTGGAGTCTCTGCGTCTGCTGCTATTTTGTTCCTTCAGTTTTGCTTCATTGTTATAGGGAGTTAGACTCTTTCATAACCCATTTATGAGATATTGGACAGATCATCCGTCTCTCTGGGTTGATTCTTCATTCATACCTGCTCTAATTCCTACTGGTGTTATGTTAATCGAATGTGGGAAATGCAGGTAAAAATATTTTAAAAAATATTGTGCTTTATCAGTGTGAGCTATAGTGTTAATGTTATTGACAAAGTGCAGGGCAAGGTTCTCCCATGTGTACTCTAGGCCAAAAGGGTTTCATCTTATAGGTTCTCTCAGTCCTAACAAGGGATTCATCTTTTAAGATCTGAGGTCTTAACAAGAGAGTCTGTAGCTATACTGTTTGCTTCATCTTTGGTCCTTGCTTTCCTGGGTGCCCTGACTGAATCTTTGTTCAGAAGCCACTTCTTAATTCAGCATAGTTTGCCATCTGGAGAGGCTGGGAATATTCAAAACCAGCAAGTCTGGGCACATTTTGTTGAATCAGTTCTTTTTTTAGCTTATTTCTTTTCTCTTGCATTTTATTAAAAGCAGCAAAAACAAACTGTGTGGCACCTTCAACATTCTGGCTGAAAAATCTCCTTCACTAGATCACCCACTTCATTAGTTCCATGTTCTGCTTTCCATATTACTGCAGGTGGGACTGTTGCTAAGTTTTCTACCACTACATAAAAAGGATCCCCTCTCATCCATTTCCAAAAAGAGTTTCCTCACCAGTAGCCTCCTCAAAGTCCAAAATTCTTCAAACAGTGTGTTCAAGGCACTTGAAGCTCTCATTGACATTCTTCCCTAAATCCTATAGCTTTGTAGCTTCTGCCCACTACCTGGTTCCAAAGCCACTCCCCCATTTTGGGTTTTTGTTACAGCTGAACTCCATCTCCAGGTACCCAAATATGTATTAGTTATCTAATGCTGAACAACAAACCTTCAAATTAGGAGCTTAAAACAGTACAAACTTATTATCTTACGGTTCCTGTGGGTCAGGAATCTGGGAGTGGCTTAGCTGGGGTGTTTTGGCTCTCCATCTCTCTGAGGAGTCAGCAGAGCCACAGACACCTGAGGGTCCACTGGGGCTAGAGGATCCTCTTCCAGGCTCACACACGTGTCTGTTGGCTGGAGGCTTTAGTTCCTCACTGCATGTGCCTCTCCATAGGGCCGCTCATGACACAGCAGTTAGCTTTCCATGGAGCAAGCGATCCAAGAGTATGAGGGAACTACCATACTGCCTTTTATGACCTAGTCTCAGGCACAGTGTTACTTCTGCCTTATTCTAGTCATTAACAGTGAGTCACAAAGTCCACCCCACACTCAATGGGAACAGTACACAAGAGCACAAACATCTGCAGGCCGTGATCATCACGGGCCACCTTGGACGCTGGCTACCACATCTACTACATGCAGGTACTGCGCTCTCCTGGAGATACCACGGGGAATGAGATATGCAGTCCCATCCGCAAGGAGCCCTTGAGGAAGTTCAAGTTGTGGGGGATATAGACAAACTGAAGTGTCCCAAGCGCCATGACAAAGTTATAGGGGCTATGTAAGCCCTGGGGCCTGGGGATAAAGGCTTACCAGAAATAAAGGCTCCTGTGTTTGTGGGCTGCCAAAAGTCTGGAGCTTGCCAGGTAGATAAATGGGTAAAATTCATTCCAGGGAGAGGGGAGAATATCCACAGAGGTAGAAGTGTGGCCCTCTGAGGAAACCTCAGTGACTTGGTATGGCTAGAGGTAGGGTAGAGACAAGGTGGGAAGAACATTGACAGGAAAAGTAGGAAGAGGCCAAATGATGAAGGAGCTCATATGCCAAATTCAGATGTTGGAACCTTACCCTAAAGGCTTTGGATCAGTTGTGGTGGTGGTGGGGAGGCAACTGGAGGATTTTGAGCACTCATCGAGTGCCTCCATCATGTCAGGTAGAAAATGTGGAAGACGATATCCTTCGTCTTCAAAAGCTTACAGTTTGGTCTGGAAGACAGGATGTGCACCAATATAGGAAGCTGCTGAAACAGGTACACAGTCTTTCCTGGCCTGGGAAGAGAAGGATCTAGAATGCAGACCCCACGACTCAAGAATCTGGAGCTCCTCTTGCCCCCTGCTGTGTTCTCTTCAGGAGGACCTGCTCTGAGCCCCGCATAACTTGAGGTCCTGGGTAACAGATAGTGAATCCCACCAAGAGGAAAATCCCCTCAGGATTGGTATTTTCAAGGCTCATCTGATCACCACTTAGCACTTTGTCTAAGTAATGGAGCTTGCAGATGTTTGGCAGGAAGAGCTAATCAGCTATTGATCACCAAAGAGCTTCTCTGGAATTGAAAGAATGTCCCTATTGTAACTGCAGTTGTAATTGTTGACCGAACTTGGGTAGGAGGAATGGCTAGAAGCACACAGTGGCGGGTCTCCTGTGGGGAAGGTTTGGCAGAGATCTCTTGGGGTTTGTTTGGTTGTTGTTAAGAGAGAAAAGTGAAGCTGTTATTTTCTGAGTTCATCAGTGTCTAAAGAAGGTTGGTGTCAGCAAGAAGAGGAGAGGAAGGTGGGCCCCATGATGTGCTGCGATGAACCACCCACTGGACATTCCAGGTGGTTCTAGTTCCAGCTCTTCATCTATGCGGCCACACCATGCCGGCCAAATCCCTTAGCTTCTTGGGACCCAATGTTCTTATCTTTAAAATCGGATATTGTAACCAGATTTGGGATTCCCAGAAGCTGTTCTGTAGACCACATGGCCTGATGGATGCTTTAATGAACAGAGTACCTGGTCAGATGCATTTAGAAACTCCAAATACTGTGTATACCTTTTGGAGAATCATGACGGACACCAGGATAGTGAACATGTGGTCAAATGACAAAACAAAAAAAACTCTTTAATCCAACACACGCTCAGACATTTTTGGTCACAGAACCCTTTGTTTATTAAACAGAAAACAAGTGGATAAATGTAAAACAGAATGTGCCCCTGACTCTGACGTCTGTCTGGTTTTATATTTTCTGACTCAGCTTCATGACTAGCCTTAGGTTTTCTCCCTGGAATTATTCATGTGGGTTCTGGGTAAATTTCATAAGCAACCTGCCTGTCTCTCACCTCCAAAACAGTCTCCTAGGTTATAAACCAAGACTCACATCTGATTGCTCAAACCTCTCCCTGGCCCTACTGCTGACCTGTGGTGACAGAAGGCTCAGGACTACATTTCTAGCCTGTTAGCTCTCACCTACCATCTGTAGCTCCATGTGGTGGTAGACTACCATGTCAGCCAGCGTTACCTTTTACTGTACAAAAGAGTGAGTGCTTGTAATTTTCCAAAAGTTGGATATTATTAGCGTAATATTAGATTTCAGAGGGTCTTATTCTTGTCTTTTAGTTACTATTTGTCATCTTGGAATTTATTATTTCACTCCAAAGCAATATTGTAGGATTGTGGCTAGAATATGCCTTTTCGGAGACTGAATGTAGATTACCAGAATGAGGTGGAAATCTATGTAAGTGTTAAGTTCTATTAGTCATGATAAAGACCATTGATTTTGTGAGAAATTGGCTAAAGCCGTTAAGATCCATGTGAAGTCAGAAGTTTGCAGAAATATCCAGTGGTTCATCTTTGCTGTGTTTCATGATGGATTTAAGGACAAGACTTTTCAAGGAGGAGGAAAAGATTAAGGAATTATCTAAGAATTAGGTAATAATATCTGGTTACTAATTTCGACTCAAGCCAATTCTGGGTCATATACAATTCGTGATAAAATATGGTGGCACTGGATATTTAGTCCCTTTTTGACAAAGAAAAACCTTTTTGATTATAGGCATAAAAACTGTCCAAACATGTACCATCCCCTGTTCCCATTCTTAAGCCCAGTCTGTTAATGAATTGGTTGTATCTACTGAGAAGTAGAACTGGTGGCCATACCATGATGAGACATTCTGCTGGCCACGCAGAGCCCTGCAACGTTACACTCACATCTCTTATGCTGCCTGAAGAGGTTTGGTTTTTGTTATTTTTCTGAGTCAACAGAATTCTTTAGGCTGATTTCCTGAGTGCGTACTTCTGAGCCCAAGATTATTTTAGGCACTAAAATGATAATGTGATTATGCTTTTCAACACTGTTGGAACTGCAGGGGAAGAAAAACCTCCTTCTCCCCTCTGAGATTCTGTGACTGGTCTGAGCATCAAAATGATGCATCCCCCGCCTGTCCTTGTCATTGTCCTAAGAACCCTCTCAGCTCAGCTTCTCTGCTGCAGCTTCCTTCGTTTCCCTCTTGCCTTAACTCTATCTATCCTCCTCGCACTTGCACACATTCATAACCCCTATTGCTTCTTGAAGGTATAAAAATTATCCTGATTATCCCGAGAGCATGTTTTCCCTAGTACTAACTACCAGTCCCTCTCTCTGATGATACTTTGCTCTTCCTAACACTTCAAGTTTACACAGTTGGGGTTTGTTTTATTTCTTTTAGAAAGTACGGAGGTGATGGGAGGGCCACTGTCATCTGTGAATACTCTTGTCTAGAAGGGCATGATTTATGTCAAGAATGGATGGGTGAATAGAATCTTCATTATAGTCACTTTAAATCGTATCTTTTTTTTTTTTAGCTTAGTGTCCTGTCAAGAGACATCTTAAAAAAATTCAAAGCTGTCCAGTGCTAAGCAGATTTTATTGGGGTAGTGATGCTAGCAAGGCTGGGAATCAGAAAAGTCTGTTTCTTTTATATCTGGGATTAGGTGAACCATTTGTTACCCCACGGGAACATAGAGAAGTGGAGAGTCTAAGGTGCTCCATGCTTAGTCCTCTTACGTAGACCATGGCCTCCACGGCCCTGGTGGGAGCTGGAATACCTTTCCTGAGATCCAAAGCAGAGGATCCCAGGCATTGGAATTTAATTACCCAGCAAAGCAGACATAACACAAACATGGCATTTGTTAAGTGTTAATTTTGCCAGTATGGATATTTACAAAAAGTAAAGACAAACTCCCATGTACAGTCATGATCATTTCATAAAAGAAAGGAATTTTTAATACCAAAAAGTAGGACAAACATAATAGGAATCTCCTTTAAGTTGAATACATTTAGCCTTATGATTACAGTGTCCTTATTTTTAAGAATGTGCCCTGGACTGGTGAACATGTGGTATATGCTAGTGATGTTTGAGAATCAAAGCTTCGAGTCATACAAGAATACCAAACAACGAAAAAAAAACATGAGTGAGATTAAATGAATAAATGAAGCAGAGACAATCCACTATATCTTTTGGGTAAAATGATATTTGGTCTTTGATTTTGATTGTTCTATTTTGAGTCTCCAGTGCTTACCACTTGACTAAAATGTTTCAGAATAACATACTTAAAATAGTGACAGAAATGTGCTTTCCATTGACAAAAAGGCTAATGGTTTTTCTTCAGTTTATAGCAGGATGATTTGCTCCTAGCTCAGCTGGCCTCTGCTGTCCTCACTGAGAGAGTTCTTGCCCGTAGCCTGCTGGCACTATTTACATGCTAATCATTTCTGTAATTGATCTTCCCAGCTCCCTTCAAATCTTGCAGGCGACAGCTCTGATTCACAGTGGGGCCACTCCAGTTGGGGGCCAGGTCACGTGGGCACTGTGGCACTGTCAGATTCTGCCCTGTGACTCCACACTGGGGAATTCCGGTCAGTGTGCAGGTAAAATGGACTTTATTATAACACAGAGCTCCTGGTGGAGATCAGCCAGGGCTTGTTATTGTCAAAATGGAACAAGAGAAGTTAATTTTTTTCTTGCGTTAATAGAAAGGTAGGGAGACTTCCGGGAAGATGGCGGTGTGAGCAGGGCGGCAGAAATCTCCTCCCAACACTATATTTATCTACGAAAACACAGAAAATACATCTATTCCTAAAAGAGAGACGAGAATACACAGGAAAGCGCACAGCGTGCAGCTACACCCGAGAGGACTCGGCACCCCAAGAGGCGGGTAAGATACGGAGCCGCGACCCGGCGGGACCCGAGCCCTCCCCCACCCCAGCGCACCGGCGGGAGGAGAGGATTCAGAGCCGGGAGGGAGTGGAAGTGCACCCCGCGAAGTAGCCAGCCCCGGGGATCTGCGCGGGGAGCGCTGACCCACATTGCGCAGTGCAGCGGAGATTGGAGAGACAGAGGGGCAGGATCTGAGCGGGGAACGCGCCAGGGTGCTTGCAGCCGGCTCCGGGAAGGAAAAAAAAAGTGCGCGCTTTCCTCAGCGGTCTTAAAGAGACAGGAGCCCAGCGGAGGAGCCGGATCGCCCCAGCACACTCAGCCCAGCAGGCTGGGAGTCCTGGGGAGTTTCAGACGCCTTAGCTGGCGACTGAGGAAGCGTAGCCATACTTAACACTTCTCACTGAGATCAACAGCCTCCTATTCGTTCCCACCCCTGCCAGAGCGATAAAGGGCCCTGCGGAGCGGCACAGTCACAGCTGTGGAATAGTGGGGCAATAGCGCCACCTAGAGCATTCCCACAGAATCTACGTCCGGTGGGCATTTTTTTGTTTTTTTGTTTTTTGTTTTTTGTTTTGTTTTTGTTTTTTCTTTTCTTTTTTTTCTTTTTTTCTTTCTTTCTTTCTCTTTTTTTTTCTTTCTTTTTTTTTCTTCTCTTTTTAAAGTCTTAAAGAGCCCAGCTGACATACGTGGCAACTATCAGTGACCAATTCTATAGCCATGAAAAGAAAGAGGAATATGGTTCAGACCAAAATCAACCAGACAACCCCAGACAGGGAGTCTGAAGGGATGGAAATGCACAGCCCCCCTGAAAAAGAATTCAGAATAAAAGTCATAACCATGCTGATGGACCTACAGAGAAATGTGCAAGAGCTGAGGGACAAAGTGAGGGAACTGAGGAAAGACAATACAGAAATCAGACAAGCGATCGAGGGGCTTAACAGCAGAATGGATGAGATGCAAGAGACTGTTAATGGAATAGAAAACAAAGAACAGGAGTACAGAGCAGCTGAGGCAGAGAGAGATAAAAGGATTTCTAGGAATGAAAGAATATTAAGAGAAATGTGTGACCAATCCAAACGGAACAATATTCGCATTATAGGAGTACCAGAGGAAGAAGAGAGAGAAAAAGGGATAGAAAGTGTCTTTGAAGAAATAATTGCTGAAAACTTTCCCTCGCTGGGGAAGAAAGTAGTCTCGCAGTCCACCGAAGCTCATAGATCTCCCAAGACAAGGGACCCAAGGAAGACAACACCAAGACACATAATAATTAAGATGGCAAAGATCAAAGATAAAGACAGGGTATTAAAGGCAGCTAGAGAGAGAAAAAAGATCACCTACAAAGGAAAACCCATCAGACTGTCATCAGACTTCTCAACAGAAAACTTACAGGCCAGAAGAGAATGGCATGATATATTTAACGTTATGAAACAGAAGGGCCTCGAACCAAGAATATTGTATCCAGCACGATTATCCTTTAAACATGATGGAGGGATTAAACAATTTCCAGACAAACAAAAGTTGAGAGAGTTTGCCTCTCATAAACCACCACTACAGAATATCTTAAATGGACTGCTCTAGATGGAAGCACACCTGAGGCTAAAAAGATGTCACCAGAGAAAAAAAAATCATAGCAAAGAAAGCAGACCATCCAAATACTAACTAAAGGCAAAGAATAAAACACCTATTATAGAAAGAATGGAGGAGGAGGAATAAGAAGGGAGAGAAATAAAGGAACATCAGATTGTGTTACAATAACTTAACAAGAAAGTTAAGTTAGATTGTTAGATAGTAAAGAAGCAACCCTTGAACCCTTGGTAACCACGAATCTAAAGCCAGCAATGGCAATACATACATACCTATCAATAATCACCCTAAATGTAAATGGACTGAATGCAACAATCAAAAGGCACAGAGTAACAGAATGGATAAAAAGGCAAGACCCATCTATATGCTGCCTACAAGAAACTCACCTCAAATCCAAAGATACACGCAGACTAAAAGTGAAGGGATGGAAAAAGATATTTCATGCAAACAACAAGGAGAAAAAAGCAGGTGTTGCAGTACTTGTATCAGACAAAATAGATTTCAAAACGAAGAAAGTAGTAAAAGATAAAGAAGGACATTACATAATGATAAAGGGGTCTCTCCAACAAGAAGATATGACCATTATAAATATATATGCACCCAACACAGGAACGCCAGCATATGTGAGACAAATACTAACAGAATTAAAGGAGGAAATAGACAGCAATGCATTCATCTTAGGAGACTTCAACACACCACTCACTCCAGAGGACAGATCAACCAGACAGAAAATAAGTAAAGACACAGAGGCACTGAACAACACACTAGAACAGATGGACCTAACAGACATTTACAGAACTCTACACCCAAAAGCAACAGGATACACATTCTTCTCAAGTGCACATGGAACATTTTCCAGAATAGACCACATATTAGGCCACAAAAAGAACCTCAGTAATTACAAAAATATTGAAATCCTACCAACCAACTTCTCAGATCACCAAGGTATAAAACTAGAAATAAATTTTAGAAAGAAAACAAAAAGGCTCACAAATACATGGAGACTTAACAACACTGTCCTAATTAATCGATGGATTAACGACCAAATCAAAACAGAAATCAAAGAATATATGGAGACTAATGACAACAACAACACAAAGCCACAACTTCTGTGGGACACAGCAAAGGCAGTCCTAAAAGGAAAGTATATTGCAATCCAGGCCTATTTAAAGAAGGAAGAACATTCTCAAATGAATAGTCTAAAGACACAATTACTGAAATTGGAAAAAGAACAAATGAGGTCCAAAGTCACCAGAAGGAGGGACATAATAAAGATTAGAGAAGAAATAAATAAAATTGAGAAGAATAAAACAATAGAAAATATCAATAAAACCAAGAGCTGGTTCTTTGAAAAATAAAGAAAATAGATAAACCCCTAGCCAGACTCATTAAGAGAAAAAGAGAATCTACACACATAAACACAATCAGAAATGAGAAAGGAAAAATCACGACGGACCCCACAGAAATACAAAGAATCATAAGACAATATTATGAGAACCTATATGCTAACAAGCTGGAAAACATAGAAGAAATGGACAACTTCTTAGAAAATACAACATTCCAAGACTGACCAAGAAAGAAACAGAAAAACTAAACAGACCAATCACCAGTGACAAAATCGAATTGGTAATCAAAAAACTACCCAAGAACAAAACCCCTGGGCCTGATGGATTCACCTCTGAATTCTACCAGACATATAGAGAAGAAATAACACCGATTCTCCTTAAAGTTTTCCAAAAAATAGAAGAGGAGGGAATACTTCCAAACTCATTCTATGAAGCCAGCATCACTCTAATACCAAAACCGGGCAAAGACCTCACCAAAAAAGAAAATTACAGACCAATATCCCTGATGAACGTAGATGCAAAAATACTCAACAAAATATTAGCAAACCGAATTCAAAAATACATCAAGAGGATCATACACCATGATCAAGTGGGATTCATCCCAGGGATGCAAGGATGGTACAACATTCGAAAATCCATCAACATCATCCACCACATCAACAAAAAGAAGAACAAAAACCACATGATCATCTCCATAGATGCTGAAAAAGCATTTGACAAAATTCAGCATCGATTCCTGATTAAAACTCTCAACAAAATGGGCATAGACGGCAAGTACGTCAACATCATAAAGGCTATATATGACAAACCCACAGCTAACATCATACTTAACGGCGAGACGCTGAAAGCTTGTCATCTAAGATCAGGAACAAGACAGGGATGCCCACTCTCTCCACTGTTATTCAACATAGTACTGGAGGTCCTAGCCACAGCAATCAGACAAAACAAAGACATACAAGGCATCCAGATTGGTAAAGAAGAAGTCAAATTGTCACTATTTGCAGATGACATGATACTGTACATAAAAAACCCTAAAGACTCCACTCCAAAACTACTAGAACTAATATCTGAATTCAGCAAAGTTGCAGGATACAAAATTAACACACAGAAATCTGTTGCTTTCCTATACACTAATGATGAACTAACAGAAAGAGAAATCAGAAAAACAATTCCATTCACAATTGCATCAAAAAGAATAAAATACCTAGGAATAAACCTAACGAAGGAAGTGACAGACCTGTACTCTGAAAACTACAAGACACTCCTAAGAGAAATTAAAGAGGACACTAACAAATGGAAATGCATCCCATGCTCTTGGCTAGGAAGAATAAATATTGTCAAAATGGCTATACTACCTAAAGCAATCTACAGATTCAATGCAATCCCTATCAAACTACCAACAGCTTTCTTCAATGAACTGGAACAAATAATTCTAAAATTCATATGGAACCACAAAAGACCCCAAATAGCCAAATCAATCCTGAGAAGGAGGAATAAAACAGGGGGAATTACACTCCCTGGCTTCAAGCTCTACTACAAAGCCACAGTAATCAAGACAATTTGGTATTGGCACAAAAACAGACCCACAGACCAGTGGAACAGAATAGAAAATCCAAACATTAACCCAAACATATACAGTCAATTAATATTTGATAAAGGAGCCTTGGATATACAATGGGAGATGACAGCCTCTTCAGCAGCTGGTGTTGGAAAAACTGGACAGCTACATGTAAGAGAATGAAACTGGACTACTGTCTAGCCCCATACACAAAGGTAAACTCAAGGTGGATCAAAGACCTGAATGTAAGTCATGAAACCATAAAACTCTTAGAAAAAAACATAGGCAAAAATCTCTTGGACATAAACATGAGCAACTTCTTCACGAACATATCTCCCCGGGCAAGGGAAACAAAAGCAAAAATGAACAAGTGGGACTATATCAAGCTGAAAAGCTTCTGTACAGCAAAGGACACCATCAGTAGAACAAAAAGACATCCTACAGTATGGGAGAATATATTCATAAAAAACGTATCTGATAAAAGGTTGACATCCAAAATATATAAAGAACTCATGCACCTTAACAAACAGAAAGCAAATAATCCAATTAAGAAATGGGCAGAGGACATGAATAGACACTTCTCCAAAGAAGAAATTCAGATGGCCAACAGGCACATGAAAAGATGCTCCACATCGCTAATCATCAGAGAAATGCAGATTAAAACCACAATGAGATATCACCTCACACCAGTGAGGATGGCCAACATCGAAAACACAAACAACAACAAATATTGGCGAGGATGTGGAGAAAAGGGAACCCTCCTACACTTCTGGTGGGACTGCAAATTAGTTCAACCATTGTGGAAAGCAGTATGGAGATTCCTCAAAAAACTCAAAATAGAAATACCATTTGACCCAAGAATTCCACTCCTAGGAATTTACCCTAAGAATGCAGCAGCCCAATTTGAAAAGGACAGATGCACCCCTATGTTTATTGCAGCACTATTTACAATAGCCAAGAAATGGAAGCAACCTAAGTGTCCATCAGTAGATGAATGGATAAAGAAGATGTGGTACATACACACAATGGAATATTATTCAGCCATAAGAAGAAAACAAATCCTACCATTTGCAAGAACATGGATGGAGCTAGAGGGTATTATGCTCAGTGGAATAATCCAAGCCGAAAAAGACAAGTATCAAATGATTTCACTCATATGTGGAGTATAAGAACAAAGAAAAAAAACTGAAGGAACAAAACAGCAGCAGAGTCACAGAACCCAAGAACGGACTAATAGTTACCAAAGGGAAAGGGACTGGGGAAAATGGGCGGGAAGGGAGGGATAAGAGGGAAAAAGGGGCATTACGATTAGCAGATGTAATGTTGGGGGGGCACGGGGAGGGCAGTACAACTCAGAGAAGACAAGTAGTGATTCTATAGCATCTCACTACGCTGATGGACAGTGACTGTAATGGGGTTGGTGGGGGGGACCTGATGAAGGGGTAGTTTAATAATCGTAATATTGCACATGTAATTGTAAATTAATGATAATAAAATAAATTATATTTTAAAAAAAATTCATGGGTTAAATATAACATGTAATTCATTTAAAAATGGAACTTGGATTATACATAGTGTTCTCTATTGTATACCTTATATTGAGCATTTTCATTAATAAATCTTCAAAAATGTTAAAAAAAAAAATAGGGAAAGGAGAGTTAATATATATACTGATTCTAAGTATGTATACCTAGTGCTGCATGCCCATGCAGCCATATGAAAAGAAAGTTTTTAAACTCTGAAGGTTCCCCTATAAAATACCATAATGAAATTAACCAGCTAGTACAAGCAGTACATGAGGCTAAAGAAGTAGCAGTTATTCACTGCAGAGGCCAACAGAAAGGAATAGATGAAGTAACAAGGAAACAGGCGAGCTGATACAAAAGCCAAAGAGGCAGCTTGAGAGACTTATGAGGCACCTATCCAAGCCCCTCTCTTATGGACAGGTGTGCCAGCTGATATTATCCCCAGCTATAGTGAAAAAGAGCTACAAGATGGCCTCTCCAAAGGCAGTTCTCTCCTTGCCTCTGGTTGGCTTCAGATGGAGGATGAGAAAATTTATTTGCCTCAGAGTACAGAATGGGAAGTTCTTAAAACTTTACACCAGACTTTCCAGTTAGGTATAGAAAATACCTATCAGATGGCCAAAAGTATTTTTGCAGGCTGTAGTCTATTAAAGACCACAGATCAAATCACTAAAGCTTGTGAGATCTGTCAAATAAATAACCCATTAAATAGAAAAGCTGTTCCTCCTGGATTACAGCGAACAGGCAGATACCCAGGAGAGGACTGGCAAACAGATTTTACACGTATGCTAAAGGCAAAAAGATTCCAATTATCTCCTTGTGTGGATAGATACATTCACAGGATGGGTTGAGGCCTTCCCCTGTAAAACTGAGCAGGAAAAGGAAGTAGTGAGAATAGTCTTACATGAAATTATTCCCCGATTTGGGATGCCCCAAAGATTGCAAAGTGACAATGGCCCGGCATTTAAAGCAGCTGTAACTCAAGGAGTGTCCAGATCCCTTGGTATTCAGTATAATTTACACTGTGCCTGGAGGCCACAATCCTCAGGTAAAGTAGAAAAAAAAACAATGACATTATAAAAAGACCTAAGAAAGCTGTCACAAGAAACTCACTTGCCCTGGCCTGACCTACTACCTTTAAATATAATAAGAATAAGACATACTCCCAAAATTTCGGGGTTAAGCCCCTTTGAAATGCTCTATGGAAGATCTTGCTTAAGGAATGATTTAATCATGGACAAAGAAGTCACAGAGATAATCCAATATGTGACACCCCTCGCTAAATTTAAATTCCAGACACTCCTTCAAAATCTAACTAAAGGACACTTCTTGTTTGTAGCACCTCAGAAATCCCTTAGTGGGTGTCTCCTCCTCAGGGACGTGATTGGTTGCAATTACAAATTCTTAAAAATGATGTATGTACTGCCCAGAGAATATTAAGTGTTGAAATAACTAATTAGAATATAAAATTCTAGCCCATTAATAATACCCTAAAGGACAAAAAGGCCTTAAATGATACTATCCGAAGAATAGCACTAGACATCTTAACAGCAGCACAAGGCGGGACCTGTGCCATAATCAAAGATAAATGCTGTGTGTATATTCCAAATTATTCACAAGAAGTCTCTGATTCATTCCAGGACCTCCAAAGGCAAATCCAAACTATGTCAAGTCCAGAAATCCCGTGGACTTCTACAGTAGAAAACTGGTTTTCTAAATCCTTTTGGTGGAAATCCATTCCATCGGGCTCATCATTATTCTAATACTAATATTTGGCCTCTGTATACTTAACCTAATAACATGAATTATTCTATCTCGCCTAGAAGCCATGAAACTGCAAATGGTGATGAAAATAAAACCCAGGATGGAAATGCCCATCTTCTGAGGCCCTCCCTCCCGACTACTGATGGAGACCTAGCTGCACCCCTTACTGCACCCCCTCTCAACATGAAGCAGCCAGAGCGGTCATTGCCCCATTTCCCTGCAGCAGCTAGGGTCTCTATCTGTAAAGGGGGAAATGAGACAGGGACCGTGGGTGTAGTCAGAGTAGGGTGAGGGCCTCTGGAAAAAGCAAGGCAGGATATTTGCAGTCAGAGAAATGTAACTACATGCAAGGAAACCCCCTACTAAAACTCTTGTGTTAAACATTCAGCTCTTGAGTCATTCTTCAGTGAGATCAGTTAATATACCCCAGATAAAGAAGAGTAGCACATGTTTATTTTATGCTAATCATTTATAATCATGTGTAAGATTCACTTTACCATGCTAAAAGGCGCAGGCCTACCTGCTGTCTTTCCTCCTTCAGATCTGATGAAATGATTTTGCAAGTTGGGCAAACTAATTTAGTTAGCATGCAAGCCCAGCCATAACACAGTAAAAGGCAAGAAAGATTCTACCTTAAAGATAAGATTGCACTTAACTTACTCTTTAGCAAACAACACCTCACCCCACCCTGGGGGCTGAGCAGGTGGCCTTGTTTCATGTGCCCCCAGACCCGGATGCTGGGGTCTCAGGGAGGAATCAACAGAGCAGGAAGTTGTTTGTATCAAGTTACTTGTAAATATCCTAGGACCACTTAATAACTCCACTCCCCTAAGCTTTTTTTCATGTTCTTGAAAAATCCTCATCTTCCTATGAAACCCCCGACAACGCACCACCCCGGACTCTCTTGTTCCCTCCTGGCATGAGCCAGCCCTGTCCATTCACTTTCTCTCTAAATAAAAGCCTGTACCTTGCCCCCCTAGCTTGAGTGTTTGTGAAGCTCATTCTTTGGCTTCATGAACAAGAACCCCGGCATCAATCCCATCCTTCCTCCCCACGTTGTGCAGCTCCAGTCACATCCCAGGTCCTTCTCTTGTCCCTTCCCCAGGCTTCCTCACCCTTGCATTTCCCTCTACATGTCCAGCTGTATGAACTGTCTGTCCCTGTGTTCCTCAGACTGCTTTGAGAGCACACTTTCCACAGTTCAGCAGACCTGGGTTCAGCAGATCTGGCCATCCTGAGCACACACTCAGAAAGGATAAAATAGAAATCAGAACCAGGATCAGACTCTACCTCCTCCAAAATCCTTATTTGCATATTCTAGTCTAAATTGTTAATGCCACCTGATTCTTATCTGTTCATTGTCTATGAGGTTCATTGGCAACTGATCACACTGGGGCAGAACGAGTCCCTCTGTCCCAACAGGCTGATCTCCAGCAAGTGCTGCCTCTGTGAACGCCCTGTTCACTCAGGTACTGGCAAGCTGCCCCAGAAGTCTGGCATCATCCCATGCCGCTCCCTGCCTATCACCAGCCATTCCCACTACCCGTAGGTAATTTACCAGGCTGGTTAGTCTCTGGGCGGATTCCAATCAGCAAGGCTCTGGTAAAGTGACCTCGCTGAGGCCAGGCTTAGTTCAAGGGAACAGATGTTCTCGGTGTGTTTCAGAATAGTTAACTGTTCCCTTCCTACTGCTGAAGCAAGAAGGGATTTTTCTCTGTCTTCATACCTTTACCCTTACACCATGTTAGGTCTCCTGGAGGTAACATTCCCAACATCTACCCACCCCCTGAGGCTGGGTCCCCGGAGGCCACACTGGTCTCCAGCAGTTCATCACTTGTGCTCTCAGGCTCCCTACCACCTTGGCTCTAGTGGCTGCATTTACTCCCAGTAAATTGTTATTCTCTGTGCCTGTCTCCCCAGTTTTCAGTGTGATTGTTTGCCCAGTGACCTTCTCTGATAGATCTAAGAAGAGTTCTTTTCACTTTGCTCAGCATTTTACTTGTGGTGAGGCTGCAAGTGATGATTCTTAAACTATGGCAGACAGGAATCCCTGACTTGCTTTTTTCCCTATGTTTCCATGTCAGTATATACAGGTCTCCCTTCTCAACTTTGACTCCATGCTACAATCTTCTGGGGAGTCTTTAAAAAGGCTGATGCTTGAGTCCCACCCAGAGACTGTGATATAAATGGGTTTGGCAAGGGTATGGCATGGGCACACAAGGTATTTAAAAGCCCTGGTTGATGCTAATAATGCAAGCAGAGTTGAGAAGCTCTTTCATAGAATGACTGAGCCCACAGCTGGTAATAAACATTTTCCATTCAATATGTACAGTCATCTTAACTAAAGATAAAGGATGCACCCTACGTGTTGAGAGACCAAGTTCCTTCTCGGTATTTTGGGCCTGCTCAGGGCTGTCTTGGCCTTCTGAATCTTCTTCTGCTAGTTCATAGGTGCTCAGTCTTCTGTCATATATGGTAGGATGTCTGAGTTGTGGTTCAGACTTCAGGCCTTTACTGCTAGATATTGCTTCTTACTTGCTTGATTACAGGTTTACTCCTTAGCTGCTAGAGGAGGCTTTGCTTCCTTCTGTGCTGACTTTTCTGTGTGGGGTTGCAGCCTCCTGTGTCTCAGAAAATGTTTTGCAGGATAAAGTTCTCCTTCATTTGTGTAAAAGCAAGGAGAGTTCATTCCATGTGCTGCTCTTGAAATGGTTTTGCCATTGTTCAGAAATAAAGACCCCCATGTTATTCTAGTGCAGCTCCGGGGAGCAATGTCCCAGCCAACACCTCCTTTCCTCCCCCAACTAAAGTAGCAGCAGAAACTTGCATATATTGTATGTGTTACATTGTATTTCTTTATGAATACTTTAGCTGGGGAATAGAGTCCAGTGCAGCCTATCACCATGTTCTTCATTCTGCAGTGAGGGAAGTGGTCTATACTGCCCAGTCCAATATAATAGCCCATAGCCAATCTAGCTGTTGAGTCCTTGAAATATAATAAGACTAAAAAACTGAATTTTTTATTTAATTTATTTTAATTAATTTAAATTTAAGTGGACACATATGGCTAGTAGTTATATTGTACAGCACAGAGGCAGACAAGTACTTGAGCCAGCCATGTTTTTCTTTAGCGTTCCAAAACTTTTTAGTTTTTCGCTCACTTTCTCTCTCCACTTTACTCTGTTTAGGAATGTCCTCTTTTCCTTTATATTCCAACATTTGGGGCCTGTTTATCTAGTGGCTATCTCTTACATTAGTCTCTATGCCTCCTATCTATATAGTGCTTCTCAAGCCAATTTCTTTCTGTGCAAACATAAACCTTCCCTTCTCTCACCCCATTCCTGAAACTCCTCTGGGCATGGTAAGTGAAGAGTAAGTGATTTTTGTCTGGAGTTGTCAAATAGTTTCAACAGAAATACTGAAAAAATGTTGCCAATATTTGTCAACCAATTACACAAATCTACTTGGCCTTGGGGGGAAAAGTTTATAGCAACCTATACCACTTCCTATGTTTTATATTAGATGGTGCAACATTTAAAAGATAATTAAATATTTACAAAAACCACATAGGACAGAAAAATATTTTTAAAAATATGTAGGAGTGATGTAACCAAGATGACAGGGGAGGAGACCCAAGCCTCCATTCCCCCTTAAAGGTAAAAAATCAGACAGTTATCCATGAACAAAAGCTCTTGGAGGGCTCTGGAGTCTACTTAAAAACTTTCAGCAGCAAAATGGAACAAAAATCTTGAGACCAACAACACAAAAAGGGAAATAAGACATTTCCTTTTGCCTGCATCATCTTACCCACCAAGCCAGCACCACTCAGCACCAGGAGGGAGCCCCCTGCTAGAAAGGGTTCCCCTGTCTTGGAAACAAAAAGCAGAGTCAGTAATCAACTTTCCTAGCCTTTGGGGGCACCACACAAAGAACCTGCCTAGGCTTCATCCCACCAAGAGCCCAACAAATCTGAGACGCATGGAGACATATGGCAACAAGAAAAGCAGAGGCCACCAGTATTAGCCATGAAGCAGGAATGACCATAGTTCCCTGTGACCTGTTTCACATCCAACCCCAGAATGCTTTCTGCACTGAAGAAATCAACAGCCAGAACAGAAGGCAAAATAAAGACCTTCCCAAACAAACTCAAGGTAAGGCAGTTCATCACTACTAGACCTGTCTTACAAGAAAGGCTGAAAGGAGATCAAGCTGAAATGAAAGTTCTTAACTAGTTACTTGAAAACATATGCAATTATATGACACACTGGCAAAGGTAAATACATGGTCAGATTCAGAATACTCTAATAGTGTAATGTGGTGGTGTGTTAAATCACTTAATTCTAGTATACAAGTTAAAACATAAAGGTATTAAAAATAACTATAGCTATAATAATTTGCTATTGGATACACAATATAAAAAATTGTTTGACATCAGCATTTTGACATCAAAAACAAGTGTGGGAGGAGAGTAAAAGGGTAGATTTTGTTGTATGTGATCAAAGTTAAGTTGTTATCAGTTTAAAATAGGCTGTTATATCTTATAAGGTGTTTTAAGTAAGCCTCATATAACCACAGAACAAGTGCCTGTCACAGATATACAAAAGGTAAAGAAAAGGAAGTCAAAGTAAACCATGAAAAATGATTAATTCACAAAGAAAGGGAGCAAAAGATGCAGAAAGGAACAAAGGAAGTACAAAACATACAGAAAACAATTAACAAGATTAAAATAGTAAATCTATACTATCAATAATTAGTTTAAATGTAAATGGATTAAATTTTCCAGTCAAGAAGTACAGAGTGGCTTTATGGATATAGAAACAAGATCCAATTACATGCTGTCTAAAGGAAACTCATTTCAGTTTCAAAAATACATATAAGCACAAAATAAAAGAATTGAAGAAGATATTTAACACAAATGGAAAACTAAAGAGAAAAGAGGAAGATATACACATATCAGATAAAATAGACTTTAATTGAAAACTATAACAGGAGACAAAAAACTAACAAAGAGAAGGTCATTATAAAAAGATAAAGGGGTCAATTCATCAAGAGGGTGAACCAATTGTAAATATATATGCTCCTAACACTGGAGTACCTAAGTATTAAGCAAATACTAACAGAGCTATAGGAAGTAATAGACAACAATACAATAATAGCAGGGGACTTCAATACCCACTTTCAACAATGGATAAATCATTGAGACAAAATCAATGAGGAAACACTGGACTTGAATTATACTTTAGACCAAATGGACTTGAGATATATACAGAACACTCTAGATAAATCATATGTTAGATCACAAAACAAATATAAACAAATTTGAATATTTAAATCATACCAAATATCTTTTCTGACCACAAATGTATGAAACTAAAAATTAATAATGGGAAATAAACTGAAAAATTCACAAATATGTAGAAATTAAACAACATGCTCCTCAACAGTGTGTCAAAGATGAAATCAAAAGGAAATTTAAAAACATCTTGAAACAAATAAAAATGAAAACACAACCAAAACTTTAGAGACACTACAAAATAGTGCTAAGAGGTATTTTCTAGTGATAAATGTTAAGAAAAAAACAAAGATCTCAAATAAGCAACCTTGCTTTACACCTCAAGAAACTAGAAAAACAAGAGAAACTAAGTCCAAAGTTAGCAGTAGGAAGGAGATGGCAATGATGAGGGGACATGAATAGAGAATAAGTAAAAATTAGAAAGGTAAACAAAACAAGGATTTGATTTTTTGAAAGAGTAACCAAATTGGAAAACTTTTAGCTAGGTTACCAAGAAAAACATAAAGAAGATGCAAATAAATAAATTTGTTAACGAAAGTGCATTACAATGAATAACACAGAAATATAAGAACTGTAAGAGACTAATGTGAAAAATCATAGTTCAACAAATAAAAAAACCTTGAAGAAATTGGTAAACTCCTAAAAACATATGCACTACCATGTTTGGATCATGAAGAAATAGAAAATTTGAACAGAGTAATAACAAGTAAGGAACCTGAATTAGTAAACAAAACCTCCCTAAAGGAAATACCAGACCCAGATGGCCTTGGGGTGAATTACATCAAATTTTAAAAGAAGAGTTTTTAAAAGTTAAAAATTCTTTGCAAACTCTTACAGAAAATTGTATACTCCCAAACTCATCTTGTGATGCCAGCATTACTCTAATTACAAAGTCTGGTGAGGGCACTACAAAAAAGAACTACAAGTCAATACCCCTGATGACTATAGATGCAAAACTTATCAAGAAAATAATAGAAAATTGATTTCGGTAACACATTAAAAGGATCCTACACCATGATGAAGTTGAATATATCCTTGGGATGCAAGGATGGGTCAACATACACAAATCAACAAATGTGACACATCACAATAATAGAATAAAAGATAAAAATCATATGATCATCTCTAGATGCAGAAATACCATTTGACAAAAGCCAATATCTTTTCATGATAAAAGCTCTCAACAGACTGGGTTATTCAAGGAACTTCTCTCAACATAATAAAGGTCAAATATGACAAACACATAGCTAACATCATGCTCAATGTGAAGGCTTTCCCTCTAACATCAGGACCAAGACAAGGTTACTCATTCTCACCACTCCTATAACATAGTAATGGAAGTCTAAGCCAAGAAAAAGGATAAAATGGTATACAAATCATAAAGGAAGAAACAAAATAGTCTCTGTTTGCTGATTACCTGATTTTGTTTATGGAAAATCCTAAAGACTCCACTAAAAAAATCATTTGGCCTAAAAAAAAAATTCAGTAGAGTTACATGATACAAAATCAACTTATAAAAATAAGTGGCATTTCTATGGAATCAACCTAAGTGTCCATCAGTAGATGAGTGGATAAAGAAGATGTGGTACATATACACAATGGAATATTATTCAGCCATAAGAAGAAAACAAATCCTACCGTTTCCAACAACATGGACGGAGCTAGAGGATATTATGCTGAGTGAAATAAGTCAGGTGGAGAAAGACAAGGACCAAATGATTTGACTCATCTGTGGAGCATAAGAACAAAGCAAAAACTGAAGGAATGAAACAGCAGGAGACTCACAGAACCCCAGAATGGACTAACAGTTGCCAAAGGGAAAGGGGCTGCAGAGGGTACGTGGAAGGGAGGGAGAAGGGGAATAGGGGACATTACGATTAGCACACATAGCGTGGGGGTGGCATGGGGAAGGCAGTATAGCACAGAGAAGACAAGTAGTGATTCTATAGCATCTTACTATGCTGATGGACAGTGACTGTAATGGGATATGTGGTGGGGACTTGATAATGGGGGGAATCTAGTAACCACAATGTTGCTCATGTTATTATATATTAATGATACTAAAATTAAAAAATTAAAAAATAAGTTGCATTTCTATACCTTAGCAATGAAATATATGAAGACAAAATAAAGAAAACAATCTCATTTATAATAACATCAAAAATAATAAAATACTTTGGAATAAATTTAACCAAGGAAGTGAAAAAAAACTATACATCAAAAACTGTAAGACACTGATGAAATAAATTGAAGATAACACAAACTGAAGGAAAGTTATTCCATTTTCATGGATCAGAAAAGTTTATTGCCAGAGCCCAGGAGTCCCTGAAGGAGGAAAGTCATCGGCAAAATTGATGAATTAGTGAGGGCACAGACACTAGCAAAGTTGCTAAGCTGGTCTGGCCTGTTTATTGGCAGAAACCTCAAGCAATATATAGGGGATTGGTTACAAAAATCATCATAAAATTATCATAAGGCATGTGTCATTCAGTGATTTATGGCATAATCTACTTTTCAGAATGTTCCCCTGCTTTCCCAACCATGAAAGGTCAACCATGTTTTCTCCTTCAAGATTTTTCTGTTCCTCTCATACCTTTAGATCCCAATCTCAGGTTAAATTTCTACAAGGCACTACAATGTTTTCTGAATGAGTCTTGAAACTTGTTTAACCGGACTCTCATTTAGGCTTGCTGTGGGGGCATGTTTTTTCCTTCCAATAATATCCTGAAACTATTTATGGTAGAATGAGCAACCCTCATTCTGTTGATTTTGAGTAGAACAATACTTACTGTAATTTCTATAGTAATGATTCATAAGGGAATTCTACCAAGATTTTTCCACCTGTTTTCCTGACTGGCATTCATGTTAGTCACCTCTTGTTTTTCCTGGGGGCCAAATTGGCCAAGAAATGGTACCCTGAAGTCACCTGAACTTTCTTCTATTTCCTAACCCAAGGATAATAGCCTACAGGCCTGAGGGGAATATGCAGGGTCACAAGCTGGGTTTTATGAGTGCTCTACGGCTCCTAACAGGCTTTTCTCTAGGGGCTTTTTCTGATTAGTGAGGGCCGTTCAGACTGGGGGAATGGTCAGATTCAACAATAGAAGAGCTATCAGTAGCTTCCCCTCTGGAGGCCCGCTGTGCGGCATCCATCCACCAGCCTCCTGGGCTGTGCCATCAGGCAGGTGGAGTAGGTCAGCTCCTGGCAGTTTATATAGTTGAATATGAAACCATTCATGGATTCAGTGAAATCCTCATCAAAATTCCAATGGCATTTTTCACTGAAATAGAAAAAGCAATTCTAAACTTCATATAGAAACACAAAAGACCCTGAGTATCCAAAGCAATCTTGAGAAAGAACAATCTTAAAATCCGGAGGCATCAATTTCCTGATTTTGAACCATGCTACAAAGCTATAGTAATCAAAACAGTATGGTATTGGCATAAAGACAGACACATACACCAATGGAACAGAATAGAGAACCCAGAAATTAACCTACACATATATGGTCAACTAGTATTTGACAGAGGAGTCAAGAACATTCAGTGGGAAAAGGACAGTCTAGTCAATAAATAATGCTGGAAAAACTGGATATCCACATGCACCAGAATGAAATTGGACCCCTATTTTACACCAGTCAAAAAAAGACATCAAAATGCATGGACATGTTAAACATAACCCAAAGATATAAAATTCTTAGAAGAAAATAGGTGAAAAGCTCCTTGATATCAGGCTTGGCAATGACTTTTTTGATGTAACACCAAAAGCTCAAGCCACAAATGTGAAAATAAACAAGTGAGTCTATATCAAAAAGTTTCTGTAAAGCAAAAAAAAATCAAAGGGCAACCTACAGAATGGGAAAGATGTTTACAAACTATATATCTGATGAAGGTTTGATATCCAAAATATATAAAAAACTCATAAGAACACAATTGTGAAAAAAAATCTGATTATAAAATGGGCATTGAACTTGAAGATATTTTTCCAAAGAAGGCATACAAATGGTCTACAGGTACATGAGAAGGGTTTCAACATAAGGGAAATGCTATGATATGCCACCTAACATCTGTTAGAAGGTCCACCAAGAAGATAAAAAATAACAAGTATCAGTAAAGATGTAGAGAAAAAGAAGCACTATTGCACTCGTGGTGGGATTGTAAATTGGTGCAACCACTATGGAAAATAGTATGAAGATTCCTCAAAAAATTAAAGAAGTACCGTGTGATCTAGCAATTCCACTTCTGGATATATAGCTGAAGAATATGAAGTCACTATCTCTAAGATACATCTGCACTCCTGTGTTCACTGCAGCATTATTCATGATAGACAAGACATGGAAATAACCTAAGTGTCATCCAGAGATAATGTGAACATGAGCCGAGGATCCTTCCACAACATAAATGGAGTGTGCATCCTGAAACAGATCATGGTTGCTTCCAAGGAATTAGAACTAAATTCTATTCACCAATCTTTATCTAATTTGGCTGGTTCTTGTTAAAATCAGTGCAAGCACCTATGTTGCACTGATGTACAAGTAAAACTCATGTAATTGTACTCAAGTGGCAAATTGGCAAAGTGCTAGTATTGGCTGAGACAGTGATGTAAAATACCAGGAGCCACACTGCAGCATGATAATGATATTCTACTCTCTGGTTCAGAATTGAACACCTGGAATCATTTAGTGTCTCATTGGAAAAGAGCTCAGAGGAACCCAGGGAGATCTTCCAAACTGTCTAGAAAAACACAACATGAATATTAAACAACCATTTCCAGAAGCCCATTGCCCCAAACCTTGGTTTATACCTGTAAAGAAAACTGTGGGAAATCCAACCAGGTTGGGAATTTGGCAGATGGAAGATATTTGAAAATAGGCAACTAAAGGTTTAAATTCTTCAAACTTCTAACCATCTTAAGACCCGAAAGTAGCTCCTTTTTCCTTTCCATACCACCCCAGCCCAATAACAAATGAACATCACCAAACATTTCTTGTTGAAAGAGAGAAATCAGATTTAAGCAATCAGTTCCTAACAAATTAATTATCTCTTCCTCCCCTTTGGCCTTTCTGCCTCCCCTCCTCCTCTTCCTTCCCCATTGTTACTGAGGTCATCCAGTGTGCCAGGGGATGTACTAAATTCTAACTCAGGACCTCATTAGTTACACTTTCAGGAACAGTGATTAAGTAAATGTCCAATCTAGCTAGTATGTAACAAACCTGAAAGATGTATCTCAGGTGTGACCTCAGCCACAGTCTTCTTGCTTGGGAAAAAAAATACAAACTGAGAAAGGTACATGCCTACTAATGCTATTTTTCAGTTTGCATATCCTCTGTGCCCTGTGTAGAAATGCCCTTTCCCCATTCATTTATCTGAAACCTCTCATCCTGCTCACCCTTTAAAGACCAGCTCTAGTGCCTCTTCTCAGTCCTGCCTGTCAGGTGGGTCCTGGCTGGCACTGTGTGCATGTCCTTATTCTGGGCAACTGGCCAAATCTGCTGGGTATTGCATCTCCTCTCCTTTACATCATGAGCTTCCTGAGGCTAGAAGCCATTTCTGACTCACCTTTATTATCTCCCAACGACTAAACACAATTGTCAAGGGTGGACACTTGATAAAAGTCAGTCCAATTAAGTACCAAAGGCAGAATATTTTCAGATTCTTGCAATCACAGCTCCTCAAGTAATAAAATGTGTATTATGTTTATTTTCTATTCTCATGCTGTAATCAGTGGTGTCTGCATTTTGCCCTTAGTGGCTCATGAGACTGCTTCTGTAATGTTCAAGCATTTTATGATAAACACAGGCACTATTAAAAATTAAATTACATAAACTTACAGTTAAATGCATTTGATCAAAAACAAAGGTAATAAATGCTAAAAAGTCATCACTTCCTAGTTATTGTACAATTTACTAATACCTCTGTTCTTGCGATTATTCATTTATTGCATAAGCACAGTGGAAATTCAGTGACGTCAGGATAGCAGCTTAAAATCTGCCATTGTTGGAGTGTTTGCCTCATGGAAATCAGAGCTCCCGCACGCCCAGTGGGTAGCACACTGCTTACTTACTCTGAGAGCCATAGTCCCTTATCCAGGAAGAATGTTCTCATCTTCACACTTTCTAATTAACATTACAAGAGGTGATAATATCCTACACACAGATCAATAGTATTCACATATTTTAAAAATACATTTTAGTCCTAAAGTGGCACTGAATACCATGATCTTCTCGTGCTTCTAGAAAACTAAGCATCATTTGAGCTCTCATGTCTCTACAGGTGGGAAAGACAGGGGTTCTCCTTATAATTTTCCATCAAAGTACAAAATGAATAAAAGAGAGAGCATTTTCTTGTCAGTTGAATCATTATGTTGAATTCTTTTTAAGAGAAAAATGCTGAAATCCTACATTTAGCGATTTAATATAGAATCAAATGAAGCAATAGAAAAGCCAGTATTCTACCTTATGGAATCATTTCTGTACCTGATTAATTCTCCCCCTGCCCCTTGTCCCCCTCCTATGTCTCCTTTGCTCTCTTTTTTAAAGAAAGCCTGACCCTGGGGTTTCAGGCTGAGCAGTAGAGTAGATAGGCTTGGGGAGAAGCAACGATCCAGTAGCTGATTTTCTGTGTGATTCACTTGAGATGCTCGAGTGGGGTCATTTGGGCTGAAGCGATGTATGAGTCACTTTGTGAACAAAAATGAGCTGCCTTTGACTTCCAAGTTGGAGTCTTCAGCAAGATAAAAATGTGAGGACAGAGAAGAGGTCCTGTCTCTTCTCTGAAAGTCAAGAAACGGAAGATCCCTGGAGTTGTTGCCTCTGATAATTTTCAGTCACCTACTTTATTTTCTCCTAATTTATTTCCATTTTTTTCCTGTCTTGGTCTTCACAACATTGTTTTTCTCTTTTAAAATCTGCTACGTAAATGTGATGTGACTCAGTCTGGGGTGATAGTCTGCCTGGGAATTTTATGAATATTGCTTACTGTCCATAAAAGACCTGGGGAGAAGTACGGTTTATATAACTGGCTCTTTGTAATGAAGTGATTCTTAGATCGTTCCCTCAAAGACACAACTGCTCAACAGACCTTGAACTTTTTAATTAAAAAACAAGAAGTGATAAAACACCTTTCTTCAGAGTGGAGTAGTGAAGGAAATTTTAGCAAACGAAAGGGTTTTGCTTTTCTATTTTTATACTTCTCTTTCTAACCAAATATCCATTCATTCTGTCCCCTATCAAATAGTTTACCATGGAAATATTCAAAGATGCTACATTCCACAGAATTGTCCTTTGAGCAGATTTCTGAGGGACATGTTTTGTATGTACCCAACACAAAGGGTTATTTCTTGAGCTTTTAGAAAAAGAGGTAGATCGGGGCTCCTGAGCCAACACAATGGTACTCAAATAAGCTGGGTGCTCTGGGAAAGTCCACCACTAAGGAGCAGATCTGGGCAGCCCTCCAACACGACACACCTGTTTCCCAGGTCCTGAGTCTGTTTGGAAGGTTGATGTTAGTGGTGAATTTGAGGGTACATAGCAAAGCAGAGGGACAGGGTTGCTCTACCAGAGTGGTCTCCAGTGTGTGAAGAGAAGCTACTTGTCATTGGTTTGAATTGTTGAGCACATAGGAGGAAGCGTTAGGTGACTGTGAGTTTCTGCATAGAAAGAGGGAGGAGTGAGTCACCTGGCAGATCTGGCCTTCCCATGAATATCCTGCAATGTTGACATTAAGGGCAGACAACAGCAAGACGTGCTGACAGCTATAGGTTAAGACTAAATAGGCAAGACTACTTCCAGCTGTTGCACCTGCCACCGTGAGGAAAATAGGTGTGCTGGAAATAAAAGCACCCGAGTTACAGTCTTAAGTCTGGGCTGGGGTAGCTGCTGTTCCATGTGACCACCAACAATCACTAATCATCCTCAGCCTCAGTTTCAGCATCTGAAAGTGGGGATAACAGTTCTATTACCTATGCCAAGCATGGTGAGAAGTGTACCTGGAGATGCTCTGTAAACTGCAAATTACTCTCAAATCAAAAGGTTTATCAATAGTTTGGGATTCATTTTCTAGAGATGGGAAAAAAGGTGAAATTGTCTTTTAAGGGTCTGGAGAAATACTGCATTCCTCCTACATGGCTGGATAGGTTATCCTTGCAAGGAGTCATTTAGTGAAACAAGACCAACGGGCAAGTCTTCAGGGGCTTAGTAAGCTCAATAGCAGGGAAATACGTTTCTGACCGTAGAGAACACTCACCATAATTAAGATGCTGCAATGTGTGCAAAGTGTTGATGCCATGTGTGGATAAAGTGAAGGTTCCTGTGGCCAGGATTCTCACCTGGACCTGGTCGGCTTACTCACTACATGCATGTGGGCAATATGTTGTTATTGACTCTATATAAAGAGCTCTGCCCAGTGCTCTGGGTGACACGGTGGCAGGGCTGCAAGGCTGCAGGAGAGCAGAGACGAGACTGGAATGGGGGCAGCACTGAGGACAGAGACTGAGACGGCTGCAGGGTCAGAGAGGCCCAGAGGCAGAGACCGGCTTGCTGCATGTAGACTTGCTCTGAGTGGATGGGATTCTAGTGATAGATCTGCCACTATAGGAATAAAGTTGAGTATAAACCTTTTCACCCCAAGAATGCTCCATTGTCATTTTTTGGTCTCATTGAATCCATAGTGAACTTGTCCTGGGGCTGAAACCCATTGGCAAGACACCATGAAAGGTATCTTCTGGGTCCACACTGTCACCTGGACAGTGGAGAGGGTCACACAGATGTGTCAATGAGAGGGGCACTCACAGGACGATCATTTCCTCATCTGCAAGGTGGATAGGGACACCGTGCTCCGCAGAGGCGTGCATCTCCCTGGACACACCTGTGAGTGGAACCGAGGCGTCTCCTGCAGCAGGAACGAATGAGAGACACCAGCCACTGCTGGGAATAGCTTTTGGAGGATTCTTTTTCTAAGGTTTAGCTCCAAGTGTCTTGTCCCAGATGGGATCTTGGGAAAGTGAGAGGTAATTGCTTTGAAATTCATCTTGAGTGGATTTTTATTACTCCTTTTCTCAGAGGACTTTGAGGAAAAAAACAAAACAAAACAAAACAAAACAAAGAAAAGAAGCCATTTGCTGGAAAAATAAAAGCTGCCCGGGCTCCCAGGTGCACGTTTATGGCAGGGAGCTATTTAGATTGAAAAATGTTCCGCACAGGTGGTGGGTGTTTAGAGGGCAGAACGGCCTCATTGGCCCGAGCTGCGTGTGTTGAGTGTCTGGGGGGATGTGTAATGACCGTTTCCTTCAGCAAAGGACAAGTAAGCAAGCCTGCGTCCAGCTGCGCGGTGGGCAAGGGGAGGCTCAGAGGTATGGGCATTTTCCGTGTGGGCTATGACCCTTTCCCCAGAGAGTTCCCACCAGGGCAGCATCTAACCAGCCTCAGACACTCCTTCCTCATCACAGTACTGCCCAGGACTCTGGGAAACTCCATTTTCCATTTATCATTTTTAAACATAACACCACATTATTTCTTCCTTTCAAAGCAAGCTTTACAAAGTCCTAATGTGGACTAGTATTCTGACCAACTTCACTTCAACAACTATGGGTAATGGCCATGAGGAATTCAGCCAAAACTTGACCTATCTATCTGCCCTTCTGCTGAACTGTTTTATTATGGACTGATTCTGTTAAATGCTGCAGATCTGGCCAACGGCACCCTGTCATTCATGCATGAAAATACATGGCCAAGACAGTAAAAAGAAGCATCCACTCAAAATTTCTCCAAAGTGCTAACAACAGGAGAGTTCATCCACCCTGGTGGTCATCTAAGCAAAACTGAAAAAGGGGTAATGGAAGTCCCTCAGTCCCCATGTAGTCAAAGAAAGAGGTTCCCCACCTACACACACACACAGACACAAGCACATAGGCACACTCTTCAAACACAGTTGCCTAAACCTCAAACTTGACTTTCCTAAAAATGAGAGGGAGTAAAAGAGTCATGAAACACTTAGTGTGATATTTAGGTCAATTCATAGTTTCTATAATAATAATTCTGAATTCTTGCATTTGTTAATTTTCACTTTAGTTTTTAAATCATAATTTCTTAATTTCTTGTCCAAACTAGAGAAAGGCAGTCAGTCTACTAAGCATACAAGCCTACAAGCCTGTCAGCTCACTCCAGGCTTTCTCTGTGAAACTGCACTGCTGACATTTGTCCTTCAGTGTCTTCCAAGCCATAATGGACAGCCTTTGCTGGGGGCACTGGAGAAGAGGAGAGGGTAAGCCTGGAGCTCGCAGTCAACCCCCATCCTGTCATTCCTTTTTTCTTGAACTAACTCTGCCTAACGTACTGTAACATCTCTTTCTAAATGAGTTCTGCAGAAATCAAATTCTAATCATTGTGGGGCAACTACCTCCTTAACTTTTTATTGAAGTGCATTGTACGTAGAAGAAATTACACATATTGTAAAGAAATTTCCACAGATCTAATGTCCTCACGTAGACAGCATCTAAATCAAGAAGCAGAGTAGCCCCCACTCAGGCCCCCTTCTAGTCACTACTTCGCAACAAGGGAACCATAGCTCTGACTTCTAACAGTTTAGATTAAGGGTCTGGTACATCTTATTGTACCAGCCTGTTGTGACTGGTTTCTTTCCTTCCTATTATGTTTGTGAGATTCATCCATGTGTTTCATTCACACTGCATTATAGTATTCCATTGTGTGCATGTAGCACAACCTCTTCATCCAATCCACTGCACGTGGATAGTGAGACAATTCCCAGTTTCTGGCTATTACAAATAGTTACACTATGAGCATGCTTGTACATGCCTTTTGATGAAAACATGTGTGCTACTTTGGGGGCAATTGACCTGGGAGTGGTGGGATTTTTGAGTCATGGAATATGAAAGTATTTAGTCTTACTAGGTTCCTGACAGTTTCCAAATGAGTCACAATTTACATTGGTCCTGGCAATGTATGAGTTCCCATTACATCCTAAACAGTGTTTAGTATTTTTTGCCTTTTTCATTTCAGTGCTTTCACATTGTGGTTTAATTGCCATTTCACTGGTGACTAATGAAACTGAGTGTTTTTTCATAGGCTTAGTGGCTACTTAGATCCCCATCTGAGTTTTCTATTTCTTAGCGATGTGTAGGAGCTCTTTATGTATTTTGGGTATAAGTCCTTTGTCAAATATTATGTGGTTTACTCTATCATTCTCTCTATGATGGTGAATCCAAGTCATTTATCTTGATGTGGTTTAATTTATCATACTTTGTCTTTTATGGTTAGCTTATCTCAGGACTTAGGTAAGTAATTTTTGCTTTGTTTAAGGTCATGAATAAATTCTATGATTTCTTCAAAAAGCTGTATTTTTTCTTTTATATTTGAATCTGAATCCACCTGAAATAATCTTTGTGTATAGTGTAAGATAGGAGACAAGCCCATTAGATTATCCATATAAATATCCATTTACCTAGAATCTTTTAGAAATCATCCTTTTTTTTACTGTACCAGAGCATCACTTCTCACATTTTTTTGTAAACTACTTTCTGAAGAAAATACCGAAAAGGTTATCACATGGTTCCTTGCTTATTCAAATATAAGTGAGCATAATTAAATTATTTCTTTATATCTCATAATCAGTATTAATTATCAAAGAAAGTTTCTAGCTCCTGAAGGAATACTGAGTTGCATAGAACTATTTATAGCTATAAAAATGGCTTTAATATATTTTTTTACTTTTATGTTCCATTTTTTATAGTTCTTGTTAGTTGCTGTCCTGCTCTTTCCACCAGAATTCTGGGTGACATTTCCTGCTTGTAGAAGTACCAGCTTAGCCATTCTAATACACTACTTCTAATTTCACGTGGACTGGAAAATCAGGTTGTGGGGCAGGTGTCCCAAGGTGCTGGGACAGATTTCATGTGCAAGGAGGTCACTGAGAATGCAACTGGATAGACACATGTGGAAGAGTGAAGACAGCAGGGTCAAAGAGTGCAGCTGGGTGTGCGTGTGTCCATCAGCGCTTTGTGGGGCCTGCAAGGTGCTCTGAGGTGGCCCAGTCTCAGTTATCCCCACTGTACACACTCCCATCCACCACTCATTGGATGCTAACTGACCCTGAGCAGGGGTTGTGACCTATGGCAGGGCCCTCTGGCTGTGGGCGATCTGGGGGTCTAGGGACTTCAGTCCTGGACGGCTCTGCCGGCACTCCACGGTGTCCTGCCCAGACCCCAAGTGTCCATCAATGGTATCTAACTGAGAGTGCCTGGTAAATGGCCTCAGTATCCATGCCCAGATTTTGACTTTTGGAAGCATTTTTGTCCTGTGTGGAGTTGTGTTTGTGTATAACCTGGGTCTTAGCTATGTATTTTGGTAATTAATGTTCTAGGTGTATGATCACATACATAAATATGATTCCAGTATCTATATTTCAGATTAATAACATATTACTCAGATTAATGTATATTCTATGTGTAATTTGTATTTTGCCTCATGTGCTGAAAATGTTGATTAATTAAGTAATTAATTATGTGGCTTCATTAATCCATGGAGAAATCTACTTTTCTAAGTATTCTTAAATGTATTCCTGAAGTTATCCTGTGATCCCACAAACTGAATGCCTTGAATGTCTCACCTCTGAGTTCGCTCTGTGTAGTACTGCAGTGGCCTGTGGTACTACTGGGGCAGAGGAGCTCTTCCCTAGGAATTGTCAGTGGGGCTTGTCCTGCACTCTCCACCCTCTTCCACCCCAGCAGGCTCAGCCCTATGGTTTCTGGAGAGAGTCAGGCAGGAAGAGTCAAATGAGAACATTATAATGTGTTGGTTGGTACAAGGAGGAGATAGAGGCTGGGCTGACACCTATCATATCTGCTGTGGTGAGGACCTGGAGACCTGGACTGGACTGGCCTCTCCTGATCAGAGTGATGGGCACCATCAACTGCGAGCTTGCCTCAAACCAGACATTTTATTAATCCTCACATGAACTCACTATTATCTTGTTAATAACTGCAATTATCCCAGCTTTACAGATGAGACTTGTCTGTGTTCACAGCGTTAACAAGCAACAGAATGAAAATTAGCAGCCCAGGGGTAAGGGGTGGGGGTGCGTGTCCTGATTTCAACGCTTGTGTTTGTCATTCTTTTGTTCTGCTCTCTCCTGGCCCTCTCCTCTTAAATACACACTCATATACACACACAGATACACTGACACATATACACGGATGCATGTACACAGCTGATTCTATCTACTGCCTTGGTACAGTAAGTTCTGAAATACTACAGTGGGATTTCTGTATCAAGAACTAGATTTGACTTTAGATATAATGCCTATCCTTATAGCAGAATTTTGCTTCCTTTTTTACCAAAGTAACTATTTTTTGAAATAATGATTTTATTAGCAGAATAACAATACTATACATGTAAATTTGGGAAATGATGGAAAAGATGAAAAATAAGAATCACTATAATTTCACTACCTAGAAATTTTTGCTACTTTATTATATTTGTTTCAGTATATTGTTTTTTTTTTCCTGTATAGATGTGTTTTTCCATAATTGGGATCATTAGGTCCACAGGGTTTTGATTTCTATTTTATTTCACTTTACGTTATTCTAGGAGCATTTTCTGTGTCATTAACTATTCCTTGAAGGCTATTTCAATGGCTATAAAATGCTTCTTTGTATGACTGAACTATGACTTATTTTATTATTTACCTATTGCTGCACAGTGTAGCTGTTTATATTTTTTGTTAGTATATAAATACCTATGATACCTATGCTGGCTTACAAATCTTTAATCACATTTCTGGTTCTTTCCTAATGATACATTCCTAGGCATAGACTGACCATGTCCAAGGGTATTGCCTTTTTTTAGGGCCTTAACAACACAGTTTTCACACAGATGCAATGTCAACTTGTGTCTCATACAAGCTGCAGTAACTTACGCTGTCCACCTAGCCCCTGAATCCACCTTTGCTGTAGCATCAAAATACGAATATAGGGAAATAAGTAATATGGGTTATAAAAATGATAGGTTTTGGAGAATCAGAATCTCCCATTAATAAAGCAAAGAAAAAAGCTGCTGAAAGCAAAGGAGACATTTTCATTTAACGAACTCTTTTGACACCATACTTAGGAAAGTTTCTATTTTCCTAGAAAATAAAAATTGGAAGCAAGTCTCCTGAAGAACTATTTTCTGGTTTTGTAGCTAAGGAGGTAATATTTGAAATCTTTCAGAAGATATAAGGCCAATGCTTCTCATGCATAAATTTTTTAATTGACTTTTTATTTTGGAACAAGAAAGCACAGTTATAGCTTGCATCCTTATGGCACTGTGACACAGAATTCCTCTCACAACCAATTATAAGTAAAAAGGGATGATGGATACCAAGTAAGTAAATCTTTTCAGGATACATGCTGTTTTGTTTCCTACTTACCAAACAGAAAAACGACATGGGAGTTTGTATTAATGCCAACAGCAAGTAAGGACTATTCTTGAGACTTGCTTGACGCCTGGGAAGTTCTGATCACTTTGGCTGCTTTCAGTATACAGGAGAAGCAAAGTTGCCACATTGTTTCTTGGAAACACCACCACCTAAAGATTCAGACACAACCAGGAATATATCTCATCTTAAGTTGTGCACCCTCGCTTCCTCAGATCGGCCACCCCTTGTATACTCCAATGCTCTGCCCAGTCTCCTCCTCCCCTTTGCTTTGTTGACTCTGCCTTCGTAAAGCATGGGCATTGGGTCAGCTCCCTTGACTCAGGGCCTCAATTTCCAAGTTGTAGAAGGAGGGTAGCTGCACAACCCTTTCCTTTTATGATCCTTCTTCAAAGATAGCCATGCCTTGGATTTAAAAGTTGTCACTCCTTTTCTTTACAGCTCCATCTCCTTAATGGCATACAGTTCACTTGTGAGTGTTTTTGAACTTTACATAATCAGAATTTTTTTTTGTTTGCTATTAAGTATTCTTCACAATTCTGATATTAAGTCATTGTCAGTTAAATATAGCCTGCAAAATTCTTCATCTAGTTCATGCCTGTCTCTCCTCTCATCATTAATGTAAAATAGCACTTCTTTAAAAGCCTGGTGCATACTCTGTCCCCTCCAGGAACTCCACCCTGACTACCTGGTATGAGAATATCCTTGGTAGTGGATGAGGGTAGTCAGGGAGAGCCCAGATATTAGATTCTATGTTAGAAATGCTACAGATGTTTTCAATATATGTGTGTTTCAACGTGTGTGTGAATAAATGTATATATATATATATATATAAAATATGTATATATATGTGATCTATATGTGTATGGTACATGAATATTCATGTATATGATATGTGTATACACCCACACACATATATACACATATATGTAGAAGTATATATATATATATATATATATATATATATATCTTATGACAAGAGGGAGAGTGATAAAGTTTGGAATATTTGCTCACTCAGATACTTGGGAACAGTAGAAATCATTCATTTCACATTTCAAAAGAGAGAAATATAGGGATTTGTCTTAGAGCGCTCTTCTGGCACATGCTGAGTGCCAGAATAAGACCAAAGACCCTGAGATGGTGGATGGGACCTGGACTTGGCCCTGGTTGTAAAGCTGGTTAGACTTTGGTCTTATTCTTTATTTTCCCCAGAATTATGAGCTCATAATGGAAAAGAAAGAGCAAAAAAATCCTTGCTCTTTTCCATGGGATATTGTTTTGCTTGTTCCGGTGAGCACCTCTCCCTGTGGCTCATTCCAGAGTCACACAATGTACAGGGCTCCAAATACAGCCATGGTCTACGGTCACCCAGGCAGGTTTGGACTTTATAAGCTTGAGAAGATTTGGCTGAGATGTATTCAGTGTCTTGCATGCACTAATGCTATGCTTTTATTTTGAGAAGAGTACATGAATGTATGGACTGCAATCATCTTGTGAAGTCAGCTTTGGTTGATAATTCAGTTCAGGATACGGAAAACCAGTAAGTGCTAGAAGTAAACATTTTGAAAACTGCTCATCTGTTCTTCCACACTTGCCTAATTCTAACAAATAGTTTGTTTAGGAATTATAACATAGCCAGAAAACTCTAAATAACAAAATGTTTTCAATGTACAGGCTAGTAACATCAGTTGTTATTACAGAATTTGGGACAGGAAATTAGAATGTACTTCATTATTGTTATTATGGGTATGGCACTGTGACAGGCATTTTACAAACAGTTAAAAATGACAAATGTAATTTAAAAGTATTTGGGAGTTTATGTTCTATCTAATGGATCTGAATTTTGATGTGGTCATAAACGACCAGGTAGCTTTTAGACAGGTTGTGTGATTACAATGCTCTTCTCCAGGGAGGAGGCCCAAGGAATTCTCTATTACAAATGGACTCAGAAGGAGCCTTCAGAGGAGATTATGTCCCAGTATTGGATTGTCACTAACACTCACAAGTAGGACAGGAAGGAGGGTTTCGGTTACGTGTATCCTGGGTTGAGAAAGCGATAGGTGCCTGCATCTCCATGACAGAAGCTCACACCTCACAAATCTGGTCCTCCAAGGCTGAAGGAACAAGTGGCTATGGCAGCAAGGAATGTCACCTGGTGGAGTAAATCATCTAAACAAACTCAGGTGGAAATTTAGTCACCCCAGGTGCTGGGTTCTGTTCTTCTGTTCCTTTGTTCAAAACTGCTCAGCCAAAACACAGCATTATTTTTTCATGCATGACACCGCTAAAGCTCTCAGAACTTAGCAACCAAAAAGGCTGTATTGAGTCAGGAGTTTACTGGCAACAAGTATAAATGATTGGAAAACTATCTTGGGATGGTATTTTTTCCTCCTGTAAATTCCATCTGCTGCTTTCCAAACACTCTAGAGGCTAATGTGATTGGAACCATTTCTTTTCTCTCTTTTCCTTTGAAGGTGACAAAGCGTGCTATACTCCATGAGCCCACTGGCTAAACATGGCTTTCTTTGAAACCTCCCAAACACGAGTCACAGAGTTTTGTAATTCAAAAAAAAAAATAAATAAATAACAGGAAGAAAATTATGTTCATGTCAAGCTAGACTAGGATGCTTGTTATCATAACAAAACCAGAAAACAAATAAAAACAAGCAAATATTTTCCAGACTAGTTGATACAGATTCTAACTGACCAAATTCACAGTCAACTCGGCCCACTTAAAATCAGTGGGCAAATCCATCCCACTGAGTCTCTTTGGCAGCAGCATGATGTGTAGGGCTACAAACGTCCCCTACATCTTCAGCATGCATTCTCAGTATCAGGAACAGTCCGGCAACGGCTCTTGGGACTTTCATCAGCACACGGCTCCACAGTGCTCATTAAAGCGACTTGGTAGACACCCCATCCTCTGCCCTAGAAAGGACCTGTAGGAGCCATGCCCCGAACTTCTCAGTGGGCGCCAGCTGTGCAGCAGCCCAACTGCACCTGTGAGCGCTGGGTGGCTGTACTCATCTTTCAGGACGGAATGTGTGTCTGCAGGGTTTCCTTCTACACCCATTGGCCACGCGTGTCAGAGGCTCTGACTGTCACTCTGCTCCCTGGGCACACACTTCTCAGAGCAAAGCGCCCTGTGAAGGCGAGTGGGCTGTGACACAGTCAGGTGGCCTTAAGAGCAAACAAGCTCAGCAGCCGTTTAGACCCAGCGTTCGTAGTCACCGACCTAAATCTGCTCAATCTGCTATGATTTTTCTTCCCCCCACTTCTCACAAAGCCAAAAAAACACTTCAGAGTTTGCACATGAAATATACTTTCCAGCCTTCAACCCAGACTTATTTTGGGGCCAAGAACTTCCATTGTGTAAAAACTAACTAGAGATTGGAGTCTCCCTTTTTCTACCTGTGTATTCAGTACAATCCTCAAAGAAACAAGGAAGGTGTGCGGGTGTGAGGGAACAAAGATATGCCCAGGTTTGGAAGGCTCATATACTGTCAACCAGTTGTGTTGACTGAATTTCAAATGGAGGAGATTTTAGCTTGGTTTCAGAAGTGTAAAACAAGTCAGGTGATGTTTTCCTTTCAGGTTAAGAAAACAGCCAAAACATGTAGGTCATTGGTAGTGGTCATTTACTTGATTAAAAGCAGCATCTGGCTTCTTTTGTGGGGTTAGCCAATAGCAGCTTCAGCCAAGAGGCTTAGGCTTCAAGGACACGGGGTGGGGGAGCACAGGATGGGGAACATGGGATGGAGGAGCATGGGGTAGGGCACCATGGGGTAAGGGAGCATGGGGTAGGGGAGCATGGCATAAGGGAGCATGGGGTAAGGGAGCATGGGTAAGGGAGCATGGGGTAGGGGAGCATGGGGTAGGGGAGCCTGGGGTAAGGGAGCATGGGGTAAGGGAGCATGGGGTAGGGAGCATGGGGTAGGGGAGCCTGGGGTAAGGGAGCCTGGGGTAGGGGAGCCTGGGGTAAGGGAGCATGGGATAAGGGAGCATGGCGTAAGGGAGCATGGGGTAAGGGAGCATGGGGTAGGGGAACCTGGGGTAAGGGAGCATGGGATAAGGGAGCCTGGGGTAAGGGAGCATGGGGTAGGGAAGCCTGGGGTAAGGGAGCATGGTGTAAGGGAGCATGGGGTAGGGGAGCATGGGGTAGGGGAGCGTGGGGCAGGGGTGCATGGGGTAGGGGAGCCTGGGGTAGGGGAGCTTGGGGTAGGGGAGCCTGGGGTAAGGGAGCATGGGGTAAGGGAGCATGGGGTAGGGAGCCTGGGGTGGGAGCATGGGTAAGGGGGCATGGCGTGGGGAGCCTGGGGTAGGGAGCATGGGTAAGGAGCATGGGGTAGGGGAGACTGGGGTAAGGAGCATGGCATAAGGGAGCATGGGGTAGAGGAGCCTGGGGTAGGGGAGCATGGGGTAGGGGAGCCTGCGGTAAGGGAGCATGGGGTAAGGGAGCATGGGGTAGGGGAGCCTGGGGTAAGGGAGCATGGGGTAAGGGAGCATGGGGTAGGGGAGCATGCGGTAAGGGAGCATGGGGTAAGGGAGCATGGGGTAGGGGATCGTGGGGCAGGGGTGCATGGGGTAGGGGAGCATGGGGTAGGGGAGCGTGGGGTAGGGGAGCATGAGGTAGCAGGCACAGGGTGGGGTGCACTGGTGGGGACACACTGGTGGGGGAGCATGTGGTAGGGGAAGCACTACTAGGGGTGTACAGGGTGGGGGTGCATGGAGTGGGGCAGCATTTGTGCTTGAAGACAACTCTGGCTAGGAGGCAGTGAGAGCGGCCTAGTCTCCTCTTTCCCAGGCTGGTCATGTAGTTTATTCACCTCCCCTGCTCTCTGCATGTCCCCCCTGCCCTGCCCCACCCCTGCCCACAGACCCCAGAACCAATACATACTTCCTAGACACACAGATATACCCTGAGAGCACTCCCTGAGTGCACACCACAGGGTCACAAACCCAGGGAGCAAGGAACAGATTGCAGCTGAAATCGATTCTTTGTTGCTGTGATACGCTTCCCCGTCTGCTGAGGCTGTATCTCCAGAAAGCACTCTGCAAGTCAGCCTGTGCCCTTTTAAGAAACCAAACCAAGGGGCCTGCAAAAAAAGACACCCATGATATTGTATCCTTCTTCTTAAAAGAAGTGAACAAACTATAGCACTTTTTCTAGGGAGTGAAGTCACCTATGTGTGTTCATAAGGAAATTATTTCTGTTCTCTGTGGGGTTTCAGGAGCAGAGCTTCTATATTATAACTTCAGACTGACAGGCCAGTGAGAATCACTGTTTATTGGAATACGGTTTTAACTAGAATAGCCATTTGGTCAAGAAGCACAGCTTAGTAATGTCATGAATATACTCTTTTAATCAAAATAAAAAGGTATGTAGTAATACAAATTTAAAAAGGAATGATTTAATAAAGAGATAAATGCTCTTTGAAAATATGACTAAAAGAGATGGACTACTCAGTTAAAAAAATTTTATGAGGAATGCAGACAATAGCCATTTGGCCAAGATACAATAATTATAAGTCCCTTTTTAGAGACATTGGCTGCAGGCTGAAGTCCCAGAGAAACCATCAGATCTGAGATTTGTTTCAAATACAATAAGAGTATTGAAATCAAAACAGAAATCAAAGAATATATGGAGACTAATGACAACAACAACACAAAGCCACAACTTCTGCGGGACGCAGCCAAGGCACTTCTAAGAGGAAAGTATATTGCAATCCAGGCCTATTTAAAGAAGGAAGAACAATCCCAAATGAATAAAGACACAATTGCTGAAATTGGAAAAAGAAGAACAAATGAGGTCCAAAGTCACCAGAAGGAGGGACATAATAAAGATCAGAGAAGAAATAAATAAAATTGAGAAGAATAAAACAATAGAAAAAAATCAGTGAAAACAAGAGCTGATTCTTTGAAAAAATAAACAAAATAAATAAACCCCTAGGTAGACTTATTAAGAGAAAAAGAGAATCTACACACATAAACAGAATCAGAAATGAGAAAGGAAAAATAACGACAGACCCCACAGAAATACAAAGAATTATAAGAGAATATTATGAGAATCTATATGCTAACAAGCTGGGAAACCTAGAAGAAATGGACTTCTTAGAAAAATACAACCTTCCAAGACTGACCAAGCAAGAAACAGAAAAACTAAACAGACCAATCACCAGCAACGAAATTGAATCGGTAATCAAAACACTACCCAAGAACAAAACCCCCGGGCCAGATGGATTCACCTCTGAATTCTACCAGACATACAGAGAAGAAATAATACCCATTCTCCTTAAAGTTTTCCAAAAAATAGAAGAGGAGGGAATACTTCCAAACTCATTCTATGAAGCCAGCATAACTCTAATACCAAAACCTGGCAAAGACCTCACCAAAAATGAAAATTACAGACCAATATCCCTGTTGAACGTAGATGCAAAAATACTGAACAAAATATCAGCAAACCGAATTCAAAAATACATCAAATGGATCATACACCATGATCAAGTGGGATTCATCTCAGGGATGCAAGGATGGCACAACATTCAAAAATCCATCAACATCATCCACCACATCAACAAAAAGAAGAACAAAAACCACATGATCATCTCCACAGATGCTGAAAAAGCATTTGACAAAATTCAGCATCCATTCATGATTAAAACTCTCAAAAAATGGGTATAGACGGCAAGTACCTCAACATCATAAAGGCCTATATATGACAAACCCACAGCTAACATCATACTTAACAGCGAAAAGCCGAAAGCTTTTCATCTAAGATCGGGAACAAGACAGGGATGCCCACTCTCTCCACTGTTATTCAACATAGTACTGGAGGTCCTAGCCATGGCAATCAGACAAAACAAAGAAATACAAGGCATCCAGACTGGTAAAGAAAAAGTCAAATTGTCACTATTTGCAGATGACATAATATTGTACATAAAAAACTCTAAAGACTCCACTCCAAAACTACTAGAACTAATATCTGAATTCAGCAAAGGTGCAGGATACAAAATTAACACACAGAAATCTGTTGCTTTCCTATACACTAACAATGAACTAACAGAAAGAGAAATCAGAAAAACAATTCCATTCACAATTGCATCAAAAAGGATAAAATACCTAGGAATAAATCAACGAAGGAAGTGAAAGATCTATACCATGAAAACTATAAGACACTCCTAAGAGAAATTAAAGTAGACACTAACAAATGGAAATGCATCCCATGCTCTTGGCTAGGAAGAATAAATATTGTCAAAATGGCTATACTACCTAAAGCAATCTACAGATTCAATGCAATCCCTATCAAACTACCAACAGCTTTCTTCAATGAACTGGAACAAATAATTCTAAAATTCATATGGAACCACAAAGACCCTGAAGAGCCAAAGCAATCCTGAGAAGGAGGAATAAAACAGGGAATTACGCTCCCTGACTTCCAGTTCTACTACAAAGCCACAGTAATCAAGACAATTTGGTATTGGCACAAAAACAGACCCACAGACTAGTGGAACAGAATAGAAAATCCAAACATTAATCCAAATATATACAGTCAATTAATATATGATAAAGGAGCCTTGGATATACAATGGGGAGATGACAGCCTCTTCAGCAGCTGGTGTTGGAAAAACTGGACAGCTACATGTAAGAGAATGGAACTGGACTACTGTTTAACCCCATACACAAAAGTAAACTCAAAATGGATCAAAGACTTGAATGTAAGTCATGAAACCATAAAACTCTAAAAAAAAACATAGGCAAAAATCTCTTGGACATAAACATGAGTGACTTCTTCATGAACATATCTGCCAGACAAGGGAAACAAAAGCAAAAATGAATAAGTGGTACTATACCAAGCTGAAAAGCTTCTGTACAGCAAAGGACACCATCAGTAGAACAAAAACACATCCTACAGTATGGGAGAATATATTCATAAATGATGTATCTGATAAGGGGTTGACATCCAAAATATATAAAGTACTCATGCACCTCGAACAAAAAGCAAATAATCCAATTAAGAAATGGGCAGAGGACATGAATAAACACTTCTCTAAAGAAGAAATTCAGATGGCCAACAGGCACATGAAAAGATGCTCCACATCACTAATCATCAGAGAAATGCAAATTAAAACCACAATGAAATATCACATTACACCAGTAAGGATGGCCAACATCCAAAACACAAACAACAACAAATGTTGGCGAGGATGTGGAGAAAAGGGAACCCTCCTACACTGCTAGTGGGAATGCAAATTAGCTCAACCACTGTGGAAAACAGTATGGAGGTTCCTCAAAAAACTCAAAATAGAAATACCATTTGACCCAGGAATCCCCCTCCTAGGAATTTACCCTAAGAATGCAGCAACCCAATTTGAAAAAGACAGATGCACCCCTATGTTTATTGCAGCACTATTTACAATAGCCAGGAAATGGAAGCAACCTAAGTGTCCATCAGTAGATGAATGGATAAAGAAGATGTGGTACATATACACAATGGAATATTATTCAGCCGTAAGAAGAAAACAAATCCTACCATTTGCAACAACATGGATGGAGGTAGAGGGTATTATGCTCAGTAAAATTAGCCAAGCCGAAAAAGACAAGTATCAAATGATTTCACTCATATGTGGAGCATAAGAGCAAAGAAAAAAAAACTTAAGAAAAATACAGCAGCAGACTCACAGAACCCAAGAATGGAGTAACTGTTACCAAAGGAAAAGAGACTGGGGAGGATGGGTGGGAAGGGTGGGACAAGGGGGAAGAAAGGGCATTACGATTAGCAGACATAATGTTGGGGGGGCACAGGGAGGGCTGTACAACTCAGGGAAGACAAGTAGTGATTCTATAGCATCTCACTACGCTGATGGACAGTGACTGTAATGGGGTTGGTGGGGGGGACCTGATGAAGGGGGTAGTTTAATAACCATAATATTGCACATGTAATTGTAGATTAATGATACCAAAATAAATTATAAAAAAAAGACCTTACTTGATATTAGGTGAGCATTTAGTTTTATATCAGTTGGATCGCCATTAAATATTTCAGGCGTACGTAATTCAACAGGAGTTTAGAATATTTCATATTTTATAAACATAATTTAAGCGAGAAGCCATGCGTATTGAAATGTCAAACTTAAAATACTCATTCCTTGCCACTATAAATGCAACTGAGGGAAATCGGGAAAGTTAATAATAAGGAAATGTGCCTGGGAAATGCAACAGCCATCAACGTGTTGCTTTGGCCCCTGCGTCTCAGCACAGTGCTATTTCTTCAGCCTGAAATGGTTTCCCCACATGTCCTATCCTGGGAATCTAGTCTCCCTCACTGGTAGGGAGATCAAGTACCACCTGCTGGACTAGGGCCTGAGCTGAGTTTTTACTCCTTTAACTTTCATGTATGTCTAGACGTGTATGTTGTTTCATTCATTGCAACATATAATAATAATAATTGTTTATCATTTAAAAAAAAGTTTTGGAAAATGTCACAACTTCTTATTTGATACTATTCAAGGGTTTTAACAATATTAAATCCACTACAGAGACCCTTTATTTGTTAAAAGATCCTTCACCTGACAGTCTTTAAAATCCAGATAATACATGTAATTGAAAACATTTAGCCTGTATCTAAAATTGATGTATGACTGTTTGGGCTATGTATCTTCAGCAGCCAGCTAGGAGGTTGTCCTCGCCAGCGAGGGCTTCTTAAGACGTGGGAGACCTCGGGGGAGCCGCGACTACCTATGAAATGGGATGAGACAAAATGACACGGAGAGCCTGCAGTTTTTTGTCAAGCTCTACTTTATTAACAGAAAAGGCAAGGAATATATAGCATTTGAAGGGGCGTGGTAGGGAGTAGCTTTTTCTGGTTGGTTGCCCATTATGATAATGAGGTAGCTTACAAAGTCCAATCGCACACCGAGTTGTGCACATGCTCAGTAGTCTTTGACGTAAGCAACGGACCTGGTTGAGGACTTAGCGGGAAGCTGTGGCGGGAAACTGACCAAGAAGAAGTAAACAACAAGATGGAGTCCTTTTGTTCTTGTGCTCTAGCAGAGAGGAGGGGGGAAAGGAAAGAGGAAGGGTGAGTACAGGTTTTGTGGTTAGTATAGAAGGTGGAGGAGCTCTCACAACATGGTATCATAAATGACAACAGCCCCTGACAGTTCCCCCTTACTTTTATATTTTGAGGGGTGGAAACTGAGGCCGGTCTTAGGCTGCGTGTGGCTGCAGCGGGCAGGCTTTGTGTGCATCGCAGGATTCGGGCTTTCGGAAAAATGTCTGTCTTAGGTTGTCCAGCAGAGGTACAATGCTTACCCGTCATGGAGGAACTTAAGCAGCTAAGGCTTAGTCTCTGTCTTAGGTTGCTATTGTACTTGCTAGATCTTACCCGTCTTTGACTATTTTTCCCGCACTGAAAGCCAAATCTGCGTAGTTTTGGCACATAGGCTCTGTTACACACATTCTCGCCATGGGCTCTCAGGATCTTGACGCTTTGAGGCTGCTTGATAGGTTCTAGCGTCTCAAAAGACAGGGGTGTCATTTGGGCAGACACCATTGTAGTTATCCAGTCCTTGCTCCGTGAGTTCTAAGCGATGGTAGTGGACTTGGATGGGTTTAGTTCGTAGATCATCTATTTGATCCTTTACGAACTGTGTGAGCTTCCGTAGGGCCCAAGGGCCAAATGAAATAAGCAGAAGGAGTCCAAGTAAGGGGCCAAGAATAGAGGGGAGTAAGGTGGTTAGAAAGGGAGAGGTGGAGAACCAGTTCTGATACCAACTTTCATTTTGCTCTCTTTCTTTTTTGCGTTTCTCTAAGCTATCTTTGACTCTTTTCATGCTGTCTTCTACTATGCCTGTTTTATCTGCATAGAAGCAGCATTCCTCCTTGAGGGCTGCACAGAGGCCTCCCTGTTGGAGGAGGAGGAGATCCAAACCTCGTCTATTTTGGAGAACTACTTCAGCTAGTGACTGGAGTGACTCAGTGAGTGCTGTAATGCCTTTTTGAATCTCAGTTAAATCTGCATCTATGGCTGCAGCGAGTCTATTGTACTGTTGGTCAGAAACAACAAGGGAGGCGATGCCTGTTCCAGTGCCCACAGCACCAAGGCCAATGACAAGGGCCAGGGTGGCGGCAGCGATAGGTTCTCTTTTGACTCGACGGCTGGAATCTTCACGTAGGAGAGGGAAGAATTGATCTGCTGAGTAGATGTCAATCTTGGGGATTAATTGAAGCTTGAGATGGAATGGACAACATCTCCTGCTTCATTAATAACTTGCCATGTGTAGTTGAACAGCTGATGAGGAGATGTCCGTCTGGAGGTGCCAAGGACGAGAGGAGGCCAGAGCAGAAGCAATTGTAACAGCATTTTTCTGCAAGGTAAAAGAAGGGAAATCTCAGGGGTTGCTTTCCCTGGATGAAATGTTATTAACACATTTTATTAATCTTTCTGGGAGCCATCTGGCTGACTGGTGTTCTTGATCATAGACACATGCGTGTCCTTTTCCCCATATAAGTACTGGATGGGGTCCGTGCCACTGATTAGTTAGGGGGTCCTTCCAAAGGACCTGAGCATAAGTATCCTTAGTGGCCGGATGCCATAGTCTGTCTGCTGCAGACTTGCCTTGTTCGTCCACTGATAAGAAGTTGAGGACGAACAGTGCATGATTGAGAAGATTTTTAGGATTTTTATAGTAGTTAGAGAGCTCTGTGGATGATCCTTTTTGTTTAGAAATTTGATTTTTAACCTTTTGATGAGCTCTCTCTATAATCCCCTGTCCCTGAGGATTATATGGGATGCCAGTAAGATGTTTTATTTGGAGGCAATGGCAAAACTCTCTGAAGTTTTTAGCAGTATACCCAGGACCATTGTCTGTTTTTATACATTTAGGAACTCCTAGCACAGTGAGGCACTGGAGGACATGAGAGATGACATGTTTGGCAGCTTCACCGCTCTGTAGAGAGGCAAAAATAAAACCACTGAATGTGTCAATGGTAACATGAACATACTTTAGACCACCAAAGGAGGGGATGTGAGTGACATCCATCTGCCATAGCTCTCCGGGGGTAAGCCCCCTGGGATTGACTCCCAAATGAGGCTCAGGGAGAAACATGACACAATTATGACAGTTTTTTACAATAGCCCTAGCTTGTTCTCTAGTAATTTTAAATTGAAGACGAAGGGTTTGAGCATTTAGGTGGTGTAACTTATGGGCTTCTTGTGCTTGGGTGAGGGGGGTAGAGGTAGATACATGAGCCACTAATCTTGTAAGTTGGTCAACAGTATCATTTCCTTTAGTTAGGGGTCCTGGTAAATTGGAATGGGCTCTTATGTGTCCTATAAAAAAGGGATGTCTCCGTGTTAGTATAAGCCTTTGTATGTCGCAGAATAAAGGAGATGCATTAGTAGAAGGTTTGATATAGGGAGTAGTCTCTAAAAGGGGTACAGATTGGGCAACGTAAGAGCTGTCAGTATATAGATTAAAGGTCTGATCTGAGAGATCTATAAACACCTGCAGAACAGCGTATAGCTCCACAAGCTGTGCGGACTTAAAAGGTGTCTGGAGAGTTTTTTGGTTTTTAGATGAATGGATGGCTGCAAGACCTGTGGAGGAGCCATCAGTAAAGACTAATAAGGCGTTTGGAATAGGCCGGGAAGAAGTAACCTTGGGGAATACAAGTGGAGTTGTTTGTAAAAATTGAAGTAGCTTATCGGAGGGAAGATGGCATGAGAATGTTCCCAGAAAGCCAATGCAGGCCAGTGTCCAAGAGTCCTCATTCTGCATAAGCCATTCTATTTGTTTTTCTGCATAGGGAGTGACAATGGATGAAGGGTCTCTTCCAAAGAGTTTTCGGGTGGCTGTTCTTCCTTCCACAATTAGGGCTGCCATGAGAGAAGGGTAGGTAGTAAGGATTTTTGAGGGAGAGGCAGGGAGATGTATCCAATATAGAGGTCCCTGCTGCCAAAGGATTCCAGTAGGGGTAAAAGTAGAAGGAAATAATATTAGGAGCAGAGGTTTTGTGGGATCATAATAAGAAACTCCTTGTTGCTGGATAGCTATGGAAACTTTATCGATAGCAGCCTGAGCCTCAGGGGTGAGGCTTCTGCTTGACGTGGGGTCAGAATCCCCCTTTAAAATATCAAATAGAGGTTTAAGGTCTCCTGTAGTAATATGGAGGTAAGGGCGTAGCCAATTTATGTCTCCTAAAAGCTTCTGGAAATCATTTAAGGTTTGTAAGTGGTTTGTCCTGATGGAGAGTTTTTGTGTTTTTACCTTATAGGGAAATAGTTCAAAGCCTAAAAAGGTATGGGGGGGTTGTAACTGAATTTTATTGGGAGCTACTTGAAGTCCTTGATCCCTTAAGGCTTTTATAATTAATTGTGATAAATAGAGGACTTCAGAATGGTTAGGTCCGGCCAAGAGGATGTCATCCATGTAATGGATGAGATAGATATGAGGGTATTGTGAGCGGAATGGATCAATGACTTGAGCAACAAACTTTTGACAGAGTGTAGGACTATTAGCCATTCCTTGGGGGAGGACCTTCCATTGAAAGCGGGGCATAGGGCCTACGCAGTTGACAACAGGGACACTAAAAGCGAATCTCTTTTTGTCGTGAGGGTGTAGGGGTATGGAGAAAAAGCAATCCTTTAAATCAATGACAATTTTGTGGAAATCAACAGGGATGGCGATGGGGGACGGGATGCCTGGTTGTAAGGCTCCCATAATTTGCAAAGTTTGATTTACTTTCCTGAGATCTTGTAAAAGCCTCCATTTGCCTGATTTCTTTTTAATAACAAAGATGGGGGTATTCCATGGGGAGGTAGAGGGTTCAATGTGTCCTCCTTCTAGTTGTTCCTGCACCAACTGATAAGCAGCTTGGGCTTTTTGAGAAGAGAGGGGCCATTGATCAACCCAGACTGGCTCATCACTTTTCCAAGTGATAGCATCAGCCCAAGGTGCAGGAGTGTCAATAGCCCTTATGAAAAATTTTGGGGGGCGTGGGGGTATCCTAAACCTGTTCTATCCGTTTTTTGAGTGACTATTATGGGGCTGGGGTTGCCTTGTAAGTTTTTTCCTAGTCCTGACCCAGGGGACCACCCCTGTTTTTTCAGTTGCCTGGAGGCAAATTCATTACCACTGCAAAGGACAACATCTAATTGTTCTAAAATGTCTCTTCCCCACAGGTTAACGGGGAGTCCAGGGACTACAAAAGGGCGAACTAGGCCACTGTTTCCTTCAGAATCTTCCCATTTTAAAAATTTTGAACTTTGTAAAGTATTGCTGGACTGGCCAATGCCTTGTAAATGGGTTAATGAGGGCTGTAAGGGCCATAATTGAGGCCAATGGGTTTGGGATAAGACTGTAGCATCAGCTCCAGTATCTAATATACCTTGAAAGGTTTTTCCATCAAGTTTAAGCTGGAGGGTGGGCCTATTAGTAGTAATTTTTTGCATCCAATAGACATCTGAGGAACCGGGGACGGAGGCTCCCCGGTAATTGCAGTGAGAAGGATAGGTGGAAGAAGATAAAGGCAGGGGAATAGCTTGTGCAATGCGAGTGCCTGCAGACAGAAGAGTAGCTGCTTTTGGGGAGGATACAATAAGTTTGATTTCTCCTGTATAGTCATTGTCAATTAGAGTAGGATGAACTACAAGACCTTTGAGGGTAGATGAAGCTCGTCCAATGATAAGGAAAAACGTGCCTTGGGGAGGGGGCTCATGGATTCCCGTAGGGATGATTGTTGGTCCTTCTTCAGGGGTTAATATTGTGTGGGAGGAGGGACCGAGGTCCAGGCCTGCGCTCCCTGGGGTGGCGCGCTGCAAGGATTGTGCCCTAATGCCCTCGGGGCAGATTGGTGTTGGGGAGGGGCCGAGGGCTGGCCCCACGGTTCGTTTCCCGAAGGCTGTTGGTGAGGTATTAGAGTCTGGGGAAACGATGGACTTTGATTGATAGGCTGTCCATCGATATCTGTTTTAGATTTGCATTGATTAGCCCAATGTTTGCCACGACGGCACTTGGGGCAAACGGTAGCTGGTAAAACAGGGCTGGGAATTGTTTTCTGAGTGGCTTGGGTTTGTCCTTGCCCTTGTGTGGCCATAGGGCAATTTTTAGCCCAATGTCCAGGTTGTTTACATTTAAAACAGACATTGGGTTTATTAGAGGATAAGGCTGCTCCAATTGCAATGCCGATGGCATGTGAAGCTGAGTCAATCCCTGAACAGAGTTTGATAAAGTCTGTAAGGGATTTTCCTCGGCGGTTCCCACGGAGCGCTGCTTGGCAAGCAGGATTAGCGTTTTCATATGCTAATTGGAGAACGAATGGGCTTTCACTTTCTTGGGGGCCGAAAATGCGCTCAGCGGCTTCAGTTAGGCGGCCCACAAAATCTGTATAGGATTCTTGTGTTCCCTGTCTGATTTTGGAAAGGGAGGAAGTGGAACTTTTAGTAGGGAGATTTTTCCAGGCTGCTAAAGCTGCTGCTTGTACCTGGGTTAAGATGGCTTGGCTAAATTGCTTCTGGTTTTCAGGATTAGCATAAGGCTCAGTACCTAAAAGTTTATTGATGTTCCAACGCTCAGCTCTTTTTTGAGCAGAGGGCATACTACTGATAAACGAACGGCAGCGATCATCATAATCAGTTTTCCAATGGAGATAGTCCCCTCTAGAAAGGACAGCCTTTACTAAGTGGAACCAGGTGGACGGAGTGGGGTGAAGGGATTCACAGATGGAATCTAAAAGCGATAGAGTGAAAGGAGCGGAAGGTCCATATTGGGAGACTGCATGCTGCAATTCTTTAAGGTGTTTAAAATGCAGCGAACGAGGACGCCGTAAAACGAAAGGAGGGGGATGGCTTTCATTATCAGAGGAGGAATTATTTTTTGCGTCTTCCTCTGCTTCATTTTCGGAGGAAGAGGAGCGCAGGCGGAGAGAATGATTACTTTCACTATCAAATGGCGCGGCGGCAGCCGCGGCAGATGAGCCGTCGGCAGCGGCAGGGTTATCTGAGGAACGGGTGCAAACGGGAAAGACAAAGGGAGTTTTATGCTTAGGGGCTGAGAGTTTTTTATGAGATTTAGGAGGGTAAGAAGGAACCGGATTGAAGTGTTGGGGAAGGTTAAGAGAGCTGACAGGCTGGGTAAGCGAGAGTTGAAGGCCTTGGAGTTCTTTAACGAGAGCGTTGCGCTCGGTCTGTAGTTGAATCATGTTTTTAAGGTCTTTTATGTCAGAAGTGAGTGCAGCTTGCGAATGAGAAATCAAGGAACGAAGCTGTGGATCTATGACAGGGGCGCAAAGAGGTGGAGGTTTGTGAAAATGGGGGGGAAAGGAGTGGCCGCAGCCGCCGTATGGAGGAGGGCGATTACTTTGAGGACTAGGAAGAGGATGAGGGGGGGGGTCCTCTGAGGGAAAGGGCTCAGGATCAGAGGGGAGAACAGGGTAGATAGAGGCAGGCGGAGGCCGTTCAGAAAGTACGGGCGAAGGGGGAGAAGAGAGCGGAGGCGGTGAGGGAGGAGAGGGTGGAGATGGGAGATCTTCAGGAGGAATTTCCACAACAGTGTGTCTAGAGGGTGCCCGAGACGGAGTGGGGGAGGTAGCAAGAAATTCAGCGGCGGAGACAACCGCCTGAGCTGCAGAGGGATGAAAACGTTTGGCATGAGAGAAAATGTCATTGATTAAGTTCCAGTAGGAAAAGGTCTGAATGGGGACTTTCTCAGGCCCAACAGCTTCATAATGTGCCTGAAGGCAAAGTCTAACACGGTCCCAACGTTTGGGGTCTACGATTCCTTCTTGGGGGAACCAAGGGCAGACTTTCTGGATATACTGAAAAAACTTCAAGAGATCCTGTTTTTTAACATATGCCCCTCTCTCTCGGAGGCACTGTTGAATATCTTTTAAGAACTGCGCCTCCTTAGACAGTTCCTGTCCCATTTTGAGTTAAGAGAACGTCCGAATGGACCTACCTGTTAGCCGTCCGCTTTTGTCGTCACCGATCGGGCGGCTCTCGAGCTGATAGCCCGATGAATCCTGCGCAGCTGCGACTACTTTCTCTTCTAGGTAGGCGGGCTACGATCCTCGAGCCCCACGTTGGGCGCCAGTTGTCCTCGCCAGCGAGGGCTTCTTAAGACGTGGGAGACCTCGGGGGAGCCGCGACTACCTATGAAATGGGATGAGACAAAATGACACGGAGAGCCTGCAGTTTTTTGTCAAGCTCTACTTTATTAACAGAAAAGGCAAGGAATATATAGCATTTGAAGGGGCGTGGTAGGGAGTAGCTTTTTCTGGTTGGTTGCCCATTATGATAATGAGGTAGCTTACAAAGTCCAATCACACACCGAGTTGTGCACATGCTCAGTAGTCTTTGACGTAAGCAACGGACCTGGTTGAGGACTTAGCGGGAAGCTGTGGCGGGAAACTGACCAAGAAGAAGTAAACAACAAGATGGAGTCCTTTTGTTCTTGTGTCACATGGTTCCTAACATCTATTGCTAAATGAGTTAACTTTCTTGTTCTTGTGCTCTAGCAGAGAGGAGGGAGGAGGAGGAGAAAGGAAAGGTGAGTACAGGTTTGTGGTTAGTATAGAAGGTGGAGGAGCTCTCACAACATGGTATCATAAATGACAACAGCCCCTGACATCATTGTACATGAAGTTCACCCAGTTATTCATAGTTTATCAGACTATGTAAGTTGTTCTCAAACATTTTTTAATGACAGAGTTAATTGCAAGATGGCCTAACTTCTTTCATTTTTGCAAATCAATAACATATTTAAACATATGGAGATATTTTTTAATTTACATAACCTGTAGCTAAGAAGTAGTTACTTCTGTCAAAATTTGAGAAAGACCGAAGCTAGTGGAAGAGTATGTCATTAATTCTGATTGCTGTCTATGGTAGGATTTGGAGGAGCAAATCTTTAAAGTCTTTTGTCGTCATTCTTATCATGATTAGATATTGTATGTAAATCTGTGACCTGGGACAAGTGCTAAAGCAATTGATTATAGAATTTGCCTGGCTCTGAACCTAATAAAATAACAATTAAGGAACAGAGTGTAAAGAAAGTAATGAGTATGTTTCTACTGTATATTTTTCTGGATTTTCAAGTTGGCAAACTACTCTCAAGATTGTCAGTTACTCTTAGAAGAATGTATTTTACTGTTGCTTGTAGGTAAGAAGATCCATTTTCCAACCCACCTGTCTCTTCTATTTTAACTATTCCTTCTTTTTGTTTCTATTTCATATGGAATGTTTTCCCTTGGCAAGGGTAAGATGTATTAATCGAAGTAACCAATTAGTACAAAAAAAATAGTGAATTTGTGTGTGTGTGTGTTTTCTCTTCATGCATCTTTTTGAGTAGTGCCTAACATGCAGCTGCTTTGCTAACAGGAGATAAAGGCACACTAAGTAAAGTTTGTTTTTTAACCCCAGTATCACAGTCTTTCATCACATCTTAGGTGGAAAATGATGTGGTTAACACTTCTCTCTTCAAAATAGACTCCAAACTCAAAAACATGATATCTTTAGCTAGCACATAATTTACATTTTCACACACAAAAATTCCTGGTGTCCTGATTTACGTAACTTGAATCCTAATTGTTTAAACATCTTTGCAGAAGTTCTTTTAACTAACATGCATCACAATATCACATGCCATCTATTTGGATGTCTATGGTTCTTCGTAACAATACAAAAATTAGGAATCTTATATCAGTCAAATACGTATTGTTTTAGCAACTTCTGGGCATAGACGGTATAGTTGTGAGTAAGCTCTTTACTTTCATGAGGTGCTTACAGTCTCAATTTATAAGTGAAGAAACAAAAAATATTGATTTGTCTGTCACCTTTTACCATCCAACTATGCAGATCTTTGTGCTAAAAGTTAATAAGCCACTATCCATGCCCTTTAAGAGAACTGACAGTGAATTGAGGGAGGCCCATATACAAATAATTCTAATATAAGAAATACTGTTATAAGCTTTCTAATAAAACTGCACAGAATGATATGGGAGTATGCAAGAGGGAGAAATTACACCTCTGTGCCTGGAGGTTTGAATATAAGAATTGATATTTAAATGAACATTTATATTTATACTGAACAAATAATTAGAACATAGTAATCACATAAAGATTGATTGCAACTATGATCCACTGAGTTATTTAGGATGCAAGGTTTTCTTTTTCTCTCTCCCATTTTACTCACACACACACACACACACACACACACACACACACAGCCCTTTTAATAATCCAAAGTTGAATATTCGTTTCTCTTTTGGGTCACCTACAAACTGAATTTTAACTATCCTATGGTTCTTTTTTTTTTGTATACTTTTTTGTTTGGTTTGGTTTTAACCTGCTTTGGCCTACTTTTAATCTGAGTGGAAAACCCTAATGCCACCTCACCAGGTCTTAAGGATTTCCTACTTCCCTAATCAGCCCTGATGATTATGGGCTTAAGTAAAATTAGAAAAATCAGTTCCTTAACTCCTATAGTTTGTTTGACTACCAAATATTATATTTCTGCTTTCACCAGAAATGTCGTGTATTATCTGTAATCAATTTGGATGTATTTATTTTTTCTAAAGAGTGAATAAACATTTTAGGGCTTCCTACTCATGCAAGTCCAGAATTCCACCCTGCAAAGCAGCTTGTTTAAAGCAGATGTTTTACAGACTTTCAGGGAATGGTGTTGGCACTATACATGTTAACTGGTCTTCATTCAACAAATATTTATTGAGTTGCTACTTTATGTAAGGCACTGTGCTAAGCAGTGAACAGTGAATAAAACAAAACAAAATTCTTGGCCATTATGGAATTTATGTAATCCAGTAGGAGGAAAAAATGAGTTATTTTATTACAAGTCAGTTTTTTTAAATTGAAGTATTAATATACAATTTTTTTTCATTTTTATCATTTTTTTAAAGTTTATTTTGATATCATTAATCTACAATTAAATGAGTAATATTATGGTGATTACACTACCCCCTTCATCAGGTCCCCCCCCAACCCCATTACAGTCACTGTCCATCAGCGTAGTGAGATGCCATGGAGTCACTACTTGTCTTCTCTGGGTTGTACAGCCCTCCCCGTGCCTCCCCAACATTACATCTGCTAATCGTAATGTCCACTTGTTTCAAGTATATAATACATTGATTCCTGCAGTTACCCTTATTCTTAAATCCTCACCCCCACTAATGTGGTGACTATCTGTCAATATAGGAAGATGTAACAGAATCATCCAGTCAGGTTTTTTTGGTATCGCATTTGTATAAGACAGTTTCCAGATATGTATCTAGAGCATCAGGACAATTGTTCCTTTTTTTCAGCGTTTGGGTGTGGATATTCTGCATATGCAGTCTGCAGATGGGTTGTAGTGGAAGTCTTACCTTGTAAATATAAGTTACTCTGACATTTTTGGCAGATCATTTAACTGCTCACATTTGTAAACTAGCCATGTGTCTTTCAGACTTCGATAGAAAAATTAATGCCCTGATTGTATAAATAGTAAATAGATGAAGTTAATGATATATTATTTTAGGTCATTAAAATTGCCTATGATACTCATCATTTTGCCAGTTTGCATTTCTCATGACACTTATTCCTTTTTATCTACCCTTTTAAATTAGTTCCATACTCTTTCAGCATCTCTATTTTCACTGTTCTAAATACCTCCTGGAAGTCTCACATCTCTAAATAAGCTGGAATATGCCCCTTGAGGGACCCCACAAGATTGCTTTCCTATTCACACTTCTACTCACTGCTGTCGGGAAAGCTAATCTCCCATTTGATTAAAATAGATTGATATTGGATGCAGTTGTAGGTTCATTATCATGCCTGCTCTTCATTGCAACTTCTGGTTTTCCCAAGGTAGTTGTGGAGGAGCTTATTCACTACCTTATTTTTCTCTCATTTAAAAAAAAAAAGTTTTAAATGCATCTTTTATCCCTTTACCTTAGAGTTAATGTATTCCTGAAATGGATAAGCTTCACTCTGTATGTGTATTCTTATTCACATCAGTGAATTTGATTTTCTTATAGACTATAAATTTTCTCCTTCTTTAAATTACAATTTATTTATCTTTATTGCTAGATGGCCCTGGATCTCCCCAGTGTGCCATCGTAGTTTTGTAGGTTTTTGCAACTGAGATATAATCTGGGGGGAAAAAAAGTATTGACAACCTGGGCACATACTATCCTGTGACGTCCATTTTCCCCAGGTCTCCCCTGACTGCTTCAAGTGCCAATTATTTCATCTCTGAACTGCTTTCTTTTTAAGTTTCTGCCAGTGTGCTTTAAACCATGCTTCCAGCGCTCTAGGACTGTGTCAGGATGCCTCACGGGTCACTCTAACAGGGCCTCTGAAGAGGCAGGTCTCTGATTCTGTTACCTCTGCCTCAAACAAAAAAATTTTACATATCTTTATATATCTTATATCTTGGGCTTACACACGTGACTTCATTTGAAAACATGGTCTTCTGTATAGAAAAGAAATTTGAAAATTATCGATCACTGGAGTATATCAACATTTTACTCGAAGAATGAATACTGTAACCCTTAGCACTGACATCTAGCACCCCCAGATTATTTTGGTTATTAGTGTTGAGCCCTGTATCATATTGCATGCATGTGTTATTTATTATTATATTCTCATCCTTAGCCTCCATTAAGGTCAGGATAGGAAAATAATCTTTTGGTAATTTACCACTTCACTGGTTATCAGTGGATTTGGGTGCACTGGTTGGCCAGGAAAATGCCACCTCCTTCTTCCGTCCACCTGGCTGTCTGTCCAAATGATCAGCAGACAGAAAAGCTGCCTTCTGTAGATAGGAGCCTCTTGCTATAGGCAGAGGCCTAAGAGTGGGCTGCTCACTGGTGAAACACTACTTCAAATGTAATGCTTACTGGCCCCTCTTACAGCAGCTTTGGCTGGTCCTTCCTCATGTCCCTGGACTCTGACTGGGGTGCTGGATGGTTCAGTTGTTGGATCTCTCCTCTTCTCTGTATTTACTCCCTTGAGTCTATACACTAAAGAGTCCCAAATTTATGGTTCTTGCCAGATACTCTGCTGAAATCCAAGCTACAACTACCTCCTTGACACCGCCAAGTGAATGTCCAATAGATATATAAAACTCCGCTTGTTGAAAACCGATCCCTGGATCTTCCTTCCAAACCTGATCCAGTCAGTCTCCGCATCTCTGTTCATGGCAGCCCTGGCCTTCCATCATGTAGGTAATTGGAGCTACACTTGTCTTCTGTTTATTTCACATCCAAATCTACCTTCAGAGTATTGTTAAGAGTCCACCTGTCTTGCCCCCTTCACAATCATTGCCTTGGTCTGACCCCCTATTAGCTTTCACCTGCAAACCTGCCAGCTTTTTTCCCTTGCTCCACTCTAACCACCCCTCCCCAGCCTTTATTCTCAGCCCAGAGCCCGAATGATCCTTTGAAATGTTCCTTTGAAGCGTCCCCTCTCCCACTTCCCTATCTTACTCAGAACAAAGCCAATGCCCAATAAATGCCCTATAACATCCACCATGATCTGGCTTCTTGTTCTGTCTCTGACTTCATCATCTACCACTCCTTTGTTCGCATGCCCAGCTTGGATATGCCCTTCTTGTCCTTCAGTCACACTCCAGGCATGCCTGCCACCTTAGCACCTTTGTATTCCTTCTTTGCTCTGCCTTGTACCCTCTTATGTTGGTACCCCCATGGCTTACTTTCTAACTTCAGGTCTAATTCTGTTCAAATGTTAATTCCTCATTGAGGCCTTCTCTAACTACCTTAAAGAAATTCAGTTCTCCTTCTCCTCCCTGCTTTTCTTTATCCCCTCCATAGCACTTATCACCTTCCAACAAGCTGTATAAATTCCTTATTTATCCCACTAGAAGAGAAGCTCCATGGGAAGAATACATTTTCTGTTTTGTTCATAGTAGAGTCCTTAGCAGTTCAAACAGTTTCAGGAGCTCAAAAAATATATATTTTAAGTGAACAAATGGCCTTTTCTTAAGTTCTAAATGTCTAAATAATATATTTACTTTATCATGGGTATCTCATCAGTGCCCTTAACATTTCTGAAGATGGCAAAGGAGATTTTAAGTTTGCCTGCCATTTCTCTGAAACTTCTGGCTCTAATTCAAACTGCAGATTCAGTTCCAATTGACCTTAGATACCCTCAGCCTCCCCCCTAACATGTTCTGTCCTCGGCCTGACCCTTCTAAACCATGCATGGAGGCAGCTTTATCACCTTCCACCCCTAAGGTGTCATTATTACAGCTTTTTATGGACAATTTTAAGGTAACAAAAGGTATTATATCACCAAAGAGAATACAGTTTAAAATCAGTAGTAGACATAACAGTTCATAAAGTTTATTGGACATTTTTGCTTCAGATTATATCTTTCTGGCTGTCTCTCACCTGAAGGTCTGGATATTTCTTTATATCTTTACAGTTCAAGGTTTTATTTGGTATCTTATTTTTATTTTATTTTTTACTGAAGTATAGTTGCCAGAAAATATTATATTAGTTTCAGGTGTACAACATGGGGATTTGACAATTACATACATTATGAAATGCTCACCACAATAAATGTAGTTAACATGGCTCCCCATACAAAGTTAGTAAAATAGTACTGACTATATTCCTGATGCAGTACTTTTCATTCCTATGACTTGTTTATTTTATAATTGAAGGTTTGTACCTCTTTATCCCTTTATTCTTTAAAGAGGTAGAGTTCTAGATTTTAGTTATAGTCTAATTTTCAAAGTATAAAAGTTAGCCCATTAAAACGTACAGATTATGAAACTATTCAGGTACTTTTGACCCATTTCTGCATCCGTTTTGGATCCAGAGGACAAATGTGAACCATCTGAACCTTTATTGTTTGGAGCTTTCATAAATAAACAGTTTTGCTTTGAAATATAAATGATTTAGTTATGAGATATTTTACTTTTGGTTATGTTTTTATTTTATCCTTTCTCAATAAAGAAGTCTATTTTTTCATTTTAACATAATCAACTTCACTGCTAAGCCATTTTCTTTTTAAATGGGTAATTTTATTTGTGGCCACAGGAAAATTATATTTTTTATGTTGAATATTAAATGTTAACAACTAAGTAACTAAATAAACCATGGATTTTTCAATGTGTTTTCCTTTTATTCCTCTGGGAAAAACTCTAAAGTTTCCAGAAAAACCTCTTAACATTTGAATTGCAAAAATAATGAAAATATTAATCAAATTTCTTGTTACAGAAAAATTATTTTTTGACTTTCCCAAGAAGGAAATAACAGAATTTTTAAAGATCGCAGTAAATTCATATCAAGTGATGTTTTTAATATCAACTAAATTCATATCACATTCATCCCAGTCACTGTTCAATGGCATTTTTTTTTTTAAAAAGCCTGGTAGAAATTAAGAGCAAGAAAATCCTGTGGCATTCGGGTGGACTGTTTTTGCTGACTTCTGTGACCACTTGAAATTAGGACGTTATGTGTAACTTGCATTAACCATGCTTTTCATGTCTGTTTCACTAAACCCTTAAGTGCTACTGTCATTAGGACCAAATCTCCTAAGGATGAAAGCAGCATTTACCAATTCAGATGCTCTGAGTCCTCTATGGGGGAGAGACATTTTCTTTACTCTGAGTCCAAAGAGGAGAAGAAGATAGTAAGTAGCTTATAAGCAAAAAAAAAATCAAGCTTCAATGACCATCATTGAATGGTTATTTAACTAAAAAAAAAAAAGGCAGTGTGAGTATCTTCACAATCTTTGTATTTTAATTTTTACAATGATGGATGTGTAGGATTTAAATAATTAAAAATGCCTTTTAAAAATAATTATATCCATTTTTAAATCGTTGTATTTCCAGTACTTGAAACAGTACTTAGAACATTATAGACTCTTGATTAATGTCAAAATAATGAATGAGTAGTCTCATTTAGAGAAGTTTGGCAGGTCATTGTTATCTATAGAAGTGCCATGGGCATCAAAGCAGAAATTTCAATAGGAAAATTCTTTCCAGTTGTTGAGAAATAGTGTATTGACTAGATTTGAGTCTTCCTGGCTCTGCCTTTTATATTTAATAACCAATAGCTGAAGCTAATCATTATCTGCCTTGATGTATTCAATAAGTGTTCATTAACAACTTTATGCCAAACATTGTCCTAATGCAGAAGCTAATAAAACAGAAACAAAATTATTCCTTCATAAAATGAATAAATATATTGTGTATATTTTGTAAATGTGTAAAATAAATTTATTCTGAGTGGCTGAGAGGGTGGCAATGACAGTCCCTTACATACATACAAACACACGGACACCTAACAAAGTGCCATGAGGGAAATAAAGCTGATTACGGGGCTAGAGAGTTGCATACTTTTCATACTCTCTTCAGATCAGGACTTTCAGAAGTGTTGCCTTTGGGCAGATACTTAAATACCTGATGGAGGGAATCATATGAATATTACGTGAATGGGGAGAGAGCCAGGTGAAAGGGGCAGTAATTGCAAATAGCAAAGGCAGAACCTGCTTAACATAGGATTTCAAATCACAACTCACCAATCCCTTCTTTTGCCCTAGTTCCTCCCCCCTCCCTGCTCTACTTCGTTCCACTGCATTTACCCCTTCTGACATACAATGTGATTTACTTATTATGTGGATGGTTTCTGCACTTCTTCCCACTGCAGTGGAAGCTGTACAAGGAATGGTATTTGTTGTGTTCACCAGTGTATCCTAAATGCCCAGAATAGTGTGCGACCATAGCTGGTGCTCCGCAGATGTTTACTGTATCAACTGACATTGTATCCTGGCCACTGCACAGAAACTGTGGCCAGTGGACGGTGTTTAGGGATAGAGTGGCTGAAGTGGGGACAGAGGGAGAGCCAGGATCAAATATTGTATGTTTTATAGGCCATGGAAAGGGCCTTGGATTTTCTCTGAAGTATGTTATGAAGCTATTGGAGGGTTGAGAATGAGAACATGGAATGGTTTGGTTCACATATTTATAGGTGTTACAGGCAATTGGGTGGAAAACACAGTGCACACTCTTCAGGCTCCAGTTGATCGGACAAGCACACCAATATGCTAGTAACTCGCCTGTCACAGACCTTAATATGGACTACAGCTGAGGTATAGACTAGTGGTGTGAGACTTAAATGGTTCTGAACTGAGACTTCATAGAAGAGACGGCACTAGAGCTGGAGCTTGAATATGATTAAAAAGAGAATCTAGGCAACAGAAAACAATTGAGAAAGGGATAAATGCAACACACGCTATGGGTGAAAATGAAAAAATATTTAGAAAGTAGATTTGGATACTGAGGGACTGAGAAGGTGATGATATAAGTGTTTTGTATCTATGATTTCAATTGTCGTAACACTATAGCGTGCTAAAACCTGTATGAATCCCCACTTCTCAGAGAAGAAAACTGAGGCTCAGAGATGTTAAAGCTTTATTCATCAAGGAAGTCTAAGCTTGGGGATTTGCACTTGGATCTGTCTGACAATAGTCAATGTGCTGAGTCGATGATCTAATAATAATACGATCAAAATTCAAAGAATATCCGATTTGTTGCATCTAATCAGTTCAATCCAATTAACTTTTATTTTGCGTCACTGGAGCTGCTCATGTATATCATGCTATACAGGACACTGTGATCATGTTACTGATTGTGTGCCCTTTTGATATTAAAGCAAAGCATTTATATTTCTGCCATTGTTACGACATGTTAATATTTATGTTCCTTTCATTTATTTATGTGTCATGAATGTCAAGTGCAAGGCAGATAAATTGAAGGCATTAATGTATGCCCATAATTTATCATGACATGATGAACTCTTAATTCTGTGTCTTTGTAGCCTCCTAATCAACCAGCTGCAAAACTGTGACTTGACCATAGCCATTTAGGTGTCTGCCTTTCCAGGTTGGAGGTTGTGGTCCAGGACACTTTTAATAATTTGCTGTCAGTATGTTCAGAATGAAGTTTTGCTGAGGCCATTCCCTCCCTGTCTAACTGGTATTTCAACTTTTCATTCATGATTGAGTTATTGGACTGAAAAGAAATGGAATTTAATGGAGAAAAAGGTGAGAAAATACACTTCTCCAAGAGGAAATTTTAGCCAGTGAATTTTGAGGATAAAGGTACACCAGATCAGTGTTTCTCAATCTCATTCACAGTGTGGTACAAACAGAAAATCATGTTATTTTTACTTTGCACTGAAATAGACAGAGAATGCTCAAGTCTGGAATTGAGTACCTCGAGATCTTTGGAGGTCCCAGGATGGGACAAGCTGCCCTGAGGCTAGGTGGTTGGCGTTTTTGGCACACCTGTAACCTGTTTGCAGCACATTGACTGGAAAGCTCTGCCCTAAGTTCAGGGTGATTCATGGTATGACCACAAGAGTGGGACATTTTTCTCTCTCTTACGTTCAGTTCGACTCCCAAGTAAAAGAACTGCAGTACATCAGTGACCCCTTAATCCTGTTGTACCTTGAAAAACACTGGTGGAAAATTAGAAAAACACTAACCTTGCATCCCTAAACTAATTAAACTAAAATCACTAGAGGTGAGGCCTAAATATAGCATTTTTAAAGCACCCTAGAGTATTCTAATGTGCAGAAGGTTCTACTATGCTAGATGATGGCTAGGGTCTTCTATCTGTCTGACCTTCTGGGATTTTGAATAATGATAGGAAATAGTCTATAGCAGCCTAGGTTTGGAGAAGCCAGTGAGTATGTGGATGTTTTAAAGGGACAATCAGTGAAAACCCAAAAAAGAAACTATCCCAGACAATAGATTGTAAGCCACTGCTGAGGATACCTAAGATCCCCACATAGACTTAAGATTGCCAGGAAGCTTCTCTTTCTTCTTGAGGCAACGTTCAAGGGGAAATATCTGTCTCAGACTTTGAGAGGGGAGAAAAAGAGATAAGCATAGGAAGAAATAGATGGAAGATGATAAGACAATAGGTGGGAGATTATAAGGAGGATGATGGTATAAAACTGTCAACTGTTAATCATTTTAATGTGGAAAGTGAGCAAGCAGTGGAGAGAGGCCTTAAACAGATTGCAGAAAGGTTTACTGAGCTGCTGTGAAAGGAACAAGGGCGATCACAAGGGGTCAGACCGTGGGGAGGGCAGGTTGAGGCCGAGTGTGGCAAGCTCGTCTGTGCATTGTCTGCTGTGCTGCAACAGGACACAGCAACTCAAGTTGTAGCAGAGGAACTGGACAGTTGAATTAATACAATTCTTTACCGAATGGGTCAAACAAAAATATATTAGGAAAATAGGGTGAGGGTATCAGCAAGAGAATGAGAGACTCCTGGTTAGGTGTGGAGAGAGTAAAAATAAGAACTGGCTGGTAGATTGGGAGAAAACTTGGTCAAATGATCTTATTGTCATAATGTACAAGAAAAAACATAGTGGAAATAAGAGAATATAAGAACCAGAGGGTGGAGAGTCACGTTCCCAGAAATACATTTCCCTCTGCTCTGGGTGGCAGGACTTGCATTAGGGTGATGCTTCTGGCCGAGCTGGTCCTCCCCCAGAAAGAAATGACTGGAAGCACGTCTGAGCGAATGGACTGGGTATGCGTGGCTCATCTCTTTTCTCCCCCCTCTTATCTATGGAACTGTCAGCCTCCAGAAAGCATGCATTTTAAATTGCTTTCTGCCAGGCTGCAGAAATTTTGTAGCATTTTGCAAGCCAACTCACTCACAGCCAAAGCCTTTAATTTAAGGAGGTAAAGTCAACTGATTCGTTTGCATGCCTAAGCAAGGTTCCTTAGTGTGAATATATTTTAATATTTTCCCTTTCTCCCACATGACTATTTCATGCCATTTCCTCACTTCTCAGTCATTCAAACCTCCCTCTGTCAACATGATCCTCAGTTGAGGCCCTTACTTCCTAAGTTCCTGAGAACTTGCACAGACCCACCTTTACAGTTACTGGGGTGGGAGCCCACATACTCTGGCTTCCTACCTGTTATCAAAGGTGGTGTCCTTTCCTTCCCTAAAACCAAGCTCTTCTCTTGTAGATTCTATCTCTTTTCACCTACTGAAGGGCCTTACTCCAGAAATTCACCTCTTTTCATTCTACCTCACCAGTTTTTCACCTTCTGCTGCAGTCTTTCCCTCAGCGCAATGACTTGTTCCTATTTCTCCTCCTTTCCTGACCATCCCCTGTCTCTTTGCAACAATATACTTTAAGTGTTGTATAAGCAGGCTGTTTCCAGTTCCTCTCCTCCCATTACATCTTATGCTTTCTTCAGTCAGGCTTTTCTCCCAAATCTCCACTGACACCAACTTTTACATTGCTAAATCCAAGGGCCAGTTCTCAGCCCTCATCTTAATGATTTGCCAGTAGCTTTTGATACAGCTGATCACTCTTGCCTACTTGATTCACGTTAATAACTGGACTTTCAGGACACATCCCTCTCTTGGTCTCATTCCCCATTGCTGGTTTCTCAGGACTCTTCCTGGAGTGCATTAGGGGTTGGACTTAGACTTCTCTTCTCTCTGCATTTACTTCCTCATGACTTCATTCCAGTTTTCTGGTTTTCATTCTGTATGCTAATACGGTCTTCAGATTTGTATATTAAAATGTCAATGTGACACCTCTAGTTAGATGACTAATAGAAACCTCTAACTCAACATATGCAAAACTGAGCAACTGAATCTTTCCCAAACCTCCTCCTCTTGTAGCCTTCTCTGTCTCACTTCCAGTTCTTCCTCAGCTCAGGCCGAAAACTTGAGCAAGTGCTCAGGCCAGACACCTTGCGGTTGTTCTGCATTCCTTCCTGCCTTCCATAGCCCACATCCGATCCATCAGGAAAATCTAAACACTTCCATAAAATTAAATAGTTCATCAGATAACCATTTCTTCAGCATATGAATTCAATCAGTTACATATTTATTAATCCCTTTTTCATATTCTAGAGTGAAGTAAAAGCAGTACAGATAAAGCAGTACTAAGAGGTAATTTTGATTTCTAGTGTAGCTTTGTAATCAGAGAGATCTGATTTCAAAAGATGTGGCTTTCCCACTTACCAGGTTTGTGATTTAGACAAGTTATAATTTCTCTAAGACTTGGGGATAACTGAGGAATAAATACCTTATTGGAAATGTTTTGTAAAAGGCAACACCATGGCTGGCATAAAATATCATTTAATAAATCATAGCTATGGAGCCATTGTTCTTGCACTTAATAGAAAATGAAACAGAATAGTGATTGGCTTTGTCTTCCAAAGAAAATTCTTGGAAAAAGTAAAATTAAGGAGGAAATAGCATACTTGCTACCATGGCAATTGTGGCAATAGGGATCTTGAAGAATAAGAAAGAAGATAGTCTAAAGATTGCTTTAGCCTACTCTACAGTCTTGCTTAATATTGCCCTTGCTCCTGTAATTTTTGCAATCTCTCTTATCTTGAACATGGGATTATGAATGGAGTGTCCATCCATATTGTCTTGCCAATGGGTTTCAGCCTCGGGCAAGTTCACTATGGATTCAATGAGACCAAAGAAATGACAGTAGAATGTTCTTGGGGTGAAAGGGTTATACCCAACTTTATTCCCATGGTGACAGATCAATCACTAGAATCCCATCCACTTAGAGCGAGTCTGCATGCAGAAAGCCAGTCTCTGCCTCTGGGCCTCTCTGCCCTGCAGCTGTCTCAGTCTCTGTCCTCGGTGCTGCCACCACTCCAGCCTCTGCTCTCCTGCAGCCTTGCAGTCATGCCACTGTGTCGCCCAGAGCACTGGAATATACCTTTCCTTTCCCAGAGCTCTTTATATAGAATCAATAACAACATTGCCCACATGTGTGTAGTGAGCAAGCTGACCAGGGCCAGGTGAGAATCTGGCCATAGGACCCTTCACTTTATCCACACATATAAATTAGTTTTTTAAAAAATTTATTATTCCAAGCTAGCCACACATGAAATTATGGAGTTGTGGAATTATGGAATTCTAAGCAACTATTATTTTTCTGTTTAAGGAACAAACCAAAAGCAAAAGAAAACAAATCTGAATTTCATTCAATTTACTATTTGTAATTTAAGCATAAAGGTGTTCATGGGCAATCATCACATATGTGTAAACATTTGTGAAAAATGTGGTTCAAAGAGAAACCAAAGTGAAAGAAAAGAAGGACTATGGAAAGAAAATACCATTTAAAAATTTTCTAATTTGAGTTCTGGATGACTGTATATTTGTAGGTATGTATGTATATGCATATATATACATTTGTATATACATGTTCACACACACATGTATATAATGAACACATACATACAAAGGTGAAATATACACATGTTGATGCATGCCTATTTTATACATATAGAAAACTTTATAGATTATATAAAAAAATAACACATTGTCATCAAGATGTGGATTAAAGCCAAATTTAACATTTTGTCTTGTTATAAATGGAAGCTTGCAAATTTCATTTTTGAAATGCTTGATTTATTTTTTTAACCTACATGCCTACAAATCTTGTAGGATCCTTAGGGATTCTAAATATTGTCTTGACTTATTTGGGACATGTTTCATGAATGTTTAGTTAGCTAAAGAAATCACTTGAATTTGAAAGACGGTCTCTGAGGTGTTAAAAGCTTTTGTTTTTTTCTTTTGGGATCCTCCAATCAAGATCTCACTGCCAGGACTGAGTACACCTGTTGGAAGGAGTTTCTCATTGGCTTGCTGCAAAATGCAGTGCATTTCCCCTTTGTTCACCTGCCCTTCATTTCCATTCTAATTGTAACAGGTGTCTGGTAGACCATCACTCCTCAATGAGAATTTGTTGAATGAGTGAGTGAGTGAATGATGAATGAAGGAACCGTGCAAACTTGTGCATACTCAGCTGTGACTGTCAGGAACTAGACGACTCAGAAGCAGGATGTAAAATTCAACTTACGGTTTTGGCTGTCTATACAGGGTCATCTTTGCTGCACTTTGTAGAACTCATGATATAAAGATAAGGATACAGGTATATACAGAAGTGCATAAATATGAATATATATTTAAATAAATAGATAGATCATAGATAGATAATCTACTTGGCAATATACACTTAACTAGCTTCCATATGCTATGCAATATGGATTCACTAGAATGTACTGCCCATCTGGGCTGCAAATTTCACTCCCTCTGGCATGACTTTTAGCTGAATGCTTGGCTAGAAAATTCTTTGTTATCCTGTAGTGCTATGATGTAAATTGTAGTGACATCTCTCCCCTTTCTTCCTCCTCCTCATCCTCCTTCTCCTTTTTTCTCTCTCTCCCCACCCCCATCCTTTAGCCAGTATGGCATTTTTCCCTCAAACATCTATCAGAAAGTAACAACAGCAAATGAGTGGTCCTTCTCAGTGTATTCCTTTAACACTCCAAATTCTTACCACTGTAGCAAATTGTTTAGCTTTTTATCCAATATCCATAAATGAATGAAAGAAAAGCTATATTGAATTGCTTGTCTTGAAGCAGAATATATATAAAGTTATATATTTTTAAAAATTATGTTGAAGGGATATAAAAATATGTATGAGCTGTATCTTTAGAGCTGAATAGTAGGCTCTAAAGTATTTTTTGAAATTTTTATAAAACCAAGCTTATAATATACATTTCAAAAAGGCCTGGGGGTAATTATTCTCAGAGGCAGAAGGGTATATTAGATGGCTTCTGGGAATTGTCTCTGTAAGTCTATTAAGAACAAGTGTCTGGCTTCAAGACTCTTACCCATTTTTTAAGAAAGTACAATTTATTTATCATTTCACTTTTCATTTTTCAATTTCTTTCTGTAAAAACTCAATTGGTTGAGATAGTTTATTTTAAACTTTCTACAGTTCATATGCTTAATTTATTTCTCTTGGCAAAAGATACATCTGGAGAAATTTCAGGGGTGGTTTGTATGTAGCAGTTGAAATGAGCATACCATTTTCCCTTCATGTGGTAGACATAGCCTGGAAACTGATGATGGCTACCATGAGCCCAGTAAATTTTATTTCACATAGTAATATTGTACTACAAACTTATACTTTCAAGTCAAATGTTTAAAATAGTCTTATTATAAATTGAAAGCAATCAAATGAAGAATGAAGTTTCTTGACAAGCCAAAATAATCTTGGAATGCTATTTGGAAAACTAAAGAAAGATGTCAAAATATATGAATGAAAAGTATGAAAATATGACTGTATATTTCATATATTTTTTGAGAAAGGAATGTTCTAATTTTACTTGATTTCATTGAAATAAGGTGTTGACCAGATTGTCTCTTTACTAATTTTACTTGAGAAAAATGTGTTTGAAAAAACACCTCTAGCAAAGTTACCTCTTATGCCCTGAAATGTTTTCAGCCTTGTTTTCCCAAACATTCATTGCCATCTTGTATCATTTTGCACTTGATCCTTCCCTCTGGGAAGCCTTCAACCTCCTGCTCTTGTCAGGGTGCTCTAATATGGCCCTTGAATTAGGGAGTGTCAGATGAACTCAGTCTTCTTTAGGTTATGTCAGTTATTAGCATTTGTTAAACTGTATTTCACCAGTCTTGCTAGTCAATTACCTCATATTAGTTTTTCTCCCATTGAATTCGAAGTTCCATGAGGACAGAGACTATATTTTTTATAACTATACCACCAGATTCCATAAACTACCAGGCCTCTACAACCATGATGGATAAGGCAGGATTCTATATACTTAGCAATTTTGAGACCTGGACACCACCTTCCCTATTGCTACCAGGCAGAGAGAAAGTTGAGTTTTCTCTAAATAGACCTTCAGAACAATGAAATTTGGCCAACATAGAAAAAAAGTTTGGGGAAGAACTTATATTTTTGGCAATTTCAGCAACATTTAGAATAAAGCACTGTACTTAAAATGATTGTATATTAAAACTGTTTCTACTTCCTGCCCATTCAACATTAATTCATACTGCTTTCCTCCCCACCCCACACAAGAAATGTGAAAAACAAATATATGTATTCTTATTGGCCAAAACACTTTGGAATTCCCAAAATTGATGCACTTTCAGCAAATACATGAGATTATACCAGGATCATCTAATATTATGCCAGACATATTGATTTATTTGCCTCTCTGCAATAACAGTAAAAAATCTAGTGAGTCATCTGGTTCAAGTTATTTCAAAACTGATTTGCAGTTAAGCATAAAAGTACCTGGAGGTTATATTTGCACCATAATAAATTATTTGGCAAACAAATTTTTGCCTTTAAAGCTCCCCAAGAAGCTTCCCATTTGTTTCTGAGACATTATTTCCGCTCACAAGTCTTTGGGGAGCACAAGGTACAGGGCCTCATTACCCATAGGACGAAGCGTGATCTCAACGTGTATCTTCAAGTGGGAAGAACCAAAATGTTTTACATACATCACTGATTGCCACGGCCAGAATACCTATATATTTATTTAAATTTGAGAATTATTTGATTGAATCCCATGTGGACTAGGAAATCAGAAGAGGAAAAAAGATTATTTTGAAAAATAAAATAATACGACTGCTTAAATAATTATTATGAAAAAAGAAAACATTTTTCAAGTTAACTTGCAGTGATCATTAGAGTTATAGTTAAGGAGATGAATAGTTTTAGCAAATAAGTGATTGCTATTGGAGAAAAACGTTTTTTAAAAATAATCATTTGAGGGATCAAAAAACAAAAGGATGAGGCATGCCCAGGGGAAATAGCAGCCAGTCTGCAGGAGCTCCCAGTGGCCAAAGCCGGACAATTTGAGCATCAAAATAAATTGTAATTTATTATAACCCAAAGTATAAAATAAATACTTGTGTCCGTAATGATATAAATAAATGATTGGAAAATTAATTGGAGGAGAAGAGGCAAGTCTTTTGTTCCGAAGAATTCCACTTAATACATGTACAGCCCCACCCAGGAGGTAAAGCTTCATTTCACCACTTCCTATCACCTCTTTGAGCATGTACTAGACTTGGTGACTAACTCGCAGAGAATAGAGTATGAAAAGGGAAAAAGAGCAACTTTACTTTAATGAAACTTGGCACACACTACTTTAACAAGTGATGAAAGTTAATATTACTAGTGATAGTGAATACCAAGTCCCCCCAAAGTAGATGTGATGATGTCACTTCACTAATATGATGTGATGAGGACGTTTCATCTCTGTGGTATTCTTCTCTAAAACTCCAGCTGTTATTTAATCATAAGGAAAACATCAAACGGAATTAATATAAGCATCAGAGTAGGGGATATCCTACAGTGTACTTGGTCAGTATTTCTTGATAGTTGTCCAAAGACTCTCAAGGTCATTGAAAGCAAGGAAAAACTGAGAAGCTGTCACAGACCAGAGGAAACTGGGGAGACATGGAAACTAAAAAATGTGGAATCCTGGTTTAGAACCTAGAACAGAAAGGGGATGGTAATGGAAAGACTGGTAAAATCCAAGTACAGTCTGGAGTTCAGTTAATAATAATGTACCAGTATCAATTTCTTAGTTTTCACCAATGTGCTATAGTAATGCAAGATACTAACAATTGGGGAGACTGGCTGCGGAATATTTGGTAGCATTCTGTACTACCTTTGCAACTTTTTTATGAATATGAAATTATTTCCAAATTAAACATTTACTTAAAATGTATCTTCTGGTTTGTTTATCAGTTTGCTATGTAACCACTTACTTGCATAATTTACCAGGATGTATGTATCCCACCTAAGGAACTGAGAATCATTTTTCTGCTTCCTTCTCATTGATGTTATAAATTTGAATCATAATTGGAGAATCAAAAATACAAATGGAAAATAACTTAAGTTTTAAGAGACCATCTCCACCATATTCCTTTCATAGCCTTCAGGTTCAAAGCAGGTAATTCCTGGTTCTTGATGATGTATAACTATGGGATTTTAGATACATTCACCAAGACACCACTTTGGCTCATTCTCGTCTCTGTCTTCCTGAAGTCTCCACCTTTGAACCATGTGTAAATGGAACATTTATTTTTACCTCTAAAAAGTGTCAAGTCATCTGAATATGATCTTTGATACAGACTGAGTAATTTGTGTTAAAAGACATAGAATAATGAACGTGCTTTGCAACACAGCCTGGGTGTTTGCAATTAATATTTATGGATCTTGAGTCAAAAATCTTTATCTGAAAGGTATTTTATTATTTTCTATATATGAGTGATAAAATAATTTTTTTAAAACAAATGCATTATAGTTTTTTGACACTGATTATGAAACCATGATTGTTAAGAAGAAGGAAATAGGGTAATGATTATGTTCATATGATGTTCTTTGGGAGTTTGAAAGAGTAGAAATAGTTGGTGCAATTTATTTGATGTTCCTAGTATATTATAACCTTACTGAATTCTGTGCCTATGCCTCAGTGTCCTAGCTAGCTATCATATGCTTTGATCTATAAATTTTAAAATAACTCTTTAAAAGAAAGGGCTATGTACAAAAATTCAAAATCTTGTTGAAAAGCCTGGTAATAACAAAGAGATTTGGAAACAGTACAGAAATAAGAGTGGTGGAACAATAATCTGTTACTAAATACAGCTTTAAACAGTATATGAAACATGCTTCAGGTTAGTCAGAAGAGGCCCTCTGAATTGCACTGTGCAGGTTTCCCTGAAATGAAACTGGATGTTATTGGTTAACCAGGATATTTAGCATAATCACTCTGCTAGACTGTGGTGGAGGGAGGTGATTATCACTGAGAACAGATGGGCAGGTCCACAGCACTGCCAGATTCTGCACAAGCTCCATTTATTGTTGGTTCTTGCTTTTTCCTTTCTGTTTTTAATTTTATTTTTAAAACATTGTATGTTCTAAAGAACTAGCTGCGCAAAAGGTTGGTGGCTGATGGCCTTCCAGCTTAAATTTCAAATGTAGGAGAAAGATTCAAAATGCTATCACTCTGTATCTATGAAGGATGGGGCAGACTTCCTTTTCCCCTCTAGCCTCCCTCAACACATGCACGGATTTATCTGTACGCTAAGCTCTCTGCTCTGCATCTGTAGCTCCTTGTGGATTATATTGTCTCTGTGATCAGAAATGATTTTCTCGGATATGAACACCGTTTCTGGCTCCCCTAAAGTGCATCCTCCTAATGGGACCCGGTTTTACACTTTTCAAGTAAGTGCTTTAAATGGCTTCACTACTTAGGAAGTTAATATATAGTCAAACTTTTAATAAAGGGAAATATAAAAAAAGGAAATCAGCAAATTGTCAAGGTATTAAAGAGGATATAAAAAATGGATCATGTGCATGTTAGTTCAATCTATTTTTTAAATATGGAAATCAGATGGTATTAGAATTCTCTGTGAATTCAAGCAAAACAAGAGTGGATATTTAATTTTTACAGAGATTTTACAATTGACTGTAGTATCATCCTGAGTGTTTATGAGATATGTGTCCTGATGTTATTTATGGCTATAATATGGTGAACATTATATAGTTACTCTCTTTATATATCACAGAGATAGTAGAATTAAAAGACATATTATGGAACTTTGCAAACTATGTCCTCTGGGCTTAGAAAAATGTTTTGTAGTTCATATAAACAGCTTGACATAATTCCTGTTGTTTAATTTTGTTATGTATGCAATATTTGAGCAATCAATAATAGGAGGCTTAAGTACCATGTTTAGTATGCTTTTCAATTTGAGGTAAGTAGAAACTCATTAAGATGGAAGATTCTATGTTATCAAAAAGTCAAAATGATTTATAAATATAAATGTTTGTTACAAAGCTGTTACCTACTAAATGTATTTCAGTTGCCTGTGAATAAATGGTAAAGTCTAACCTAAAGCAGATTCCACCTAATTTTTATTCTCAAATTGCATCTTTCAGTACTAAGGTTTACTTTGTAATTCAGTCATATCATCATTGCATGAAAAGGGAATATGAACCTCTTCTTTCTGTATATTTTACATTATGGGAATAAAAACAGCCTGGCATTTCATTATTTTAGTTATGTGCTTACAATATTTTGAAATATATATCTATACACACACACACATATATATATATGTGTGTGTATGTGTGTATAGATATATATAAAGACTTAGAGAATCATTAATATAGTAGAAGTAGTCAGAATTCTTTTCAAAGGGGCTCTGAATAAATGCACATCTGAATTATTAACTCTCTTGCTTCTGCAAACTATGAGCAGTAGATATAATTACTCTTTCCCCTTTTTATACTTCTATTTTAATCCTGTCACCTCTCCTGCTTTACACTGATGTCTGCTGATAGTACAAGTCTGTGCTGTTACAAAATATATGTGCTTTCCAGTGGAGATCTGCTTATTGTGGCAGGGACTCAAAATGCAAGTGCCCTGGGGCTGTTCTACAGAATTAATACTTTTTTTCTTCTCTGTACACTGAGATATGAACACTCTACAATATCCTGTAGCTGGCTCTTTGGGGCAGCTCTTATCATTAGGTATTCTACTTCAGTCTCTTCAAGTTTAAGGGTCAGTAAATTCCATATGCTCAGTCATAACACAGGCTTTGCAAAATTCCTTCAGTAAAGATCTTGCTGACAACTTTCTTGGCAGGTGATTTTCTTTGAAAACACACTGGACTGATTTTTAGCCACTCATTTTTGTTGTTGATGTTATAACAATTTGTGTAAAAACTCTAGGATTTCAGATAGAATAGAAATGTTGGCCAATATGAACTCTATTCTCCTACATTTTTAATTCATAAAATGACATTTCATCCTGACATTTATGATAACAGGCAATGTGTTTAACTTTTTGTTGCTATTTGTTTTTGTTTTGGTGGAAGAGAAGGAAGAAAGAAAAATGGTTTTTAAAGCATGAAAGTTGACTCTGCTTTTATTTTCAAGGGACAGAAACATGATTATACTTATTAATATTACATTAACATATTTTAAGGCAATATGTTTTCTTTGGTTGAAATAGTTATAAGCAATGAGATGCTGTAAAAGTAGCAGATCATTTCTCAAAAAATATATCTGGTGAAAATGATTACTTAAATTTTCAAAAGTGGTCCTCATGGAAGACATCCTTCATGGAATGGCATAAATGCATTTCTGAAATGATTCTGCATCAAGGAGCTGAGATTTTAATGCTTACTTTCTTAAAATTATTCTAGCACAAGAGTTAACATATGCAAAAACATTTATGATAGCTTAGCATGAATAATACTTAGTTTCAATTCCATTTTCTCATTAAATGTTCAAGCTGTCCTGTCATTTTGCTAAAAATTGTACGTTATCAAATTTTAAGAGTATGATTTAGAATGTGTTTGACCTGAGAACTGTTAAAGGCTAAAAAGACAGCAAATAAGAAGCTGAGTAATATTCTAATTACAAGACTTTCTTTTTTGTGGCAATTTAAGTTAGTCAAATATATTTATACTTCCAAACACACATGCAAAAACTGTTGTTGTAAAGACTAACGATTTTCTTATGTGTGAGATTTCACTTCTCTATTATTATGAATACACTGTGTCTGCATGTTCCTATTCAGAGGTGCCTGGAGCCTGGATAATGCCAGGGCCCAAATGGCACTGGATGTTTAGTAATTTATGTATCAGCCAAAATCAAATCCTGGAGCGTAGTTACCTAGACTACCCTTTGACTGACAAAAATTAAGATTCAATGCTACTCTAGGAAAAGATTAATGATAATATCTGTATGCATTAGAACTCTCAGTTTATGGAACTCAAATTTGTATAAATGGGAAGTCTATGTTAAAACAAAATTAAATAGACATACACACACACACACACACACACGCACACATACATATATATGTAATATATATTAGTGCATAAAATGATGTCCATAAAATGACTTGATTTTATGTCCATAAAATGATCTCATCATGATTTCACATTTACTTCATTTTGCAAATAAAACCATCTGTATATTTTACTAACCCTCTAGACGGGCTAATTATGTCTTAATATGTTAATCCTCTTCACTGGTGTTGGTAACCAACAAATGACTCATTTCCTAGAGATTGAATATCTTCACCTAGTGGTTTTCAGACTGTGTCTGCATAGCCCTAAGCTTCAAGGGTTACCAGGGACAGCAGGGCAGAGGATGGTAATGTCCCCTTATTCTCCATTTACCTGTTTTATGCTCTGGAACTCCATGCAGGCTTTCATGGGCAACAATATGCTTCCATCAAAAACAAAACAAAAGAAAGTTTGCAAACTCCTTCCTCAAACCAAAGGAATTTATTTCTGATGGGACAGCTTTATCTATTTGACTCCACCGTGGATTTATTTCTGTTCAGAATACATTTCTTTACCATACAATCCTAGCTTTAATAACACTAACTGCCGGGACTGTGTGCAAAAAATGTGACTCAGTTGTCCTCTGGTACCACTGAAAACAAGAGAAAGACACTTTATCACAAAATATGGAAATGTAATAGTCTGCCATTTTCATGTTTAAAATACTTCATGCATTCCCTAAGAGTACCATTCAAGCCCTAGCTTGCCATAAAAGCCCTTTGTGGTCCGGAGCACATGCAACATACTGCATCACTTGCTCTGCTTTCCCACAAAGTCCTCTGTATGCCTCTGTTGTCTTTGCCTCTTCACTGAACTTACACAATGGAAAACTGTTTTACTTAAAAATTCATCATCTCAAATGCCACCTCCCCTGTGAAGCCTTTACTCATTAACCTCACTCCTCCAAACATGCTGTCTTGAACGCTTTTCCTTTGATCCTTTGACGTTTTTACACTTCTGAGCACTTACTAGGCTTTGTTTTAACTCCTGTGAACATTGTATCCGTGTCCCCAGCAGTGGATCCTGCCAATATCTCTGTTTAATGAGCTGACGACATATATTTGAAATGTAAATGATTATTAAAACACAATATGCAACAAGTACTTTTCCTTTTCAACTGTATATGTAGTTGGTGAGGCATGACTATTTATTATTAAAGAAAATATCTAAAGATATAAAATTTGGTTAATACTAAGCCCTTGTGTACCACTGATAGATTCTCTAAAATAAGCAACAGTTACATCAGTAATCAAAGAAAAGCTTTAATGTTGTTTCTAAAATATATTTCTATGGCAGCTAGGCAAAACCCCTTTAAGTATTTTTTTTATTAAGGTATCATTTATATACACTCTTATGAAGGTTTCACATGAAAAAAATAGTGGTTACTACATTCACCCATATGATCAAGTCCCCCCCATACCCACTGAAGTCACTGTCCATCAATGTAGTAAGATGCCACAGTCAACTACTTGTCTTCTCTGAGCTACAGTGTCTTCCCCATGACCATCCACACACCATGTGTAGTAATCATAATACCCCTCAATCCCTTTCTCCCTCCCTCCCCACCCACCCTTCGCTAGCCCTCCCCTTTGGTAACCGCTAGTCCCTTCTTGGAGTCTGTGAGTCTGCTGCTGTTTTGTTCCTTCAGTTTTGCTTCGTTGTTACACTCCACAAATGAGTGAAATCATTTGGTACTTGTCTTTCTCTGCCTGGCTTATTTCACTGAGAATAATACCCTCTAGCTCCATCCATATTGTTGCAAATGGTAGGATTTGTTTTTTTCTTGTGGCTGAATAGTATTCCATTGTGTATATGTACCACATCTTCTTTATTCATTCATCTGCTGATACACACTTAGGTTGCTTCCACACATAGGGGTGCATATGTCTTTTTGAATCTGAGAACTTGTTTTCTTTGGGTAAATTCCTAGGAGTGAAATTCCTGGGTCAAATGGTATTTCTATTTTTAGTTTTTTGAGGAACCTGCATACTGCTTTCCACAATGAACTAATTTGCATTCCCATCAGCAGTTTAGGAGGGTTCCCCTTTCTCCACATACTCGCCAGCATTTGTTGTTGTTTGTCTTTTGGGTGCTGGCCATCCTAACTAGTGTGAGGTGATACCTCATTCTCATTTTAATTTGCAATTCCCTTATAATTAGCTATGTGGAGCATCTTTTCATGTGCCTGTTGGCCATCTAAATTTCTTCTTCGGAGAAGTGTCTGTTCATATCCTCCACCCATTTTTTAATCAGGTTATTTGCTTTTTGGTTGTTAAGATGTGTGAGTTCTTTATATATTTAGATGTTAACCCTTTGTCGGATATGTTGTTTACAAATATATTTTCCCATACTGTAGGATGCATTTTTGTTCTGCTGATGGTGTCCTTTGCTATACAGAAGCTTTTAAGTTTGATGTAGTTCCATTTGTTCATTTTTGCTTTTGTTTCCCTTGCCCAAGGAGATGCATTCAGGAAAAAGTTGCTCATGTTATATTCAAGAGATTTTTGCCTATGTTTTCTTCTAAGAGTTTTATGGTTTCATGACTTACATTCAGGTCTTTGATCCATTTTGAGTTTACTTTTGTTTATGGCATTAGACAATAATCCAGTTTCATTCTCTTACATGTAGCTGTCCTGTTTTGACAACACCAGGTGTTGAAGAGGTTTTCATTTCCCTATTGTATATCCATGGCTCCTGTATCATATGTTAATTGATCAAATATGCTTGGGTTTATATCTGGGCTCTCAATTCTGTTCCATTGAGCTATGGGTCTGTTCTTGTGTCAGTACCAGATTATCTTGATTACTGTGGCTTTGTAGTAGAGAGCTTGAAGTTAGGGAGAGTAATCCCCCCAGGTTTGTTCTTCCTTCTCAGGATTGCTTTAGCTGTTTGGGGTCTTTTGTGGTTCCATATGAATTTTAGAACTATTTGCTCTAGTTTGTGGAAGAATGCTGTTGGTATTTTGATAGGGATTGCATTGAATCTGTAGATTGCTTTAGGCAAGATGGCCATTTTGACAATATTAATTCTTCTTATCCATGAGCATGGGATGTATTTCCATTTATTGGTATCCTCTTTAATTTCTCTCATGAGTGTCTTGTAGTTTTCAGAGTATAGGTCTTTCACTTCCTTGGTTAGGTTTATTCCTAGGTATTTTATTCCCTTTATATCTTTTTTTTCTTTCTCTTCATCATCTCATATTTAGTATGTTTCATATCTATGAGGAAAAATTTTAAATTTGGTTACATTTTTTCATTTATTGGATAGGATTAGCATGTGAGATATATAGTATACTAATATCAAGCTAGAAATCTCAATTGCATAAAAAATTTCATTCAAAAAACACTACTGGTAATTAATATGGGACACCATATCTTTGTGATCATATGAGGTTGAGGTAATTCTGGCTTTTCAGAAAAGAACCAGATTTTTTTATATTCTATTATTTTGGTTCTACCTAGGTGTCCATCATTATTCTTCTATTATTTGGGGCACATTATAACTTCTTAGGGTTGATGATCTTAAAATGCAATAGAAATACTGAGCAGAATGCTTGGCACATGTAACATGCTTAAAAAAATAAATAAATGAAGGCAAATAGCCTATAGAAATAAGAAAGACAGACTTCTTGACTCCAGGCTTATTAAGCTACATAATTTCTAATCTTGATGATATATTAATTCAAAAGCTCATAGCATTTGGCTCCACCACTTTAAAACATTTTACCTACAGCTTCATTGGGTTTTTTAACTTAAGGGTTTCACTTAGTTACATTACACCTCCTTATTTTGTCTTTACTGACACAATATTCTCCTAGTGGAAATACATTTTTATACTAACCAAATTGCCTATAAATTTATATTCTTTAATTGCACTAAAAGATAAAAAGGGAAGTTGAAGGGGAATTATCTTCCTAAATATACACCTTTGTTAATTTAAGAATGCTCTGTATATCAGTGAAACCAACCAAATGAATCAATGAACAGACCCTGGGGTTCCATTTAGGAAATCAGAACTCTTCCACCTGCAAAAGTTTCTGCTTAATGAAAGTCTATTAGGCTGTGTGTTCTGTGAGGACAGGCACTGTGTCCTTTTCACTGTTAAGTCACTAGCACCAAGTATAGTGCCTGGCACACAGCCATAGTAAATAGGTGTTGAACTGAATTACAAACTCAAAGGAAAAATATCATACAGGAGTTGCTGGTATCTTGATTTAGGATGAACGTGCAATAGGAGCACATAAATTGTTGTAAGATTACCTTGCTGGATCTTCAAGTACATTTCACTTATACCTAGCTAAAATAACTCTATAATAAAGGTCACTCTTGGAGGGGAGGGAATTGGAAGCAGGGACATGATTGAGGAGGCTCTTATGATAAAGCATTTCATGCACTGAGCAGTGTCTGGTGGTCAGTGAGCTCAACAAGCAGCAGCCACAGCAGTGGCAGCCTGAGTTGGGGTCTGTAGGCCACACTAGAAGTGGTAAGGATATGAGATAAGAGAAGTTAAGGATGAGGGGAAAGTAGTGAAGAGATAAACTCAAAAGAGTGTATTAACTTAATGAATATAGGAGACAAAAGAGGAAAAGGCAAGATCACCTCCAAAGTTTTTAGGGAGAGAGGAAGATGGAGTAGTAGCAGCTTTGGAAAACAATATACCAAATTTTGTTTTGCACAGATTGAGTAGACAGTTGGAAACTGAGAGACAGGTTTGGCTCTCAGGGGAGAGATCTGAGTAGTGGATGTAAATGTGGAAGGCATCTGCTTACAAAGTAAGGAAGGTTATGCAAATAGATGAAGTGAAATTGGAGGAATGAGGAGAATGGACTGGGTGAGGAAGTACATGAAATCTTGGATACATTGATTTACCCAGAATTATTGTCACTTTAAGCATGTGTGCTTGGTGTATTTTGCAGACACATTTTGGAAGTTTTTCCCTTATCACCCCTCCTTGAATATCACCTCAAATCTAATTCAAGTTAGATTTCTTGCCTCTTTATGTGTGTTTGCTTTATTTTTAAAATGCATTTTGGAAGTAAACATTCCCTTTCAAACCCCTTGTTCAATATCATCCCTAAATCTTAATTCAACCTAAGTCCTCCTGTCTTTATATTCCATATCTAACATACTGCTTATTATACTACTTTTAGTTTTTCACTTACCTCTTTTTACCAGTTGTCTGTGGACTCCTGAATAGCATAACATTTATCTTACTTAACTATTTATATTTGTTTATTGACACCTAGCCTAATAGCTGTCTGTTCTTTTAGAATGAAGGAATGAATTCATGTTTAAATTGGTGTCTACCTATCATTAATTCTCTTCTGTTAATTTGTGAAATCATTCAACATACCTTGTTGAGTATCCTGAGTATACCAGACTTTAATAATGGAGAGCTTTGATACTATGTTGTTTAGATATTAAAAATGCCTAAATAATAAAATGATTTAATGATAATATAGTGTAATTCAAATATTTGTCTATACATCTCTTTCACATACAGAACACTTAATAATAATTTACTTTAGATGTGCTCTATATTTTCAAGGAGCAATTGGAATATATAATGGCTAAAAATAAATATTATAATGGAGAATCATTCAAAATACAGTAACATTTTGCTAAAAGAGCTAATTAATTCCAAATATGTACCTGAGCAATACTTCAAGAAAGAATATTACTTAAAAAAAAGAAATTTCAAAATAACTCCATCACACAAACATAGGCGAAAAAAATTACTGTTTCAACCCATATATACCAGCCATGCTCTATGGTCCACAGTCATGATCGGTGGGACCAGCTTAGAGTTCTACTCTATCTTACCTTAGATTTTTAGACTCCCTCTAAATTTTTATTGTCCTGTATCTTCTTGCTGTTCCAAAACACATTAGGAACCCAAGGCTTCCATATCTTTAGTTTTGTGTTCCCTGTGCCCATGTTGGACCATGTATGTATAGACACTCATTCAATACAGCCATTTGATGATGGTGATCAGGAAGAGGAAATAAACTTTCTTCAGCTAAGAGGCTGCCATGAACAGGCTGGTCTCTGAACTAGCATGTTACTCTGAAAAGAGCAGTCACTGATTTGTTTTACTCAATCTTAACCATCTGATATTTACTCTTCTTACTGAATTCTCTTGCCTAACAAAAAAGGAAACTATATTTCCTTTGACCTTGAACATATTTGTTGATAGACGGCAGAGAAAGCTAGAAAAATCAAGAAGGGAGAGGTTAAAGGAAGAGCTTAAATGTTAGCCTGGGATGGAAGAATGCTTCATCTTTTAAGAGAAGAAAAGATAAGGCAAATATGGGTAAAAAGGTAGAAAGAAATCTGATAGGAAAAAAGTTGAGGCATTCCACATCCAATGGCTTTATCCTAGTCACTTTACCTAAAGTGGATAGGATAAGTATATTACATGCTTTAGGAGAGGGGGAAAGGTTAGAAATAATGGCTATGTTACCAGCATATGGGAGTCGAGCTGGGATAGGAAGCACAGGTTTTGAGCAGTTTTAACAAGCGAATTTTTGTGTTAATTCCCCTGAATGGAAATTGGAATGGGAATAAATTTTGGCAGATACAGCAAAATATCCAGGAAGCTGGAAATCCTAAGTACTATGAGATTAATTTTGAACTGACTGAACTTGGTTTAGTCTTCAGATAATGAATATGGGAAATAATATTTTTAATTAAAATTATATTTCACTTCTTAAAAAAAATCTCAGTGGAAAATTATGCTTTATTTAATGCTTCTATAATACCATGTTATATCAACTCCCAGAAAATGTGTATTATTTAACATGTAAATGATTTGAGCAATTCCCAGAATATTCCATCATGCCTGGTACATAGTAAACCCTTCAAAGGAATGAATAGATGTTCATTAATAGATATGGAATGAATAGATGTTCTTTAATAATATAAATTTATAGAATTGTTTAACCTCATAAAGAAGTACAATAAAATAAAATTACTATATTTTGCACTGTTAGGTAATTCTCAGATTTGTTTCAATCTTTTGCTCATGTCTAATAATAAAGATTAAATGGCAGTACAAAACATGTAGTTAGGTGAAAATGAGCAAACCAAGCATTGTAGGTAATGATTGAAGGATAGTCCTAACTTATTATAAGCTAAACAAAAGGTAAGGGAGTTTGTGCCTTTGTGGGAAAAATGCCACCATGTAAAATGACACAGACCAGATTACATCTAGAAAATTATCCTTACTTTTCACATTACATTTATCTAATTTCATTTAATATAGCCAGCTAGGGTATCATATCTTCAAAAAATATAGAGAGAAATATTTAATATGGAATGCTTCCAACATAATTTATTAAATGAAAAATAGAAGAAAAGATAGAAAAATTATGGATGTTATGTAGCCCAGGGAAAAGAATATGGAAAGGAGACTCAATTTCTTTCACTCAAACGAAAGACTTTTAAAAAAAATTTGAATCCACTATAATTGTCACCATGTCGTGAGAAAGATTTGCAGGAATCCATGAGTCTGAATAAAAATAGAAGCAGTTTCAGTTAGAAATGGAAAGTGAGTCTATGACTCTTTGAGTGATAAAACTCTGCAGTGGGAGGTCATCAAAATATCTCTATGGACTCTCTATATTGGGGATTTTCAAGAGGAGGCAGAGTATAAAATGCAAGAAGAAGAGATTGATTTGAGTCTCATATCTGCACCTTGAAATATAAAAATGCAAAAATTATTAAATTTTACTGAGATTTAATTTCTTCATTTAAATAATGAGAATACTAAATACATTTCTCAGGGATGATAGGAGAAAATGTATTTGAAATCACTTTATATCTTGAAAAACCTAGGTCAGTTAAGCTCCTTTTACAAGGAACAGAGAATGATTCTGGGTCCATTCATCAAAACAAAAATGGATTAGAATGATATGGGAAACACTGAAGGAAAACCAAGCGTATCAGGATTTTATTGAGTCATGCAGCCTACATTGTGCCAGGTTCTGTTCTATGCACTGGATAAATAGTGAGCAACTGAAATATGAAGTTTATATTCTAGGGGGATGAAAGATATGGTAAAACAAATAGGATAATGTATAATGTGTTAGGTGGTGATAAATGCTAAAGAGAAAATGAAGCATAGAAAATGGAGAAGGAGCCGTGGAGTTTAAATTGTATGGATAAGGAAGTGGGCTGGGGAAGAGAACATGTGAATGACGACCTGGAGGAATCAGAGGTCTTTGCCCCCAAATCTTATTCATTCTTTAGAGTTCAATGAAATACATGTCTTCTCTGAATGTGTCAGAGTCCCTAGTTAGGTTCACCTGCTCCTTGCTGAGACCTCATAAATGCACATCCCTCTATCATAATAATTAACACTAATCTAATCTAAGTATGCATATTTGCTTCCCCATTATACTATGAGTTCTCTATTTGTTAGGTGAATAGATTGTGAGTGTTCAGTAAATGTGTGAATATGTAAGATAGCTGTGATTATCCAAATGTTCACAAAATGCACCCCAAGTTTTACATTAAGGATATGTTGGTTATACCTGACGTGATGACTCGAGGTTATGAATTATCTAACGAGATAGTTGATTAGCCTCATTGTCTTGGGTGCATGTAATTGTTGATGTTTACTTTTGCAGAGAAATTCTAACTAAGGATTCATTTTGTAAGGATTTTAAAACCTTTAAAAAATACTCCTACAGTTTAAATATATTCATTAATGTGGTATCTACTAAATATCAGGACTTATGCACTTCATATGAACTGTACATGAAACTTAGATGTTTCATTTCAAGCTGTCTGATGCTCTACATGACCAGGCTCTGCAGATCAGCCTCAGTTTTCTTTTATTATCTAAAATTGTCCTAAAGTTCTCAGTATTGAGTACTAAATCTTCGCTAGTCTATAATGATATGGTATAGCAGTTTGAAATCAGACTGACCTGTGGTATACACTCTGCTACCTACTGGACAGGTGACACAATCTCCCAGCCTCACTTCTTTTCATCTGTGAATGGGAGAAATAGAACTACCAACCTCAAAGGACTGTTGTTAAGGTCAACTGAGGTGCTCAAATGGTGCTTAACATGCACAAACACAAAAGAGGCGTAGCACTCTTTTTATTAATTTTATCATTAAAGTGTCAAATACTTGAATGTTCCTCCAGACTAATTACTTCCTACTGTCAGTGCAGATTCTCTCTGGGAATTGAAATTGGGCTTTCAGACTTTATTGACTATGCTTTATTTTATCCTCCTCTTGTGGATGTAAAAGATTCTTAGAATTGGGATAGGGATTCTTACACTTCAGAATACATAACTATCCAAAACGTAGGCTCAAGTGCCACCCCTAGAGATGGTTCAGAAAATCCTTCAGCCAAGGAAACTGCATTTTAAACAGAATTTCAGGTGATATATATGCAGAAAGGTCATGAATTGGTAAACAGTAGAGAGCAGATGGAGAATTTTGACCACTATGAAAGGTACTTTCTATTTGAAGGATAACTGCTGCATAGAAGGGTAAATATCCACAAGGTTAAGTATTCCTCCAGTTTTAATTATTCTGTTTTAGGAAGATGTGCTTTTCATTTGCAATGAAGTCATTTACTTATTTCTTTCTTGGGACAATTTTTAATTCCAACTGATGTGTGAATTATGAGGATTCCAAACAGCTCTGAAAGTAAGCTAATTAAATCGAGGACCTGCCCTTAGTAATGATGACCTTTAGCTTTTCCCTCCTTCATTGCATATGTTTGTCATGGATTTTCCAAGTTCAGACTTAGTATATTACTGTGTCAAAAATAATATTCATTTGTTTAATTAATGATTTATCTGTCTGCTAGAAACTGTGTAAAATGAAACAAACCTTTAAAGTAACCAGTTCCTTTCTTAAAATTCAGATTTCACATTAGAGCTTGATTAAAATCATAAGTGTTTATTAGAAAAGGGTGTTATTAGAAAAGGTTTATTAGAAAAGATTTTCAAGAAGAAAAGCCCATAAAATAAGTTATATGGTTGCTATTCCTGGACTACACAATTCTCAAATGTCAGAATAAGCCCTCTATGTATTGGTCTTTGTCTTTATGCCTTTGGCTGACTCCCAGTATTGGACCTGCAGAGTGTCACTTCACTTTCATTAATCATCTGCTCTGATGCTAAGTTATATTTGCAAGTTCGGAATCACAGGCTCATAAGATTTTTGTGATGTTAAAGCATTCAGTTATTTGACTACTTGGGGTTTTAGTTCTTTCACTATAAAATGAAAATAATAAAACCTGTTTCCCAGGAATTATGAAGGTTAGAAATGACATAAGGAATTTTATCAAGATTAGAAATGAGTAAACTACCAAAACCATGGTAGGCTCCACAAAAGAAGAGATGATGATAATAACGAAACAATAAAACCACTAATAATACCTGATTTGGTTTCTAACATCCAGTATAACTGCCCCAGATCCTCACCTCATGAAATTCATGCCTTTGTGTAGACCCCTCCTTCACTGAATTGGAAGCAACCCTGTGTAAATAATACATGGTGCAAGTGAAAGTGTGTGCCCTCTGAAGCTAGATGCGAAGGCATCGCAGCTTCACCTCGCTGTCTTGGAACTGCTCACAAACCGGCTGCCATGCTGTGAGGGGGCTCGAGCCCACCTGTGTAGACAGGCTCACACGGAGAGGAACTAACTCAGGCCCCAGACCATAGCCAACACTAACTTGCCAATCAGAAGAGTGAAACGCTTTGGAAGTGGATTCTCTAGTGATTGTCAAGCCTTCAAGATGCCTGATTTACTGCGCCATTTCCAAATTTCTGACTCACAGAAACAGAGATAATAAATAATCATCATTTTAAGCCACTAACTTTTGGGAATTTTTATGTAACAAAAGATAACTATACAACGGCCAAGACAACTGTGCCATCTCTAAGCAAGTTAATGGTAACGTATTCTGTCCATATATACTTCATTACCCTCATATAGCCTTCCTAGACAAACTGACTCGCTCTTTCTCCACCTAATTTATCTTTACTTCCCACTCTACCCTCAATGCTCTTACTTCATAAATACATCAATCTTAGAGCATCAGTATTTTTCACATCAGACTTACGGGCTTTTCTTCCTGAAAGTCTTTTCTAAGATGTTTACAGAATACACTTGTAATTTGCCAGTCAGCAAGTACCTTAGCTTCTCTTCTTGGATTTGTTAGAACATTGGACTAATCTTGTTTTATGGTGGTTAAATTAATATATATTATCTCTGGCATTTTCCGTGGCTTTTTCTTGGTAGGAAAAGCGTGTGATTAAAGGTCATGTCTACTTGCTCATACTGTGCTCAGGACAGGAGCCTTTTATGCAGAGGATAACCAGTCCAAAGAGAAATTTTGAAAGAAAAAACTAAAGAAACATCTCCTTATAGGGTTTTTTTCAAAGTGGAATATTTTAATGGAGTTTTCAGTTTCCTTCTAGGCAGAGGAATGTTATTTTTAGTAAGTTGGATAGCTAATTATTTTATGAAAGACAAGATATACCAATGTTTATAGTCCTTGGATAAAATACTATTTTGTACTGAAAGAATTTGAACCCTTATTAAAGTAAATATAGAGATCAGAATAGCCTGGTTAGTAAAGCATTTTATTATCCTGACTAACAGAATTCAATATAACATTGATTATTATATCTAGAATTTTCCATTAATTGCCTCATTAAAACAAAAATATATTAGGAAGCAATCCATCAAACAGATGGTAAGGCGTGGCAGGCAACCTTCTGGCTGCACAGAAGTAGATGATAAAAGAGGAAATGTGAAAGTCATTTTCCCTGGACGTCTATGGAGAATGGATATGCCGCTCATGATGAGTATTTGTGTATTATGGTATTAGAAAATGTGGCGTTAAATGTGCAGCTGAATGCCATCTGTGTAGTTGTGAACCAGAATCATGTTCACAGATCCTATATACTAAGTAAATCTCTAATGAGAGGGTGAAAGGCAGAGGTACAATTCCTACAGAGAATGTTTTCAGCCTAGAACAGTGAGCAGATTGGGTTGTTTTTCTTTTTTAAAGATATTAGAGTATTTTTAAGTTAGAATATTGACTATTCTAAGACCTTTGGGGTCAAGCAAAACTTCTTTAACAGCCACAGATATTTCAAAAATAATTTACTATTTAAGGACTATGTTCATTGCTACTCCACAGGAGCATTTCAGTGAGCAGTTTTGAGGCTCCTAGTGTAAGTGACTGAAACCATGCTGTCCGTTTTCTGTTTCCCTTAGGGGGCTATAAATTCTTAGCTGGGAGGTTGTGGTTGTCAAACCAAACAGCCTCAGAATCGCCAGGGGAAAGCTTGAGACCAGAGGCAGAGAGTAGAACTGGGGATATAAGCTTACCAGAAAGAAGCTAGAAATAGAGACAGCCTCCGGAGCCCAGCAGTGACTCTGCTGTCCCCCTTTTAGGACACAGTCCTGCTCATGCCACACATGGTTCAGGAATCAGAGGAATGGACGTCTGTAAACATCTCATCAGCGAACATGCATAGATTGTTAGCATTCCAGAATAGCAATGTAACTTTGAAGTCTCAAACATGTATGTGTTGTCATTAGCAAGGAGCTGGCTATTTTCTCACTACTACAGAGAATGTGGTAGCAGTTATGTAAACAGCCTTTAGGGTATCAGTGGGTAAGGAAAGACAGGCCAGGATATGCTAGTGCTTTGTGTGGTGTCTCTTCTTATGGTCTGTGACCAACACATATAAACTGGGAACTTACAGCACATACATCTGTGCTGTTCCTTCCCACCAATCTGCAACACAATCTGAAAGTCTGGAGAGAGTTGTAGTTGATGATTGAGGCGTGACAGTTGACCAAACTTATTATTCGTTTAATTACTTAATCAAATTTATTATTATCTTATGATACCCATAAAGCTATACTAGTTACTATTACATATTGTATAAGTACTTTTAAATTCAGGTTACAAATTTGTATTAATTTTCATTTATGTATTTTCTTTATATATGATATGTTAATACTTCATCCTTATCATTTAACAACAAAAAAAAGACTTTTCTACAAAAACAACTTTTGTAAGCATTGTTCTTTTGTACATGGTTATAATTAGAATTCCAAGAAAACCCATATTTTATTTTATTGCTATATAACTTAACAGATAGTGAACTCTACATTTCTTTGTAAATTACATACAGTTCTATGAATTTCAACACATATATATATTCATATAACCACCACCACAACCAGATATAGAACAGTCCCCATCACTACAAAAAATTCCCTCCTGCTTTCACTGCATCATCATATGCTCCCCCTATTTCTTTTTTTTAAAGTTTATTTTGATATCATTAATCTACAATTACATGTGCAATATTATGGGGATTAAACTACCCCCTTCATCAGGTCCCCCCCACCAGCCCCATTACAGTCACTGTCCATCAGCATAGTGAGATGCAATAGAGTCACTACTTGTCTTCTCTGAGTTGTACAGCCCTCCCTGTGCCCCCCTAACATTACATCTGCTAATCGTAATGCCCCTTTTCCCCCCTTGTCCCTCCCTTCCCACCCATCCTCCTCAGTCCCTTTCCCTGTGGGAACTATTAGTCCGTTCTTGGGTTCTGTGCGTCTGCTGCTGTTTTGTTCCTTCAGTTTTTTTCGTAGTTCTTATACTCCACATATGAGTGAAATCATTTGATATTTGTCTTTTTCGGCTTGGCTTATTTCACTGAGCATAATACCCTTAGCTCCATCCATGTTGTTGCAAAAGGAAGGATTTGTTTTCTTCTTATGGCTGAATAATATTCTATTGTGTATATGTACCACCTCTTCTTTATCCATTCATCTACTGATGGACACTTAGGTTGCTTCCATTTCTTGGCTATTGTAAATAGTGCTGCGATAAACGTTGGGGTGCATATGTCTTTTTCAAATTGCGCTGCTGCATTCTTAGGGTAAATTCCTAGGAGTGGAATTCCTGGGTCAAATGGTATTTCTCTTTTGAGTTTTTTGAGGAACCTCCATACTGCTTTCCACAATGGTTGAACTAATTTGCATTCCCACCAGCAGTGTAGGAGTGTTCCCTTTTCTCCACATCCTCGCCAACATTTGTTGTTTTTGTTTTGGATGTTGGCTATCCTCACTAGTGTGAGGTGATATCTCATTGTGGTTTTAATCTGCATTTCTCTGATGATTAGTGATGTGTAGCATCTTTTCATGTGCCTGTTGGCCATCTGAATTTCTTCTTTGGAGAAGTGTCTATTCATGTCCTCTGCCCATTTCTTAATTGGACTATTTGCTTTTTGTTTGTTGAGGTGTGTGAGTTATTTATATATTTTGGATGTCAACACCTTATCGGATACGTCATTTATGAATATATTCTCCCATACTGTAGGGTGTCTTTTTGTTCTACTGATGGTGTCCTTTGCTGTACAGAAGCTTTTCAGCTTGATATAGTCCCACTTGTTCATTTTTGCTTTTGTTTCCCTTGCCCGGGGAGATATGTTCATGAAGAAGTTGCTCATGTTTATGTCCAAGAGATTTTTGCCTATATTTTTTTCTAAGAGTTTTATGGTTTCATGACTTACATTCAGGTCTTTGATCCACCTTGAGTTTACCTTTGTGTATGGGGTTAGACAGTAGTCCAGGTTCACTCTCTTACATGTAGCTGTCCAGTTTTTCCAACGACTGCTGCTGAAGAGCCGTCATCTCCCCAATGTATATCCAAGGCTCCGTTATCAAATATTAATTGATGGTTTATGTTTGGGTTTATGTTAGGATTTTCTATTCTGTTCCACTGGTCTGTGGGTCTGTTTTTGTGCCAATACCAAATTGTCTTGATTACTTGACTTTGTAGTAGAGCTTGAAGTCAGGGAGCATAATTCCCCCTGTTTTATTCCTCCTTCTCAGGATTGCTTTGGCTATTCGGGGTCTTTTGTGGTTCCATATGAATTTTAGAATTATTTGTTCGAGTTCATTGAAGAAACCTGTTGGTAGTTTGATAGGGATTGCATTGAATCTGTAGATTGCTTTAGGTAGTATAGCCATTTTGACAATATTTATTCTTCCTAGCCAAGAACATGGGATGAATTTCCATTTGTTAGTGTCCTCTTTAATTTCTCTTAGGAGTGTCTTGTAGTTTTCAGAGTACAGGTCTTTCACTTCCTTCGTTAGGTTTATTCCTAGGTATTTTATTCTTTTTGATGCAATTGTGAATGGAATTGTTTTTCTGATTTCTCTTTCTGTTAGTTCATCATTAGTGTATAGGAAAGCAACAGATTTCTGTGTGTTAATTTTGTATCCTGCAACTTTGCTGAATTCAGATATTAGTTCTAGTAGTTTTGGAGTGGAGTCTTTAGAGTTTTTTATGTACAATATCATGTCATCTGCAAATACTGACAGTTTGACTTCTTCTTTACCAATCTGGATGCCTTGTATGTCTTTGTTTTGTCTGATTGCCGTGGCTAGGACCTCCAGTACTATGTTGAATAACAGTGGAGAGAGTGGGCATCCCTGTCTTGTTCCCGATCTTAGATGAAAAGCTTTTAGCTTCTCGCTGTTAAGTATGATGTTAGCAGTGGGTTTGTCTTATGTGGCCTTTATGATGTTGAGGTACTTTGCTCTCTATACCCATTTTGTTGAGAGTTTTAATCAAGAGTGGATGCTGAATTTTGTCAAATGCTTTTTCAGCATCTATGGAGATGATCATGTGGTTTTTGTTCTTCTTTTTATTGATATGGTGGATGATGTTGATGGATTTCGAATGTTGTACCATCCTTGCATCCCTGGGATGAATCCCACTTGATCACGGTGTATGATCCTCTTGATGTATTTTTGAATTCGGTTTGCTAATATTTTGTTGAGTATTTTTGCATCCACATTCATCAGGGATATTGGTCTGTAGTTTTCTTTTTTGGTGAGGTCTTTTCCAGGTTTTGGTGTTAGAGTGATGCTGGCTTCATAGAATGAGTTTGGAAGTATTCCCTCCTCTTCTATTTTTTGGAAAACTTTAAGGAGAATGGGTGTTATTTCTCCTCTATATGTCTGGTAGAATTCAGAGGTGAATCCGTTAGGTCCGGGGGTTTTGTTCTTGGGTAGTTCTTTGATTACGGATTCTATTTCGTTGCTGGTGATTGGTCTGTTTAGTTTTTCTGTTTCTTGTTTGGTCAGTCTTGGAAGGTTGTATTTTTCTGAGAAGTTGTCCATTTCTTCTATGTTTTCCAGCTTGTTAGCATAGAGATTCTCACAGTATTCTGTTATAATTCTTTGTATTTCTGTGGGATCCGTCGTGATTTTTCCTTTCTCATTTCTGATTCTGTTTATGTGTGTAGATTCTCTTTTTCTCTTAATGAGTCTGGCTAGGGGTTTATCTATTTTGTTTATTTTTTCAAAGAACCAGCTCTTGGTTTCATTGATTTTTTCTATTGTTTTATTCTTCTCAATTTTATTTATTTCTTCTCTAATCTTTATTATGTCCCTCCGTCTGGTGACTTTGGGTCTCATTTGTTCTTCTTTTTCCAATTTCAGTAATTGTGTCCTTAGACTATTCATTCGGGAATGTTCTTCTTTCTTTAGATAGGCCTGGATTGCAATATACTTTCCTCTTAGAACTGCCTTTGCTGTGTCCCACAGGAGTTGTGGCTTTGTGTTGCTGTTGTCATTTGTCTCCATATACTCTATGATTTCTGTTTTGATTTGGTCATTAACCCATTGATTAATTAGAAGAATGTTGTTAAGTCTCCATGTATTTGTGAGCCTTTTTGTTTTCTTTCTAAAATTTAATTCTAGTTTAATACCTTTATGATCTGAGAAGTTGGTTGGTAGAATTTCAATATTTTTGACTTTACTGAGGTTCTTTTTGTGGCCTAGTATGTGGTCTATTCTGGAAAATGTTCCATGTGCACTTGAGAAGAATGTGTATCCTGTTGCTTTTGGGTAGAGTTCTGTAGATGTCTGTTAGGTCTATCTGTTCTAGTGTGTTGTTCAGTGCCTCTGTGTCTTTACTTATTCTCTGTCTGGTTGATCTGTCCTTTGGAGTGATTGGTGTGTTGAAATCTCCTAAAATGAATGCATTGCTGTCTATTTCCTCCTTTAGTTCTGTTAGTATTTGTTTCACATATGCCGGCGCTCCTGTGTTTGGTGCATATATATTTATAATGGTTATATCTTCTTGTTGGATTGATCCCTTTATCATTATGTAATGTCCTTCTTTACCTCTTGCTACTTTCTTCGTTTTCAAATGTATTTTGTGTGATACAAGTACTGCAACACCTGCTTTTTTCTCTTTGTTGTTTGCATGAAATATCTTTTTCCATCCCTTCACTCTTAGTCTGTGGATATCTTTGCATTTGAGGTGAGTTTCTTGTAGGCGGTATATAGACGGGTCTTGCTTTTTTATCCATTCTGTTACTCTGTGTCATTTGATTGGTGCATTTAGTCCATTTACATTTAGGGTGATTACTGATAGATATGTACTTATTGCCATTGCTGGCTTTAGATTCATGGTTACCAAAGGTTCAGGGGTTGCTTCTTAACTACCTAACAATCTAAATTAACTTTCTTGTTAAGTTATTGTAAACACAGTCTGATGTTTCTTTATTTCTCTCCCTTCTTATTCTTCCTCCTTCATTCTTTATATACTAGGTGTTTTATTCTTTGCCTTTAGTTAGTAATTGGATGGTCTGCTTTCTTTGATATGATTTTATTTTCTCTGGTGACAGCTTTTTAGCCTTAGGAGGGCTTCCCTCTAGAGCAGTTCCTTTAAGATGTCCTGTAGAGGTTGTTTATGGGAGGCAAATTCTCTCAACTTTTGCTTGTCTGGAAATTGTTTAATCCCTCCATCTTATTTAAATGATAATCGTGCTGGATACAGTATTCTTGGTTCGAGGCCCTTCTGTTTTCATTGCGTTAAATATATCATGCCATTCTCTCCTAGCCTATAAGGTTTCTGTTGAGAAGTCTGATGATAGTCTGATGGGTTTTCCTCTGAAGGTGATCTTTTTTCTTTCTCTAGCTGTCTTTAATACTCTGTCCTTATCTTTGATCTTTGCCATTTTAATTATTATGTGTCTTTGGTGTTGTCTTCCTTGGGTCCCTTGTATTAGGAGATCTGTGGGCTTCCATGGACTGAGATACTATTTCCTTCCCCAGCATGGGGAAGTTTTCAGCAATTATTTCTTCAAAGACACTTTCTGTCCCTTTTCCTCTCTCTTCTTCCTCTGGTACTCCTATAATGCGAATATTGTTCCATTTGGATTGGTCACACAGTTCTCTTAATATTCTTTCATTCCTAGTGATCCTTTTATCTCTCTGCCTCAGCTACTCTGTATTCCTGTTCTCTGGTTTCTATTGCATTAACAGTCTCTTGCATCTCGTCCAGTCTGCTGCTAAGCCCATCGATGGCTTGTCTCATTTCCTCATTGTCTTTCCTGACTTCCCTCACTTCCTCCCTTAGCTCTTGCATATTTATCTGTAAATCATCAGCATGGTTATGATTTTTTTTCTGAATTCTTTTTCAGGAAGATTCTGCATTTCCATCCCTTCAGGCTCCCTCTCAGGAGTTGTCTGGGTCTGGTTTATTTTTGTCTGTACCATATTCCTCTGTCTTTTCATGGTGATAGGAGTGGTCCCTGGTAGGTGCCACGTATGTCAGCTGGGCTCTTTAAGACTTAAAAAATAAAATAAAAGCAAAAAAAGAAGGACGAAAAAGAAAAGAGAGAAAGAAGAAAGAAAGAAAAGAAAGAAAAACGAAAGGGAAAAAGAGAAAAAAAGCAAAAAATAAGGAAGAGAAAGAAAAGAGGAAGAAGAAAGATAAAAAGGAAGGGAAAAAGAAAAAAACAAGCAAAAAAGGAAGGAATAGAAATAAAAGAGAGAGAGAAGAAAGAAAGAAAAGAAAGAAAAAAGAAAGGGGGAAAAAAAAAAACGCCCACCCGGAGTGGATTCTTTAAGGATGCTGTAGGTGTCACTGTTGCTCCACTATTCCACAGCTGTGGCCATGCCGCTCTTTGTAGCTCTGGCCGGGGCAGGAACGAATTTGAGGCTGTTGTTCTCTGTATAAAGTTTTATTGTGGCTGCTACCTTTTCTCAGTCACCAGCCAAGGGGACCGAAGTTCCTCAGGACTCCCAACTCGCTGGGCTGAGCGTGCCGGGCGAAGGTGTTCCCTCCCTGGGCCCCCACCTCTCCAAGACTGGTACAAACCACGCGTGCTTTTCTCTTGTCCCGGAGCTCTGGCTGCATGGACCCAGTGCTTTCCCGGCTCAAAACCTGCACCTTCTGCCTCTCCAATGTCCGATGCACCACGCGATGTGTGTCAGCACTCCCGGCACAGACCACCAGGGCTGGTTATTTCTCAGGCCTGGTCCTCCACTCCCTCCCGACTCTGAATCCTCTCCTACTGCCCCTGGGATGGGTGAGTCCTGGGGTCCTGCGGGGTCACGGCTCCGTATCTTACCCACCTCACGGGGTGCGAAGTCCTCTCCGGTGTAGCTGCACGCTCTGCGCTTTCCTGTGTATTCTGGTCTGTCTTTTAGGAATAGTTGTATTTGCTGTATTTTCGTAGATCAATATAGTGTTGAGAGGAGATTTCTGCTGCCCTGCTTATGCCGCCATCTTCCTGGAAGTCTGCTCCCCGTATTTCTGTCTCCTGGAAATTTGATCTTTCTCGACACTTTAGCTTTACTTTTATCTTTTCAAGTATGTCATGTAAGTGAATTCACACATAATTTAACCTCTTGAGACTATCCACTTTCTTTCAAGCTAATACCTTTTGAGATTCATCATGTATTAACAACATGCATGTTTTTAAATCTCCTTATACACAGTTCTGATGGTTCTTTTTGTTCCATATGAATGTATCTTTTTCCTTTATAAATATACCATGGACCAAACTACAAATTTAATATACATTACTAGAAACAGCAATCCTTTAAACTACCAGACCAAAAAAAAAAAAAAATTAATTTGATCTCCACTATAATAATGTGGAAAAAAGACAAGATTTTATTATTTTTTAAAAATTTGCTTGATGCTTTCTGAGAAAAGCATTTTTTAAATTGTTTTGTTGAAAATACTTGTTTTTATTGGTCCTTTCAACCATTTTTTATCCCCAGATTTCAGAATATAGATACACACTTTGAGTATGTCTAAGAGGAAAATGGTGGGTTTTAACAAATGCAGTTTATATTAGTGATCAGTTAATCATTGACTATAGCCAGAATGATTAGAGGCTACTGATACCAGCTCCATAACCTTGGGTAATCAATGTAACCGCTTCTGACCTATTAAATAATCAATAAGAAGAATGATAATAGTCCCTACTTCATAGGTTTTGTGTATTAAATCAAGTTTTAATGTAAATCTTGTATTCACTAAGGGCTAGTGGAATCTATTGGTGTTATTATTTAATTGCTCCTGAATTCTACAATGAAAATGTTCCAAACTTGTTCAATATTCTAATCATAGGTTTATAATTTGGTGTTTGATTAAAAATATAAGATACAGTGTTCCAAACAGCAGTAGACTCAGAGACCCTGAGAAGGCACTGGTGGTTGCCAGGGGGAAAGGGTCGGGTGGTCGGTGGGAAGGGGGAGGGGTATAAAAGGGCACAGGAATTCTCAAACGGAATGTAGGTTGGTCACGAGGATGGTAGTGCAACATGGGAATACAGCCAGTGATTCTGGAGCATCTTTCTGTGTTGACCGATAGTAACCGCACTAGTGGAGGTGAGGATTTAATGTGGGTAACTGGTGAACCACTGTGTTGTGTACCGAAAACTAAAATAAGTCTGTATATGAGTAAGAAACAAAGTAAAATAAAATTAGTTACATGCTTAAAAAAAAAGATACAATGTCCCATGTATATAGCATGATCCTTTTATAAATATTTTTAAGTGAGTGCCTCTAAAAAATTCTGGAAGTACACCCTGAAAGATATTACAACCAGTTTTTTTTTATTTTTCCTGAAAAGTAGGAATTTACATATTGCAAAATGCTGATTTTTTTTTATTTGTCACAGTGGTAAGATATTAAGGTGATTTTATTTTGTTTTTTCTTATTTGCACATTCAAATTATTCAAATATACATTAATTTTTTGCTAGGGAAGATAAAAGTTACATGTAGTACTCATCTTAAAATACCATTTTCATTTTTCACTGTACAACAAAGCTAATAATTATATAACAATGTTATTTTAAATCATGAGAAGTCTAATGCTACATATTTATCATATCTTTTATATGTAAAGATAAAAGAATATAACAATTCTGTTATCCCAACTGTATTCTCAAGTAAAATTATTGTGAGCTTATCATTTGGCTTTGACCTGAATAAATCTGAAAAAACTAAAGCATAGAAAGATGACATAATTTGTACAAATTATGATACCATATAGGTATATTTTCAGCAATATTATTAAAAACATATGATTGAAGATGAATCCACATTGGGGACAAAATAGTTCAAACACTGGTTTGTTTCTAGCAATTCTATACGAATGAAGAAAATCTATTTGTCATAAAGAAAAGTAGAAAAATATCTGATCGAGTTTTACTCTAGTCATTTTAAATCTTGAATGCAGTCACATATTTATTATTCAAAATAAATAATGATAAATATATATCCTTGTTTAACAAGGGATAAGGTTTTGAAAAAAATTGTTTTACTTTCCTCTTGAAGACACAGTTTCATTTGTAGCTTTTGACTTCTGACACTGAGTAGTGATGTAGAGAATGGGGTAAATCTAGCAAGAGGAAAAATGAGACGAGGGAGTGTTGGGGGTTTGGGTTTGCTCTCCTAGGTCTTGTCCCCGCTGCAACAAAGAACTGAAGGGCAGAGACACAGAAGTAAAGCAGAATGAAAGTTTTATTAGAATACCCTCCAAAGGAGGAGCGGGCTAGAGTCAAGGCAGACAAAGGCAGGTTTACTTAAATAAAGCAGAGAGGAAGGAAAAACGGGGAGGAAAGGGAAGCTCATTGAACTGCCAAATATAGGGCACATCCCCTGCCAACTCCTAAATCCAGTGTCACCTGGTGTCCAGTGTCCACTTGAATCTGCACAGCATGGGAATAAGTGTCTACCACCCCAGAAGCTGGGGAAGCCACAGAGCATTGGATGGAGTGAGATTATGTTCTGAGAACAGCAAAAAAGAGATTTCCAGGCAGGCTACTCAGAAACGCAATCATATAGCCACAGTTCTGTCTGGGTCACCAAGGTGACAGAGCTTGCAAGACCAAATCAGAGCTCTCAGTAGCCCCTCCCTACTTACCTGGAGTAGGACGGAGAGAGGGACACGCTGGAAGCACAGCGAGTGTGGATAACCTCAGAGGAGTTGCACCCAAAAGTTGAGATTCTGTCTTTTAAGGAGTTCTAAGAGTGGGATAAAGGTAAAGATCCTGGGGTGGTAGAGGGGTGGAGAGGGAGGGGGGCCTAGGCTTGTCAGACAGTCTCGTGGCATCCGTCTCTGGTGAGAGACAATATGTCATTGTCTGTAGCTTGTCCTCTAGGTAATTCTGTGAGACAAACTTTCTGTTCTTCTCTGAGACAGTGGCTACTCCCAAGTACTGGGAACCCACCAGTTAAGACTACTTGCCTTGCCTTAAGGTAGGTCGGTGGCTGATTACCAAAGAACGTGTTAGGAATCTAACCCCAACTCCCTGCTCTTATTCTCAGATAAGTCCCTCTTGTTCCCACTAGGGTATTCACATCTCAGCGTTTTTCATCATAGGCAGGAAAGTTAATCATGATGCGTGTCCCGTGGCTAAGCTCTATCTCACCTGCTTTAGTGAGGGCAAGGCTCAGGGCAGCCCAGATTCAGAGCATCGGGATTGAACTCACAATGCAAAGGGCGTTGACTCTGTGAGTCTTTTCTGGCTCTCTGGCTTTATCTGATTAAATCCCTGAGTTCACGCTCTTTTCATGCCACTCATATCTTTCTGCCTAACAGGAGGACAGGACTTGAGCAGGTTAAAGATCTAAGGATGTGTTTAATAACAAGGCATATGAGGTAGAGGGAAGATTTGACCATACTGGATGCCTGTGTGTTGCTCTTCAGATGAGATTCTGTCAAACGGGCAGAAGAGAGTTTGGTTTCCCAGGCATGCTTGTTTTCCCTGTAAAATGGACAGACCCAGGATTCTCAGATTAAATCTCTTTGAGGGGACAGGCTGGTGGCAGCTGGCAATCGGGCTAGCCACGGGAAAAGGCAATTTGACCAAGCAGGAAATGAGGGGTGGACCACCCATCTAAGGAAGCTCAGTAGACCTTGAGGCTTAGGTAAAGATAAGCGGGCTCTCGGTGTGACCAGGCTCCGACAGAGACGCTAAACTACATTAACTGCGGTTTGTGACTATAACAAGGGAGACCCATGCCAGACAGAGGAGTGATGGAGGAGCCAGAGGACAATACCTTTGGAGGCCCTGCATTCTTTCCTTCTTTTGTGAGTTTGTGTGAGCCCCTGAGCTGTCATCTCAGAGAAGAGCCGGCACACAAGATACGAAGATTCTGGGGAATCAGAACTTTACCTAAAGGGACTAAATTACCAGTCTGGATTAGATTAAATGAATTTCTTATCCACCACCAGTGTGTGTAGCTCCATGAGGAAGATTTCATGAGTTACATATTAAACAAACAAAAACTCACTCCCCACCTTCAAACATGGTGTTAATCACTTTATAACATGGTTACTGCAGTGCGATTCTGATGCTGACTCCCCAGGGTCAGCACAGGCTTCACAGGTTAAGGGCCGAGGCCTCCATAAGACTTCCCGTGTTTCTGACGCTATTCACAAATTCTGGTGTTCCCAAGCCACCCATTCTTCTGACCAACTGGCTGTAAATTTGAGGGTTCCTGCTACTTCCTCAGATCCAGTAATTCACTAGAACAACTTGAAGAACTCAGGAAGAAGCTGTACTTACAATTGAAGTTTTGTTATAAATACAAATGAGGACCAGCCCAACGCAGAGACATACAGGGTGAGATCAGAGAGGGTCCCATATGTGAAGCTTCTGTGCACTCAGGATGCATCACACTCCTGGCCCGTTGGTAGAAGTCGCCAATCAGGAGATTCATCAGGTTTCAGGTGTCCTGAGTTTTTGCTTGGGTTTTATTATCAGGTGTGGTTAACTGAATCATTGGCCAAGTCAACTCCACTTCCAGTGCCCTCCCCTCATTGGAGGGCATGAGGTCAGGTGATATCACATGTGTCAGAGCCCCAGCCCTCTGATCATACAGTTGACCTTTTGATTTACCAGATATCCTGAAGCTATGTGAGGCAAATTCTTCATTCTGTAACAGTTTACATATTGTAGAAATTGTATTATCGTTAGAATTTTAACAAAATGCAATAGATTCTTTAGACATATTTTTATACATCAAAACATCTCTTGCACTGCATATATGTAGTTGAGTACTGATATGTATGTATATATACATATTACATATGTGTATCAGTATATGTACAGATGTGTCACATACATCTGTATGTATATGATGAAGAGTATATATTAAGTGGAATGGCATCATTTGCACATGTAACCTATGTGAATTCCACTGTTTGTATATAGCAACAACAAAAAGAAGGGAAGCCAATAATTTCAAAGTCACAGAAGATTCCAGACAACGAGCATATCCCCCCAAGTGAAAGTGAGGTGGGAAACATGACCCATTTCTGAAGTCGCTCCTGTGCATCTCCTGATAGGACCATCTCAGGCTGCTGAATGTAATCCCAGTTTTTAAAGCTACTTCTCATACATTAAAAAGTACTCACTGTGCTTTTGATACAACAAAGCCCTTATGGCATTGCAGGTCATCCATCTGGCAGTCTTCAAAATAATTGTTCTTCATACTTAAGACTATTTTAAAAAACGAGTGAGTGAGGTTTTGTGTCATTCACACACAAATCTTTTGAAGACATTTTTGTTTTTTCCCATTTAAAGAAAAATTTATGTAGGGTATTTTTTGTTGATTTTATATACTTAAAGGAAACAGCCATTTGTATTAGAGGTTTTTAAAGTGAGACCTCTTCCATGATACCACGCTGCAACGGAAATATGTCTATTGTAACATTTATGACATTTTGTAACAGCTATTTAGGTATTTCTTTCTCTCAAAAGTTCAATAACAGCTATTTACGTAGTTCTTTCTCTCAAAAGTTCAATCTTACTGAGGTTCATACTTTAGCATCTGCAGTGATGCCTGCCAAATGGTAATGGTGTAATATCTCCTAAGTGAACAATTTAATGAAGAGTGACTGAGTAGTATGTCATTACAGAAGCCAAGAGTGGAGACAGTTTTAAAGAAAAGAGTCCTAAGTTGTGTCAAATATTAATTATTAGAAGTGGACTAAAAGTACTATTGGGTTCAGTACATTAGAAATGAAGCCAGGTTGCAATGAGCAAATTAAAGCATTGGAAGCTGTGAAGTTAGATCACTTAGAAACTATAGTGATGAAAAGGATAAATGTAAAGCAGTAGAATAGAAGTTGTCAATATATTAAAAACAATGCATTTATTAGTCTTTAAATATGTCAGTGGTTTCAAGGCTATGCTGAAGGATCCAGTGGAAATGCTAGTTGGGGGATAAGGAGTGGAGTGACATATCTGAGGAGGTAAGAGAAGATAAAAGTAATGGAATAGACAAATTGATATCTTTGGAAAGGAAGAGATGGTTTAGTTCTTTGGAAAAGATAATTTTAATAGGAAATGAATGCATATATGGAAAAGAGGGCAAGATGAAGGGAATCACTCCTAAATAAGAAAGACTGCAAATGGAGCCATGACTTCTCTGTACAGAGAATGTTAATTGTCTTTTGCTAGGAATAGTGACTTGCAAGAATATCTCTTCTTGCCTAATAGCCTGAAGGAATGTCCATTGTACCATACTGGAGTTCTCCAGAGCAATGGTTATTGTATATGCAACAAAAACTCTCTTAAAAAATGGCCATACACTCTTGAAATATCCCTTAGTGAACCTTACTCAGCTATAACCTTTATTCCTACCTACCATAAACAAGAGTTTTTGATATTTTTCCATAATAGTATTTACCTGTAATTATCTGTAGAATAAGAACGAATTATTGATTGGCAATATAAACAATGCACTAACATTCCCTGAATTATTTTCACTTTATACGCTTGGCTTAATTATTTTTTGCTTAAGATGTAATTTTATGATCAGAGAATATCTATGCAATTAACCCTTGGTTTAGATGAACATATTTATTCTTCTTAGTAATTTACCACTTGTAGACTCATTTAATTTTTATGTTTCTTCCATTAGGTTTTTGTAATATTTTCTTTGCGTCCACTAAATTATATTTATTTTTCTGCAGTGCCTAGCTATAGACAATGGCTGTAAAAGTAGATCTGGAAATCACTCAGGCCCATCTTCTTCTTAAGGGATAAGAAAAGTTTATAGAATTAAAGAAGTCTGGGCAATATTAACTTATTAAATGATTTTTGTCTTTGATGTTGTCTCTGTTTCCTGTCACCGGCCAAAAAAAATGTGAAGACTGAGTATTTGCTACAGTTAAACAGAAAATCTAGCCAGAATTCATGGGACATAAAAAGTTGTCACTGTACACATATAGGGTCTACTTTGGTGGAATGAGCTGGCTTTTTCTGTTGCCGTTTATCCCATGCCTCAGATTATAGACCCCAGGCACAGGCATCCAAGTGGCTGAATGTACAGCTGTTCTGGTTGTTAGGGATCTGGGACAGCATCTGGCTTTCCACTGTGAGAGGCACGTGTTTCCTTCCACCGAGACCCACCCATCCTTCCCTCTGCTGCTCCCTCCCGCAACTCAGTTACTTAGTTCAAGTGGTGACTACCTTACCTAAACTTGCCATTGAGTTATTTCTAGGGAATTTTAGGAGAAAGAAGAAAAGAGGACGTTTTGTACTTACACACATAAAATTTGGGAGCAATGTGAAAGCTCCTTTTATTTACCAGGGGAACTAAAGGAGAGAAAGCAGAACTTCGGAGGACTAAAAGAGAAAAGAACTAAGAAGATTAAAAGAGGAATACAGATAGACTCACTGTAGATATTCAACGACTCCTTCTTATCTCCTTTCCTGAGAGCCAGGTCTGTTACTACTCTGAATTTTGTAAGACATCGATTTTCCTTAAAACTTATCCTTAATTTGAGTTACCTGTTTACTGTAGTTGCTGTAAATACATTCCTTATTTGTAGGTCGATTAAAATGAGATAAAGGATGGTGAGATTTCATGTGGATGAGAGAGTCCAAAATTTATATAGCATTTGACATTTATAAACTTTTTAAGCCTTGAAGTAATTTTTTTTCCAATTTGATTTGTTGGCCCTGGGTTTCTTTTTTTTTTTTTGCTATCATTAATGTTCAATTACATGAACAACATTATGGTTACTAGACTCCGCCTATTATCAAGTCCCCATCACATACCCTTTTACAGTCATAGTCCATCAGCATAGTCAGATGCTATTGAATCACACTTGTCTTCTCTGTGTTATACTGCCTTCCCTGTGTACCCACCCATCTTTATACATACTCACCTTAACGACCCTTTTTCCCCCTTATCCCTCCCTTCCCACCGATCCTCCCCAGTCCCTTTCCCTTTGGTAACTGTTAGCCCATTCTTGGGTTCTGTGAGTCTGCTGCTGTTTTATTTCTTGAGCTTTTTCTTTGTTCTTATACTCCACAGATGAGTGAAATCATTTGATACTTGTCTTTCTCCACCTGGCTTATTTCACTGAGGATAATACTCTCTAGTTCAATCCATGTTGTTGCAAATGGTAGGATTTGTTTTCCTCTCATGGTTGAATAATATTACACTGTGTATATGTACCACATCTTCCTTATCCATTCATTTACTGATGGACACTTAGGTTGCTTCCATTTCTTGGCTATTGTAAATAGTGCTGCGATAAACATAGGGGTGCATCTGTCTTTTTCAAACTGCGTTGCTACATTCTTAGGGTAAATTCCTAGGAGTGGAATTCCTGGGTCAAATGGTATTTCTATTTTGAGTTTTTTGAGGAACCTCCATACTGCTTTCCACAATGGTTGAATTAATTTGCATTCCCACCAGCAGTGTAGGAGTGTTCCCTTTTCTCCACATCCTCGCCAACATTTGTTGTTGTTTGTCTTTTGGATGGTGACCATCCTAACTGGTGTGAGGTGATATCTCATTGTGGTTTTAATTTGCATTTCTCTGATGATTAGCAATGTGGAGCATCTTTTCATGTGCCTAATGGCTATCTGAATTTCTTCGTTGGAGAAGTGTCTGTTCAGCTCCTCTGCCCATTTTTAATTGGCTTATTTGCTTTTTGTTTGTTCAAGTGCATGAGCTCTTTATATAATTTGGATGTCAACCCCTTATTGGATATGTCATTTATGAACATCTTGTTGTTCTACTGGTGGTGTCCTTTGCTGTACAGAAGAATTTTAGTTTAATATAGTCCCACTTGTTCATTTTTGCTTTTGTTTCCCTTGCCCAGGGAGATATGTTCATGAAGAAGTTGCTCATGTTTGTGTCCAAGAGATTTTGCCTATGTTTTTTTCTAAGAGGTTTATGGTTTCATGACTTACATTCAGGTCTTTGATCCATTTTGAGTTTACTTTTGTGTGTGGGGTTAGAGAATAATCCAGTTTCATTCTCTTACTTGCAGATTTCCAGTTTTGCCAACACCAGCTGTTGAAGAGGCTGTCATTTCCCCATTGAATATCCATGGCTCCTTTACTGTATATTAATTGACCATATATGTTTGGGTTTATATCTGGGCGCTCAATTCTGTTCCACTGGTCTATGGGTCTGTTCTTGTGCCAGTAGCAAATTGTCTTGATTACTGTGGCTTTGTAGTAGAGCTTCAAGTCAGGGAGCATAATTCCCCCTGCTTTATTCTTCATTCTCAGGATTGCTCTTGCTATTCGGGGTCGTTTGTGGTTCCATATGAATTTTACAACTATTTGCTGTAGTTCACTGAAGAATGCTGTTCGTATTTTGATAGGGATTGCATTAAATCTGTAGATTGCTTCAGGCAGGATGACAATTTGGCAATATTAATTCTTCCTATCCATGGGCACAGGATGTGTTTCCATTTATTAGTTTCTTCTTTAATTTCTCTCAGGAGCGTCTTGCAGTTTTCACAGTATAAGTCTTTCACTTCCTTGGTTAGGTTTCTTCCCCGGTATTTTATTCTTTTTTTTTTTTTTTTTTTGGTATCATTAATCTGCAGTTACATGTGTAACATTTGGTTACTAAACTCCCCACTTCATCAGGTCCCCCCCCCACTTACACCATTACAGTCACTGTCCATCAGCATAGTGAGATGCTATAGAATCACTACTTGTCTTCTCTGAGTTGTACAACCCTCCCCATGCCCCCCCAACATTACGTCTGCTAATTGTAATGTCCCTTTTTTCTCCTTGTCCCTCCCTTCCCACCGATCCTCCCCAGTCCCTTTCCCTTTGGTAACTGTTAGTCCATTCTTGGGTTCTGTGAGTCTGCTGCTGTTTTTTTCTTTGCTCTTATGCTCCACATATGAGTGAAATCATTTCATACTTGTCTTTTTCGGCTTGGCTTATTTCACTGAACATGATACCCTCTAGCTCCATCCATGTTGTTGCAAATGGTAGGATTTGTTTTCTTCTTATGGCTGAGTAATATTCCATTGTGTATATGTACCACATCTTCTTTATCCATTCATCAACTGATGGACACTTAAGTTGCTTCCATTTCTTGGCTATTGTAAATAGTGCTGCGATAAACATAGGGGTGCAAATGTCTTTTTCAAACTGCACTGCTGCATTCTTAGTGTAAATTCCTAGGAGAGGGATTCCTGGGTCAAATGGTATTTCTGTTTTGAGTTTTTGAGGAACCTCCATACAGCTGTCCACAATGGTTGAACTAATTTGCATTCCCACCAGCAGTGTAGGAGTGTTCCCTTTTCTCCACATCCTCGCCAACATTTGTTGTTGTTTGTGTTTTGGATGTTGGCCATCCTTACTGGTGTGAGGTGATATCTCATTGTGGTTTTAATTTGCATTTCTCTGATGATTAGCGATGTGGAGCATCTTTTCATGTGCCTGTTGGCCATATGAATTTCTTCTTTGGAGAAGTGTCTATTCATATCCTCTGCCCATTTCTTAATTCGATTATTTGCTTTTTGTTTGTTGAGGTGCGTGAGTTCTTTATATATTTTGGATGTCAACCCCTTATCGGACATGTCATTTGTGAATATATTCTCCCATACTGTAAGACGTATTTTTGTTCCACTGATGGTGTCCTTTGCTGTACAGAAGCTTTTCAGCTAGATATAGTTCCACTTGTTAATTTTTGCTTTTGTTTCCCTTGCCCGGGGAGATATGTTCATGAAGAAGTCACTCATGTTTATGTCCAAGAGATTTTTGCCTATGTTTTTTTCTAAGAGTCTCATGGTTTCATGACTTACTTTTAGGTCTTTGATCCATTTTGAGTTTACTTTTGTGGTATTTTATTCTTTTTGATGCAATTGTGAATGGAATTGTTTTCCTGATTTCTCTTTTGCTAGTTCATTGTTAGTGTATAGGAATGCAACAGATTTATGTGTATTAATTTTGTATACCGAAGCTTTGCTGAATTCAGATATGAGATCTAGTAGTTTTTGGAGTGGATTCTTTAGGGTTTTTAATGTACAATATCATGTCATCTGCAAACAGAGACAGTTTGACTTCTTCTTTGCCTATCTCAATGCCTTTTATTTCTTTTTGTTGTCTGATTGCCATGGCTAGGACCTCCAGAAGTATGTTAAATAAAAATGGGAAGAGTGGGCATCCTTGTCTTGTTCCTCATTTTAAAGGAAAAGCTTTCAGCTTCTTGCTGTTAAGTATAATGTTGGCTGTGGATTTGTCATATATGGCCTTTATTTTGTTGAGGTACTTGCCTTCTATACCCATTTTGTTGAGAATTTTTATCATGAATGGATGTTGAATTTTGTCAAATGCTTTTTCAGCATCTATGGGGATGATTATGTGGTTCTTTTTGTTGATGTATTGGATGATGTTGATGGATTTTCAAATGTTGTACCATCCTTGCATCCCTGGGATGAATCCTATTTGATCATGATGGATAATCTTTATGATGGATTTTTGAATTCAGTTTGTTAATATTTTGTTGAGTATTTTTGCATCTATGTTCACCAGGGATATTGGTCTATAATTTTCTTTTTTTCTGGTGTCTTTGCCTGGTTTGGTGTTAGAGTGATTTTGGCCTCTTAGAATGAGTTTGGTAGTATTCCCTCCTATTCTACTTTTTGGAAAACTTTAATGAGGATGGGTATTAGGTCTTCAGTAAATGTTTGATAAAATTCAGCAGTGAAACCATCTGTTCCGGGGGTTTTGTTCTTAGGTAGGTTTTTGATTACCAGTTCAGTTTCTTTGCTGGTAATTGGTCTATTCAGATTTTCTGTTTTTTCCTTGGTCAGCCTTGGAAGGTTGTATTTTTCTAGAAAGTTGTCCATTTCTTCTAGGTTATCCAGTTTGTTACCATATAATTTTTCATGGTATTCTCATCATTCTTTGTATTTCTGTGGTGTCCATAGTCACTTTTCCTTTCTCATTTCTGATTCTATTTATGTGTGTAGATTCTCCTTTTTTCTTGATGAGTCAGGCTAGGCATTTATCTATTTTGTTTATTTTCTTGAAGAACGAGCATCTGCTTTCATTGATTCTTTCTATTGTTTTATTCTTCTCAATTTTATTTATTTCTGCTTTAATCTTTATTATGTTCGTCCTTCTACTGACTTTGGGCCTCATTTGTTCTTCCTTTTCTAGTTTCATTAATTGTGAGTTTAGACTGTTCATTTGGGATTGTTCTTCTTTCCTGAGGTAGACCTGTATTGCAATGTATTTTCCTCTTAGCGCGGCCATTGCTGTGTCCCTCAGTTTTTGCGGTGTTGAATTATTGTTGTTATTTGTCTCCATATATTGCTTGATCTCTGTTTTTATTTTGTCATTGATACATTGATGATTTAGGAGGATGTTATTATGCCTCTGTGTGTTTCTGGGCTTTTTCATTTTCTTTGTGTAATTTATTTCTCGTTTCATACCTTTGTGATCTCAGAATCTGGTTGGTACAATTTCAAACTTTTTGAATTTACTGAGGTTCTTTTTGTGGCCTAGTATATGATGTATGCTTGAAAATGTTCCATGTGCACTTGAAAAGAATGGGTATCCTTTTGCTTTTGGATGGAGTGTTCTGTAGATGTCCATTAGGTCCATCTGTTCTAATACATTGTTCAGTGCCTCTCTCTCTTTACTTATTTTCTGTCTGGTTGATCTGTCCTTTGGAGTGAGTGGTGTGTTGAAGTCTTCTAAAATGAATACACTGCATTCTGTTTCCTCCTTTAATTCTGTTACCATTTGTTTCCCATATGTAGGTGATCCTGTGTTGGGTGCATATATTTATAATAGTTAGATCCTCTTGTTGGACTGACCCTTTTATCATTATGTAATGTCCTTTTTTGTCTCTTGTGACTTTCTTTGTTTTGAAGTCTATTTTGTCTGATACAAGTACTGCAACTCCTGCTTTTTACTCCGTATTAGTTGCATGAAATATATTTTTCCATCCATTTGCTTTCTGTCTGTGTATGTCTTTGGGTTTGCAGTGAGTCTCTTGTAGGCAACATATAGATGCGTCTTGTTTCTTTATCCATTCAGTGACTCTACATCTTTTGATTGGTGCATTCAACCATTTACATTTAGGGTGATTATCAAAAGGTATGTACTTATTGCCATTGCAGACTTTAGATTCATGGTTACCAAAGGTTCAAGGGTAAGTCCCTTCCTATCTTACAGTCTACCTTAACTCACTTTGTATGCTATTACAAATAATACCTAAAGGTTCTTTTTTTTCTCCTTTTTCTTCCTCCTCCATTCTTTGTATGTTATGAAACATACTCTGTAGTCTTTGTCTGTCCATTGGGTGATCTCTATTTAGCTTTAGGTATACTTCCATCTATAGGAGTCCCTCCAAAATGCACTGTAGAGGTGGTTTGTGGGAGGTAAATTCTCTCAGATTTTCCTTATCTGAAAATTGCTCAATCCCTCCTTCAAATTTAAATGATAACCTTGCTGGGTAGAGTATTCTTGGTTCAAGGGCCTTCTGCTTCATTGCATTAAATATATCATGCCACTCCCTTCTGGTCTGTAAGGTTTCTCCTGAGAAATCTGATGATAGCCTGATGGTTTTTCCTTTTATGTGATCTTTTTTCTCTCTCTAGCTGCTTTTAAAAGTATGTCTTTATCCTTGATCTTGCCATTTTAATTATTATATGTCTTGATGTTGTCTTCCTAGGGTCCCTTGTATTGGGAGATCTGTGCACCTCCATGGCTTGAGAGACTATCTCCTTTCCCAAATTGGGGTAGTTTTCAGCAATTACCTCCTCAATGACACTTTCTATCCCCTTTTATCTCTCTTCTTCTTCTTGTACCCCTATAATGCGAATATTGTTCCGTTTGGATTGGTCACACAGTTCTCTCAATATTCTTTCACTCTTAGAGATTTTTTTTTCTCTCTGTGCCTCAGCTTCTTTGTATTCCTCTTCTCTAATTTCTCTTCCATTTACCATCTCTTTTACTACATCTGATCTGCTTTTAATCCCTCCATTATATGTTTCATTTCAGATGTGGAATTTCCTAATGATTGAATCTCCATCTTAAATTCGTTCCTGTGTTCTAACATTTATTTCTGTACCTGCGTGAGCATGTTTATGATTTTTATTTTGAACTCTCTTTTAGGAAGATTGGTGAGTTCAGTTTCATTTGGTCTTTTTTCTGAGGTTTGTTAGATTTTGGTCTTCTGACATTTCATATTTCTATGTGGTGCCCTGTAGTGTCCAGAAGCTCCAGCCTCTGCAGCTGCTCAGCCCCTAGAGGGAGGTTGTATTTCACTGGGGAGCGGAGCTGGTATCTGTGGGGAGGAAATAACTTTTTATTCATTCCTGTCTGCAGTGCCTGTCTCCAGTATTACAGCCAGTGGGCTGAGCACACAGGTGTAAGCCTCTGTGGTCGGGCCTCTCTAGCTGCTGTAGGCGGGGCCTCCCTCTGGCTGGCCTGATGCCAGTGCAGTGACTGCTGGTTGGCGAGCCAGTGCTGTCAGGCCAGGAGGAAGGCTTGGCAGGCTGTATGTCACAGTGGGGGGCCTCGGGGCTGAGCCGCCAGCCAGGTAGTTGGAGAATCTGAAGCTCCCCAAAGTTCCCAACCAGCTGGGCAGAGCACGTCCAGACAACCTTGTCCAGCCCTCCCTTCTCCCGCTAGCTCCGTGCAAACCCCGCCCCTTCAGCAGCCTTCTCACTGCTAGGAAGCCTCTCAGACTACCTGCCTTTCCCCTGTCACAGAGCAGCTGGCTGTGGATCCCGTCCGCCACAAATGGCCAGATTGGCAGTCTCTCACACACTCTGCCTATCCCAGCTCCCCAACCTCCATAGCACTACCCAGTGTAGTTTTCTGCTTGCTAAGCAGATCTCCAGGGCCGGGCGTTCATTTATCCCAGGCTTCCACCTCCACCCCCCATTTCTCTTCCTCCCGCCAGTGAGCTGTGGTGGGGAAAGGGCCTGGGTCCCGCCAGGTCAAGGCCCCCGTACGTTACCCTCTTTCACGAGGCCTGCTCTGTTCGTGTTATCTGTATGCACTCTGGTGCAGTCTTCTTTCCTGTTGCTGTTTTAGAGTTAGTTGTATTAATTAACTATATTTTCATACTATTTGTGGTTTTTGGAAGAGTTCTCTGTCTCACCTCTCACACCGCCATCTAGAATCTCCTAAGTCTTGAAATAAGTTTTAAAATAAGTAATGCCATAGTGGTTAGAGTGTATATACATATATATATATATATATATATATATATATATATGTATATACACACACACAAATCCTATTAAAAAGGGAGAGAAGACAAAGAAATTGTACCCTTGAAAAAGCCCAAATTTTTTGCTTAGAGACAAAATTATTATTTTGACATTTTAACTTACAAACAATGAATTATTTCCATTTCAGCAAAGTGCTTGCTTACCTGAATGCATTTCTTCTGAAATTGCTTTTAGCCTAATGTGTCTACATTCATAGTACAAAGGATCTAAAATGTTCCCAGGGTTTGAGTAGGGAGCTTTTCTCTGAAGCAGATTAAAATTTTTAATGAACCTTCATTCTAGAACATTTTCTGGATTTTTAGGGACCTTCTTATTTAAGAGCTTTTCAAACATCTGTCCAAAATTAAAAGTATTTGATTAAGAATACTGATAGCAAGGGCCATTACGATTGTCACACATAATGTAGGCAGGGGGGCATGGAGAAGGCAGTATAGCACAGAGAAGACAAGTAGTGACTCTATAGCACCTTACTACACTGGTGGACAGTGACTGTAATGGGTTATGTGGTGGGAACTTGATAATGGGGGGATTCTAGTAACCACATGTTGCCCATGTGATTTCATATTAATGATACCAAAAAAAAAAGAATGCTGGTAGCAGAGGTTTTAAAGTGGATAGCTGTTGTTATTAAAATATATACATATTTTCTATATCGTTTTGAATCTGGATGTATAATAGCTAGTTTTTATGAAAGTTGTGACAGTGTCTGAATTATAATTCTTAGTTATACTCACAACTCCTAAGTTATTATTACAATTGTTTATCAAAATTATTGCTTTTTAATTTATGGTCTATGATTGGAAGAAGAATAGATATCTTTAAAAGTGTTTTTCTTTAAACTACAGTATTAGACTATATTTATTCATTTTTAACAATTGAAAAGTCCCTATGTGGAATTTAATTTCCATTAGACTGGTGACTTCCTACTTTAACACTGTGAATGCCTATTCCAGACTCTGTGTTACTTCTCTAACTTCTAAACCCCTGGTTCCCTCTCACCTCATCCCATTTATCTGAACTCTACACCTTTCTCTCAATTCCCTCATGAATCATTCCTGATTATTCTCCTTGTACTGTACTCTCCCTTACTTGAAATCCATGTGTAGTTTTCTATGTACTTCAAAAGGGTAATGCAAACATGAAATTTGGGAAATGCATCTGTATTTATTTTAAGTGCTCAACAAATACAAACTCTCCCTTTGATGAAATATGTAAATATCTAGAGGCAGAAATTTTGACTTGACATAAAACAAACATGCACCAAATAGGCAATATTTCATAATAAATGTGTTTTGAAAAGAAAGTGGAGAAGTTTGGAAAGTGGTGGCTTTTACACAGAACGCATAAATGAGTGGCTTGTATCAGTTACTAATTCCATCAGAGCTCTGTTGTAATTGAGATGAAGTGATTCATGAAACTGTTTGTCTCAGTCAGTGCTCCAGAGAATATAAAAATTATTCATCAAGAGAAGACAAACTACATAATCTGCATAAATTTAGGAACCCCTGGAGTACCTTCAGCAATGTCTCTACACACCCGAGGTTTTTTCCTGAACCACAGTTCATTAAGACATATCTCTTCTGTACACATCCTCATACCAGAAGTAAACATCTTATCAATGTTTTGCTAAAGTATGACTTTAGCTACCTATTTGTAAAATTGATAGTTGACCAAATATGTCATTTTCATACATAATTAACCTGCTTTCTGTGGCAGTTAGTATGATACCCGGTGTTTGTTCATTTGGAAACTCTTAGAATGCTCAAAATACACACTCATAATTATCACACATCTACTCAATGCCGATATATTAACAATAGTTATCTTTGGATTGCAGCTTTTAGAAGGATTTTTTTTTAAGAGCTGTCTTTTCCATCTTTCACTGCTGTTATTTCTGCACTGCAACCTAGTCTGCTTAAAACTGGTTTTGTACAACCTGCTAGTATTGTCTATCTGCCAGGCAAAACTTGCTCTTTCATACTTCTCAGATTAAAACTCCTCAGTGGCTCTTAATTTTGCTAAAAGAAGACCATCCACTCTTTCTAACACAGTTTAAAAGACCTTAGAGGCTGGCTTCTGGGGCTGTTTCGGCATGATTTCTTTATGCTTACGTAGTCTTTGTGCTTAGTTCCCCTGCACACGAAAGCCTGTTTCTTATTCCTATATATTTGCGGAGTTTGTTTTCCATTCACCAGGATAGAACTGCTTAACCTTTAACACTTCCTCAGATTTCATCTCTTTATTCTATTCCTTAACCCAAGAAAGGCCTTTCTGTTGAGTAGCTACTAATTACATAGAGAAAAAAAGTAAACAGTGCAGCTGTCTTAGAGCCTTCTGTCTAATGGAGAAGCAAACATATATGAAATAGTGAAAGACATTTAAACACAAAAATCAGTGAAAACAAGGAAGAGATGAGGTTCAGAGAAATTTTCTCTGGAAGTCAAGAACTAAAAAGAAAAGTTGGCTTTAGCTACTCAAAAGGAAGATAGGAAGTGGGATGGTGGCTGAATGAACCCCTGGATAAGAGCTTTTCTAATATACTGATAGATTCGATTAAGTGGTTTTTCTAGCTACTCCTTTATCACTGTGAGCACATCTCAATCTTGGTACTTATCTTGTTAATTAATTATTTCTATTTGCTCCACCAGAAAGACTGTAAAATTTTTGAAGTGTGAATAGTGCCTAATTTATTCTTGTTTATTCTTTCATAGTTGTCTGTCACATAGTAGGCACCCAAAATTATTTTATGAATTATTTGCTTATATTGAAATGTTATGACTCAAACTAATGAGATTAAATTAGCTGCAATATCATAATGGAAAAGTGGGACACAGGAGACAGCATATTCTGTTCATGCATTTTGCTCTTTGTCATTTCATATAATATGCACAGTCTATATCTGTCTTTCTTCCTGTGTAAGGCACAATAGAAATATATGCTGTCATCATAAATGAATCATAGGAGTAATTGGCATATCATTACACTTTTAAACATATGAGTGAATTAAGTAAATCATTACATTAAAGTAGTGAAGATATATATAAGTAGAAATAAGCAGTTAGCTTTTCATTTAGAATCAAAGATCATTTATTATACCTTATGTAGAATGTCTTTTGCATAAAAGGTGGTTTGTTGACGTCTGTTCTTCCCTGATCAGAAGTCGTAGTAGATTAAATGTATCAGCTGTTTTCAGTTACATACATTTTGTTAATGTCTTTAAATTTAAGCTTTTATGGTCACCAAGAAAAAAAATCATTTTAATAATAAGGGCATCTGAGGCACCTACACTAGTACAGCAGAAACTTAAACTTAGGTCTCTGTGACTCCAAATATGACCTCTTTGTCCTAACTGATGCTTTCTCTTGCTTACAAATTTAAGGTTACATGATGCAGAAAAATAGTAAAGACAAACTGTTGACACTTTTAAGGTAAATTAAAATATTTAGAGCTATAAATTTAAGATCAAAAAAGTCCTCTGGGAATGAAAGCCCAGTTCTCTGCCTGACAAATACTAGGCTCCTAATGGACATTTATGGACATTTATTAAACAAGTCAATTAATTCTATTAAGTCTTCTAGTTCTTTTCAAAATACAAATGATAAGGCCATGTCAGTACTTGTAACTAATTTATGATTACATATTGCTTTTCACAAATAATTCACATCCAATGCTAAAGGATTTTCTTTTTCTCTCTCCCCCCCCACATACACACATGTGCAAACACCCACACAGTTTTGTTTTTTAAAAAGAAATACCAGTACTTTGAGCAACATTTTAAACATCTTAACCTCATTACCTTTATTTTCCGTATCATTTAAACCACACTTTACCTTTCCTGCATTCCAGTATCTAGTACCTATAGCTTCCGATCATAGGTATAGCCTAATAATGTCAGTTAAAAAGACAAACACAAGAAAGAAGGCTTATAACTCTTCTGCTTCTGTTAGTGTGAAGTTTGATAACGTGTTTTATTTTCAGTGGAAGAGGCCACATAGATGAACTCACAAATTAGCATTTGAACTTTTTAGTCAGGCCAAATGAGTCCACTGAGCTCAGATGTTAATTAATTTGAGCAGACGTATGTCAACATCAGTCTGGGGAATTAACAGGAGCCCAAAAGACTGCAAGAAGTACTTAGCGTCATGGGAAAAAAACACTGGGTAAGAGAAATAAGTGTAAAATTATTTATAAGTATCTTTACTTTGCAATTGTAAAGAGGTTTCCAGCATCCTGCCCAAGTATGAAGAAGATGTTTCTCTTTTGATGTTTTTTGTGAATTCTGATATAGGAGCACTTGAATTGATTCTTAAGTCAAGAATTTCTGATCCCTAAGAAAACGAGTCTTTTAATGATATCTTGAATATTATAATTGTAAATATATTTATGAAATTCCATTAAGAAGGAGTCATAGTATCAGTCTTGTTACTGATTCTACTAACAACAAAAATCCACTAATTTCACTGGAATAAAAATTGTATTCCTTCTAAATGAATAAAACTCTGGGAACTCATAACCCATAGAATTCCAATCTTGTATCATCTTTTCTTGTCCTTACCACTTAAAATACTGCACCCCCCGCCCCCCCCCACACACTATTGCCACCGCCTCGCATTATTTTCTTAAAAAGAGGAGCAAGGCTCTTCTAACACTTATTTTTGACATGAAGTTGGCTGTTATTACCCAAGTTTTGTACCAGTTAGAATACTCTGAAGCAATTCTAAACTCCTTTAGCAAAATGGATGGCATTTTCTCTGTATGTTTTAAAATTGTTTCAACTATTGCATGAAGTACATCATTTTCCAAAGGCTCAACATTTCTTAATTTTCAGGACTGTCAACTCTGAGATGAATTTAAGAAAAGAGATTAAGCTAGCCAAATAGCCCTATTTTGTAATTCAAAAACTTAGAAAAACAAGGTTTATGATTTTTCTAGTGCAGAAAGGACAATATTTCAACCTTTTTAAGACACAACATTCTCCTCTAGAAATGACACTAACGCCATTGTGTAATGTAGAGTGGAAACGTGCATATATTCATAACATGCATTACAGTGCATGCTTCCCGAAGCCACTCCAGCCAGGGTTTAAATTAGCAAGGAGTAACCCGTTTTCATTATCTCTGCCTGCATTTGCCATTACACAACTTTAAATTAGCGTAGGGTCAGCCACATCTTCAAGTACTTTACAAGTGTCCAGCGATGTCTCAGGAGTCCTCCTAAACAAATCCTTTGAGCTACTGCTGTCTTCACTGGCTGTTCTACAGCTTTGTGGATCACAGGAGGGTGGGCTTCTGTTCACTACCACCAATATGCCAGGGCCGTGCTGCGTTCCAGGCAGAAGTGTGGGAATGTTCTCTCTGGGTAGTGTAATTATTGGTGATTTTTGTGTATTTTGCTCATCTGGATTTCCTAGTTATTCTAAGTTTATATCAAATTATAATCTATATGAAAGTATATTTACATTAGGGTAAAGACATATAGTAGATCATAATAACTATGCCTAAAATGTACTTAGAAGTAGTATCAATCATCCATTTGTTCTGTATACAAATTGAGAAGGATAGAGAACTTTTGGAAAACCATGAATATGTTTCTCTAGTTTAGTCTTGAGAAGAATTAGACATGTTACATTAATATTTCTTACATTTGAGGCAGAATAGATCATCTATATCCCCTTTGAGAAATGAGTCACTATCTGGAGATCCTGATAAGCTATATTTGACAAGCCTGGTAGAATCTCATCTTTTTAGGGTGATTTGTATATAAATAGGGTATCTTTAGCAAAACAAGATAATGACTCAAAAACTTAAACATTACTGTTACTATTATAATGAAGATTTCAGACAGTATCACCTGGTTCCGAGAAGAACTGTATGGTAGTACCATCCTATGACTCGGATCTAAGTTCTGTAGTTTACAAAAATACATTTCTTAGTGAGAGGAGTTAGCTTCTGCAATTTGTTTTCCATTTTATAATGAATATCTATGATATACAGATATACATTTAAAACTTACATTATGTTCTATTTCAAAAATACAGTATAGATTTTATATTAAAATATTTGTGTGCTGTCAGCATCAATAAAATGTGCAAAATAAGTTTTATTATAATTTTTATATTTTTAAGTCTTGATAAATTTAGATGTGTCAGATAATTAAGTAAATATATTTTCTTACTCCAGTGAAGACTATTTACTTTATTCAAAATAAATAAAAATGTCACATCATTATAGTTCTATATGTTACTTCCTTAACAAAATTGAATTACAAACTCATTAATAGAACAAATTCTTCCATTAAGGGAGAGCTATGTTAACAGCTACCATGAAATCAGAGCCAGGTACAGTTTCATATTCACACCTTTCAGATTTTAAAGAATGAAAGCAGAAAACTTCTATGATACCTTTTGGCTAATTAGATAGGAAAACAGGATATACAGTGGATTTTGTTTCTATTAGCATTGTAGAGTTCTTAAAGCTCACATGAAACGTTTGAACATATACTTAAAGAATATCACTGAAGTGTTTCATCTCTGATAAAGTAAAATAAGATATTGAACACCCAACCATGTTATTAGTTTATATGGACAAATAAATGAAATTAAAATGAAATTCTGATGTAATTTAAAAATTGCAACCCAGAGCCACCGATTCCCAAGCACATGACTTGTAACTGGAATCCTACCATCTTCAAGGAACTCCTGATCCCTTTTCCTGTGATAATTAATTTGGCTCTTGAGAAACATAATATGCTAATCAAATCTCAACTCAATGTGTGAGACTTAGTGCATTTGCATATTGTTCATAAAAGGTTCATACACATTAGGCCATGGCTTTCCTAAGACGCCTTTCCTGAGTCACAGAAGATATTAGAGAAATAATTTATGGCCAAAGAGTTTCTAAGTACATTTAACATAAGTATTCATTCTCTCAGACCATTAATACTTTTAAATAAATTACCCATTTACTGAACTAAATGCTATTTAATTTGAGAAGGCTTGGTCATGATCTAAAGTATTTAACTCAGAGTAATAGCCTAGACTTACCATGTTTTCAGGAATTAGCTTAAATAATAGAGAAAGGAAATTACTATAGCTGTTCACCTATACAAAGACTAACTTTAATGATAGCTGGTGGAAGTTGCTGAAATAATACTGCTTCCCAGAACAGATGATAACCTTTATGATAAGGTCTTTCAATAAGAAAACATCATCGCTAAAAATTATGCCACTTCTTAAGGTTGATCAACTTTAAAGATTCTTTACTTTGGTAAGCAGAAAATATGCAGGAATTCTACCACAGTGAGTTTGACATTGTATTCCTCTGGCAGAAAGGATTTTAAATATTCCTTTAAAGTTCTGGGACTTAGGGATTTTAAATGTGTCCTGTGCAGAGACAGGTTTCTGGAAATATCGTGATGAATGACAGTGGACCAGATTGTTTCCTCATGGATCTGTCTAGTTGGCAAACAAGTATCAATCAAGTGTTCACTCTAAGTAATGTATAGGTATAGATCAAGTTCTACAAAGCATATAAGAATGACTTTAACTTGGGGAGAGGATAAAAAAAGCTTCCATAGATAAATACAATTATATTTCTCTTGATCCAAATTCATTACCTCTAGCAGTTTCTGTAATCACAATTTAGTGGTGCATTGAGTTGATATTACCAATGATTTCAATTTAAACGTGAATAGATATGGAAACTATCAATCGGAGTAGCCAAGACTGCAAGAGTATTTGCAGAATTTACACTGAATCATCATTTTGTGAAAAGTCTACTATATTCTGTGTGTGTTTGTATGTGTGTAAATTTTGGAAAGAGACCTGATAAACCACTTTCTTTTGTAATTACTATTCATTGAGCAGTCATTTTATTTCATTTTTGTTTTTAATAACAATTATGTTTTATTCAAATACAGCTGATAAACCATTTATTTTATTCCCTCTTTTTCAGTCTCACTGAAGACAAAAAGAAAACAAACATTAGGGACCATCTATAACTTAGATCATTTATATAAATATAAAAAATTGTTTTCAGCATTTTAAGAAATTAAGAGCTACTAGTTCAAATTTATATTGAATCTGAAAATAGATAATCTGCCACATTTTTATTAATAAACAAAAATGGAAATAAATCAAGAAATGTAAGATGCACAGTCCTGCTGGATATCTTGCATTTTAGCTTCTCTTAGATTATCTTGAATTTCAGTAATAAGGACCCCAACAATGGGTAGCTCCCAGGTTTCATGCTATATGTGGAATTTCTCAAATTTGTTGATTGTCATTGATAAGGCTTTTGCTTGATGTCTTATCAGCCACAAAAATTAATGTAGGGGGTAGATAAATTGAACTAAAACAACCTAACAAAGTATTCCTCAAAAGCTGGCTCAAATCTCCCCACTTCTGTTTGATGACAAACTATACTTCACCACTTAACTAATCTCACCTTCAGAAACTAGCTTTCACCCACAGGATCTCCTATTAAGTCCAGTTAACACAGTCTATGTTTGGTTTATGAAAAACAGGTCAGATATTTGCATCTTTTGAGATGCATGAAAACTTTTAGGAAATATTTTGTAGGTGATCACAAAACCAAGGTCAGTGAAATTTAAAAGGAGCTAATTTAAAATGGTATACTCTAAACAAGCCCATCCTAATATTCATGATAAGACATGTTATTCATTTGATAGCCATAGACTTTTGTTTATTCATTGGGTTAATTTTGGTAAAATAACCACCATATATTTGTCAGTGAATAATTACTGGACTATTAACACCTCAGTATTTGACCTAATCATGATGAATAAGTAATGATAAACAGAGCACATGAAAATATAATGTACATAGAATATTTAGAAATAGTTGGCAAGTGAACTAGAAGCTCCCAGTCCAGTGCTTACCACATATCATTGCTTTTCACAGACTAGTGGTATCAGATCACCAGGTGCTTTTGAATATAAGCATTTCTTGGTTCCATAACAACAACTTCTTACTCAGTGTGCTTATGGTTAAACCCCCAGGGTGTCTATTTCCAAAAACTATTTGGATTATCCATATGAGCAGTAAGGTGAAAGAGCCACTGAATTTAATTATGTTCCATTATATTTCACCAGGGCCATATTTAAATACCCAGAAGAAGTATATTTTGCAGTTCCCACATCTCTGAGTCTTAAGGTTTTTGTTCTACAGCTATGAGCTGGGATTCTGGATATTTTTTTCTCATTTGCAATTAAAATACTCTTATTTATTTTGAAAAATATCTCGACTTTATCAGGATACTGATTTATGAATTTTTGCCCTAATCTTATTCTTGTCCTTTATGAAGTTAATTGTGATGTTTGTGTTGTGTCAGTCACAGGACCTGTGAAAAGATTAAATAACAGAAACCCGTGACTAAGGAACTCTTTATTTTCTCCTACTGAAAGTCTCTCACCATCTGAAAATTGTGCCTATTAAGATTTAGAGGTTATCAAATCAAAGAATCTCCCATTAATGAAGCATAATACTTTTTGGGAAAATATAGGAAAAGAATAATGCCAATATTATCATATTTAATGAGATTTCATTGAACAATATATGTGATAATGACTTTGCACACATTATTATATATTACATACCATATAGTCTTAACTTGGAATTATAAGTTAAATACTTTCCATTTTGAAGTCATGGAAACATATTCTTAAATAATTATGTTACATGCATTTCCAACAACGTGTAGTACAGGGTATTAGAAAGGTTACTTGAAAAAATCTTGTGTCAAATACATTATTAAATTTTATACTTTATAAAATACATTATAAAAATTCTATATCTCTATGCATAAAAATATGTATATGAAATATATATATAGATATATAAGGTATCTATCTATCTATATAAAAGGTAAGATATCTATCTATGTATATATATCTATAAAACAGACAGACTTTTTCAGAGCTTTTAATCTTCTAATCTATATGATGAATCCCTAAGAGGCATGCATAGAATGCAGTACTTCCAGAAATTAATGACCACAAAACCCTGTGCTTTTAGAAGAGCACTTTTGGGAAATTCTATTCCAAGTCCAACAAACTTCTGTAAGATTTGTTCACAAACCATCTGTGATCCTATTCCCCAAAGAACTTCTACTTTTAAAGAAAGGGGAAGAGCCTTAGTTATTAGAAAACTCACTTAGTTCTATCAATGAGAATTTAAAATGAACTTATAGGGTACTAGAAAAGAAAAAAACCTGGCACCCATTTCAAACAGCCTTCAGTTAGTGTACTGAAAAAATTGTATAACTTTTTAGTTCATTTTTAGAATACATTTTTATTTCAAATACTAAAACTAGTAACTCCCACTTGATCTATTGCTCTTTCACTTGGACATAATCATTTTTTGCTGTAAGACTGTTCACCACACCCCCCACAAAATTCCCCGCGGTCACTTACGAGGACGTGAATACTAAGGTTTTTCAAACATTGTGTTTCTGGAAATGGGAGAGAGAAAGTAGGCTTCCCATTGGATTTTGGACTATTAAATGGAAATCTCAGCTGATCTGCAGGCTATGCTTTCCCCCTTTAAGATGAGAAAGAGAATGAAGAGATTTAGGAAGTGGTAGCCAAGACAGGTGAAAAGAGATATAGGGACATTTGGGTTCCAAGCTCTAGTTGTCCCAGACACCAAAATACATCCCAGTCTTTGAGTTCCAGGAGAAACCCCACTATCCTGGAAATATGTCCCACTTTGGCTTAAGAAACTTTGGTTTGCACTGATGCCATTTTTGACTGAGCACCCAAAATTATATCTCCCGTACAGCTGATCAAATATTATGAATTTTCTCCCTTTATAGATCTCAACACCAGCTGTACCCCCCTTCCTCCCCACTGCCATTCTGGAGGCTCATGTTTCCTTCAGTTAGTGAAAGGCCCTCCTACCCGGTCCCCTGATTGTAGTGTTAGGCTTTTTCCAACTGCAATATCTAACATGTGCGTTGTGTCAGATCAATTTCTAATGACAAAGAAAAAATTGTATCAGATTAACAAAAGTGTTTCTGCCTCACCACTTCCCTTACAATAAAACCAAAAATCTTAAAATACCAAGAAGACCATTCATAGTCTGGCTCCCAGCTATTTATTCAGCAATTCCTCTTACATCTACCCGCATCAACATTAACAAAAACATAGTCTATAATTTCAGTTATCCACTCTTGCTGAACAAAACCGCAGAACATAGTGGCTTAAAACAATTGATCACTATTTCTCATAGTCTGAGAGTTGACTAGATGATTTTCACTTAAAATCTCTTGTGAAGTTGCAGCTGGAAAGCAATTGGGGCTGAAGTCATATGAAATCTCAGCTGGGCTGGATATCAAAGAGAGCTTCTTCACTCCATGTCTAGCGGCTTAGCGCTTCCATGCATCCTCCTATAGTAGAATCTAGGAGGGCCTGAACTACTTGTATGGAGTCCAGGCTCAAGGTTAAAAGGAACAGGAGTCAGAAGTTATGAGGTCATTTAAGGGCAATGCTTGGAGCTGGCTCACTATTGCTTTTGCAGCATTCTGTGGGTCAAGTACTCACAGGGCCTGCCACGATTCAAGGAAGTGGAGTCTGATATACTTCTCTATGGGGCAGTGTCTTACCAATGGGCTTCAGTCCTGGGCAAGTTCACTATGGATTCAATGAGACCAAAAAAATGACAGTGGAACGTTCTTGTGGTGAAAGGGTTTAGACCCAAGTTTATTCCCGCGGTGGCAGGTCAATCACTAGAATCCCATCCACTCAGAGCGAGTCTGCATGCAGCTAGCCGGTCTCTGCCTCTGGGCCTCTCTACCCTACAGCCGTCTCAGTCTCTGTCCTCGGCACTGCCACCACTCCAAGCTCTGCTCTCCTGCAGCTGTGCAGCCGTGCCACCATGTTGCCCAGAGCACTGGGCAGAGCTCTTTATATAGAGTTAATATAGCAAGGTATTGCCCACACATGTGTAGTGCAAGCTGACCAGGGCCAGGTAAGAATCCTGGCCATAGGAACCTTCACTTTATCCACAATCACTATTATTTATTCTGAGATCACTATTATTTATTATCTATTAACCATGCAGATGTCTTATATGAATTATATTTTGAGAATATTTAGGAAAATATGCCATATTCAAGAATCCAGTGAGACAAAAACTTTGGAATGAAGAGATTGTTGTAAGAAAAAGCACCCCTACATTTTTTAAAACATCAAGAGGAAATGCACTGGACTTCCCTAAAACATGGTAAGGGGTGCAGTCAATATTATTTAAATCTCAAAATGAAGGAGACCTCAGTTGACATCTAGGCCATATTATTATAGAAACTATCAGTTCCTGTAGTGTGTCTAATGGGCATCATTAGATAGCTTAAAAATAGATATTTTTTCTTAGCATGTGCATTAATTTTTTGCTTTTCAATTCAAATACTATTTCCAGTTATGAATGGCAGTGACTGGTATCTTTCAAATAAAGCATGTAATTCTTATTCAACATCATTAAAGACAGAAGGTTCTAGGAAGGTAGAGGCAAAGTCAGAACTGTCCATAAATGAAGGTAATAATAAATACATATGTCAATGCTCTTTCCAGAGAGGCATGTGTATTCTGAAGGCTGCAACTGGCTTGGGACAGATGGAAGAATATCATTCACTGCTTGTGTGGAGGCAAGCAATGGCTCAAAGACATTGATTTTTACTATTTATTTCTCTTGTGGGAAACTAAGTTTCCTTATATATTTTGCTAATAAAAAGTTTACCAGCTGAAGCTTTAGATTAGCACAAATATTTTCCTCGCACATTTAGTATTAAAGTTCCATAAGTACTCTCAGTCTCTTTGTGTAAAGTCATAATATCTATTATAATATTATTTAATGATTGCCTTCATAACTCCTAATTGTGACAACAGGAATCATGAATTAATGTTGTCATTGTTTAATGGAAAGTAAATAATCTCTTCTCACTTTCTAAAAATAAGACTAGTCCTTTAACAGAAAAACTGTAGAGTTCTGTTTCAGTTACTTATTACATTTTTCTATGCACTTATTATTGTTGTTATAATTGGTATCGGTTATTAGTCCCATTTTTCTGATTAAAATATTTGCCACGTAGAATTTCTATAGACTGTCAAAGAGCGTTCTAGCAAATCATGGTGGCACTGAACTCAGACCCACACTTCTCTTTGTTCTTTACCTAATTCTCTGTTTCCTCTTCATTTCAATACATAATTAAATAAACCCACTCCCTGGACCATTTACAAGTTATTCAACAAGTGAAGAGTTACCATAGAGTGAAGAGTACAGAATTTTGTTTTAGAATGAGGCTCAAAGATAGACTTTTGATGCTTTAATTTTGATCATTCAAAATGTATAATTGATCAATAAGATTTTTCAATAATAGGAATGCACATGGAACTCATATAACTTAGGTTTGTAGTTAATCTAAAGGGAGCATAATTCCATAAGGTGCACACAATTTCCATAAAAGGTAAATACAGTTCATCATGGACGAGGAATTTTTCTGCCAACACCAAAATCTAGGCACTGGAAGATACTATTTCCTTTCTGTTCCAGCACACCCACCCCAGCATCTGCCACACTTCTTGCTGCCAGGCTCAGGGCTTGGCAACCGAGAAGTCACAGCCTGCTGACTCTTCCTACAGAGGAGGAGGGAGCGATTGTGGGAGCAGAAGCTCCCTGGACTAGCTGACAGGGCAAGTAAATACATGTGTGTACTAATTGTTATGGATAGATAGATAGATAATGTAAATTGATTTGTGTTGGTCTCTAAGAAATTGCCACAAACTGGGTGGCATTAAAAAAAAAAAGAGCAAATATATTATCTGATAGTTTGGAAGCTGGAAGTCCAGAACTGAGTGAGCAGAGATGCACTCCGCCCAGGGCTCTAGAGGAGAAGCCATTCTTTGCCTCTACCAGCTTTTCGTGGTTCACTCCAGTCTTTGCTTCTGTGTTCTCATTGCGTCTCCTCTTCTGTCTCAAAACTGACCTCTGCCTCTTTTATAAGGATTCATGTGATTGCGTTTAGGGCCCACAGGATAAACTACAATAAGCTCCTCTCAAGATTCTTAACTTAATCATATCTTTTGCCAAATAAGGCGATAGTCACTCTTTTGCCATGTAAGGTAGCAGTCATAGGTATCAGGGAATAGGACAGACACATCTTTTTAGGGGTCATTTATCAGCCCACTACAGAGTTCCCATGCATCTGTATTAAGCTAAGCATGAATTCATAGTGATGTTCCTAACCCAGTCCAATATCACATTGATCATTCTAGTCTTCTCCCCTTGCTTGTCTATAGCCTCTCACTCTGAGAGAGAAACCTTGCTGCCACCATCAGCCACCTACTTTCTTAGTTGTTAAGTTCTGTTACACATCCAAAGTGGTTTCAGAATCCTTAACTTGTAGCATGGAGGAGGTCAACTCCTGAGCAGGTCAACCGAGAGAAAGTGTCTTTTTTTCCCAGAAGCCTGATCACAGCCATCCCATGTATTCAAGATTCCATTAGTCTTTTGTTTATTATTCACTTTAAAAGAATAAACTGATTTATACAAAGAAGGGGAACTCTTTGCTGAGCAATAACAATTTAATTCACAAGTCTGTTTTATTTTCCACAAAGGAAAATAGAGCCTTTTCCAAATTGTCACAGACACTGTAAAGATCACACCGGAAGCCACCAAAATAGCTTTACTTTGTTGCTTATTTCTTTCTTGGAGTTCGTGACTTTCCTTTGGCACTTGATTTCCACCACAAAAGACAGCTCCTTTCAGGTGAGTCACTCTTAGAAACATTAATTTTTACGTGAAATTATCTTTCATTTGTATGGACAGTACTCATGGACAGGATCGTCCATAATTTCCTACTGCTGAATTCATTTGAGTGGCACTCATTAGAAATAGAAAATGCCTCGCAATGAACTGTTTGTGATGCAAGGAAAAAAGGGGGAAATAACCTGATCATTTGGAAGATAATAAACTGTTTTGTTTTTATACTAGAACACTATTTAGCAATTAAAACAAGTAAACTACAGCTACATATACCCATACTGATAAATTTCAAAAACTTAATGTTAAGTAAAAAAGCAAGTTATTTATGTAAATATTTATACACAGAATGACACTATGTTATTTATGGATACATACAGATGTGTATAATATGCACTAATCTGTGTAGGAATAACATACTCCAACTTCAGGATAATGGGTATCTGTGGAGAAAGAGAGAAAGGAGGACTAGATGAGGAGTTAGAGGTTTTAACTGTGTTTGTGACTTGTAATTTTTTTTCTAAAGAGAGATCTAAAATTAATGTTAAAATATGAAATATCTCTAAGGTCTTAATCGGTATAGGTTATATATCATATTATTTCTATACTTTTCTGTTATTTTCATAGAAATGTACCAAAAGACCTTGAAATTCTTAACTATAGTAATATATGAATATGGATAATTAATTATTTGAGTGTGTAGATTTTTATCCTGAATACTCCCTGTTTTTATCAATAATAACACAGAGGAATATATAGACATGCAATCTGCCTTTAAAAATATATTGAAAGCCCTAGTTAAACAACTATATTTACTTAATATTAAATGGTTGATAAATTCCCCCAACCCCAAGTTCCTCTCTTTAACAAGAGATCATTTCTTCCATCTATTTCAACAGCAACTTAATCTTTGCTTAGTTCTTGGTTGGATAAAGCACTGCCATATCTGAAAGATCAATCTCAGCCCTTGCGGTGAGTTTGCAGGGAAGGTTATCTAGTCCTATACATATTTATTGCTAAACCTGAGAAGGCTCTGAGATATAAAATCACTTTCCCCAAATTAGTTGTTGGGTTACTAGCAAACACCATTGTTCCATTTTTGATTGCTTACTCTTAGGATAAATCTTTCTACCTTCCTTATATATTAAAGAAAACTTCAAAGATCATGTTTTTATTTTCTCGTGTATGCATTATTTCCCTTGTTATTTGTCATTTTACTCATTTATATATTCATTTATTCATTCATTCATTCATTCATGCACGCATGCTTTGGTAAGGCAGTGGGTGTTGGTAAGTATAGAATCTGCCTGAAATAGGCAGTTAATACAAACATCTATTGGTTCTTTCTCTGATTCCCCATCTCTGACTCTCTCTTTCCACTGTGGGAATTCATTTGGGTAAACAAGCTCCTCTTTTGGAATGCTAATTATCCCTGAATGGCTAAAACCTTAGTTACATTCAGTTGCTTTAATCAGATCTAACCGAAAAGAACTGGAATCAGTAAAACTGACTTGGGAGGATCCAAGCAATCATGCCTACAAGAAGCGGAAACTGAGAAAATAAGGAACAAGAAAGTATGTAAGTGCTTTAATCTAAATGTAGTAACATCGTCAAGCACTAGAGCAGGCGCTCCCTAAGGGACTGCTTTCTACTACGTCAGGGAGAATGTCTAGTTCTCCCCTAAGCTCAGTGGCAGCTCATGAACATTTAAGAGAGCCAGTGTGAGTTCCTCCATTTTTATCCCAAATGCAACTGCCCCTGTATGGCAGTTGTTCTTAATCATACATCAGAGTCATCTGGGAGAGTTACTAAACATAAGCTGCTGGGTACCACCCTGAAGTTACTGATCTCTTAAGGCCTGGGAGAACTGCATTTCCAGCAAGTTCCCTTGTGATACACTTAATGCTAATTGGGAAAAAAACATACTAAGTTTTTCTCCTACTTCACTAATTCTTCCATCTCAGTTTCCTTTACTGGTGTTTCTCCTCCAAACGTCCTCATACTGGAATACCACAAAGCCCACTCCTTTGTCACCTGGTGATCTTTCCAGATGTCAGCTCATCTTATGGCTTTCAGTGCCATTTGTAGGCCAGGGACTCTCAAATATATATTTCCTGTCCAGATTTCTCTCCTGAACTTCAGACACATATATCCAAATGCCTACCCAAACTCTCCATTTCTATTTCTAATAGGCATCTTATGCTTGAATTGTCTAAAAATAAAATTCATAAGCTTTGCCTCTGAACTGCTCTCCAACTTCCCCATCTTAATTAATATCTATTCAGTTCTTCTAATGGATTAGAGTAAAAATCTTTAAATCATCCTTAATTCTGTCCTTTACATAATATACTCCATCCAGAAACCTGACCACATCTGACCATTTACATTGCTACCCACCTAGTCTGAACAGACTTTCATCATCTGGATTATTACAACAGTCCTCTAACTGTACACCCTAAACCCATGTCCCTCTGCAGTCTGTTCTCAACACATAGTCAGTTATGTTAAAATTGTAAGTTTTGTTACTTTTGTGCTCAAAACTCTCCAAATTTTCCCCATCTCACTCAAAATGAAGTCAAAAATTCTTAAAATGACCTATAAGACAAAATTTGTGCTCTGCCTTTACCCCATACTATCTTCTCCCTAGTTCACTTGATCCTGACTATCCTGGCCCCTATCCTGTCCCACAGAAAAAGGCAGAAATTTAAATCTTTAGGACCTTTGCGTTTGCTGTTTCCTATACCAGAATGCTTTTGTTACAGAAAATACTGGAAAGTCTGGACTGGATCCTGATGGAAGAACCAAGTCGCACTCGGAGGTCTTGGAGTGTTGAGGCTTTATTTCACACTGGCGGGCTCAGAGGGGAGTAATCTCCCAAAAGTCTGAGCCCTGAACAAAGGCAAAGGGAGCAATGTATATCTTTCTGCTTCTGTATCTGTAACATTCCTGTGTGCAAAGCAGGCGAGCAGGCGACCGGGGAGTGAGTTTAGGGAGTGAATGCCTGGCAGAGCGGGGAGTGAAGGGGAGGGGGAGTTAAGGGAGTTTCTGTTGCCTTTCTAAGAGCAGCAGAAGGAAGCCACCTGGACTAGACTGTGAAACACTTTGTTTCAGGGGGCATCATCTCCCTGGTTTATGACAGGGTCATAGCGGCTCCACATATACATGAGCTGTATGGAGGAAACGCATTCCTTGATAAAGTCAATGAGCCAGTTAAATATGCAGGGTCCCACTAACAGTCTAAGGAACAGCAGAACGGCTGGCCCAGCAAGGCCAGTTAGAAGGGTTGTTAGCCATGGATTCCATTCAAACCATCCCTGAACCAAAATTTTTTGTTTTCTAACATCTTATTCCTACGCTGGATGTTTTCCTTTACTTTGGCCAGAGAGCTTCTAACTATGCCAGACAGATTTGGATAAAAACAACAATCTTCTCCAAGGGCTACACATAAGCCTCCCTGGGACATGAACAGGAGGTGCAGTCCTCCATGATTCTGCAACACCACTTCAGCCAGGGAATCAGTTTGATCTTGCAGATGAATCATGGTGGTTTCAGGCTTCTCTAAATCTTTATCAATGTCCTCTGTTAGGGCAGCGAGCCCTGAGTCTCCCTTTATGAGGGCTGCTGTGCCTTCTGCAGCTGATCCGGCTACACTGAGCCCGACTAGAGCCGGGATCAGCAAAGCAGCAGCCCATTCGCCTGGGGAAATCTCACCGGGGGAAAGGAGGTAGCTCCCTTCAGGCCCACTATGCACTTTATACCTTTTGTACAGTTAAACATTATAGAGAGGTACTTTGGAAATGCAGGCTGAGACTTGAGTTCAGCTAGGAGTGACAGGTAAGCACAGCAAAACAACTTAATGATTACCCAATAGACAATAGAAAGGACAACTTTTTGAGGAACAGTTTAGTCAGAGGGGGCAGCAGCAGAGAGTTTAATGCCCAGGATGAGAGATTCCATTCCGGTGAGGGCCAGGATCCACGGCGTGCAGGTGTTCATTAGTCAGAGGGTAATCGTCGGATGCGGAGGTGGAGAGAATCTGGAGGTCTGGCTGGGCTTTCCACTGATGTATTTCTTTGTCTGAATTATGGACCCTTTTCTCTCTGGAATGAAGGACCACGGAGTGATGCCTGTAACTTTGAGGGCAGTAGGAGTGGTTAGAACAACAATGTGAGGCCCAGTCCACTGAAGTGTGAGGGGGTCCTTTTTTCAATTTTTGACTCAGACTGAGTCCCCAGCCTGGAGGAAATATACTGGGGTCCCTAAGAAGATCAGGGCTCTTCCTATGGTGTATTGTTGCAGCTTGTTTAGGTGGCTCCCAAGGCTTGGAGCTGTTCTCTTACTCTCTTATTTCCTACCCAGTGTAGGTTCCCTGGAAAGCTTCCTAGACATGGGGGAGCGTGTCCATACACTAATTCAAAAGGGGAAAAGCCTTGAGTCCCAGGTATGCAGTGAGGATGCAGGAGAGCCAGGGACAGTAAGTCCCGCCACAGGAGGCCAGTTTCTTGGCAAAACTTAGCTAGGGTTCCTTTGAGGGTGCGATTCATTCGCTTCACTTTCCCTGAACTTTGTGGCCTGTATGCAGTGTAGAGTTTTCAGGTAATGTTGAGAGATTTACTGCATCTGCTACAAAGGCAGGTCTATTGTCACTGTGAATTCTAGCCTGTAGGCTAAACTGAGGCACAGTTTTTCTCAGGAGGACTTCGGCTACCTCCCAGGTTCATTCTGTCCTGGTTGGGAAGGCTTTGACCCACCCAGAGTATGTACACACTTTTACTAGGAGATATCTGAGCCTTCTGCTTGGCTGGACACCTCTGAAGTCTATCTCAAGGTCTTCAAGAGGGGCAACTCCTGCTTTTTGGACACTGGGCTGGGGTCGTGGTGCAGATTGAGTGTTATTTCTGGCACAGGTATGCACTGCCCACTTACTGCTCGGCATAATGCTGGCAACTGGCTGATGTAGGTTTTTTTTTTTTTTTTAGTTAGCGTGGCCCCTTCAGTTATGGCTCAGTCTTTTTCTTTTTTAGTGTGCTTGGGTGGAGGGGCCTCCACTGAAGGTGTTAGGGCCATAGTGAGGGAAGGAGCTTTATCTGTTTTTTATTGGCCGCTGTTTTAGCTGCTTTATCTGCTAGCTGGTTCCCCCATGTTATAGGGTTGTTTTCCTTTTGATGTTCTTTGCAATGCAGAATTGCTACTTTTTTATGTACAAAGAGATTGAAGGGCCTTTTTTATCTGGCAGGCCCAGGGCTGGTGTCTGTTTTGAAGCAGCTTTTATTTCTAGAAAGGTGGCTCTTGCCTCTTTTGTCCAGACAGAGGGCTTTCAGTTTGGCCCCCCCAGGAGGTTGCAGAGGGGCCTTGCCATTGCTGAGGATCCAGGAATCCAGATTTTTGCAGAACCTGGCGGCCCCTAGGAATTCTCGCATGCACCGCCCCCCTCATCAGGGGCTGGCTGGGGCAAGGAGTCAATGGCCTTTTTCCTCTCTGGCCCTGGTGCCCTTTCTCCCTGGGTGAGGAGGAAGCCCAAGTACCAGACTCGCTGCTGGCAGATTTGTGCTTTTTTTTTTTCTATGAGGCTCAGTATCCTGAGTCTGACAGGAGTTGCAGGAGGGCCTTTGTGCCTTTTGCACAACTTTCCTGGGTGTCACTGGCCAGGGGGAGGTCATCTACGTACCGCAGGGGGGCGCAGCACGTGGCATCCCTCAGAAAGCTGGCAAGGTCTGCGGCCAATGCCTCTCCAAAAGAGTGGGTGACTTCTTGAGCTCTTGTGGAAGCTGCGTCCATGTTAACTGCATCTGCCACCCTGTATCCAGTTCAGTCTATTCAAAGGCAAACAAGAGCTGGCTTTGGGGGTCCAGCCAGAGGCAGAAAAAGGCATCTTTACGTCTAGGCAAGTGAACCATTTGGCAGACCCCAGGATCTGGCTGAGGAGGGTGGACAGGTTTGGGACCACTGGGTGTAAAGAAACAGTCACTTTGTTAATGGCTTGCAGGTCTTGAACAGGCAGGTAACCCTCCTCCTGGCCTTTTGACTGGTAGAAGCCCGGTGTTCCAGGGCGACTGACACTCAGTTAGAATGCCTGCCTCTCTGAGGCTGATGAGGTGTTCCTGGATGCCTGCTCTTGCCTCTTGTGAGGGGTACTGCCGCTGTCTTTGTGGCTCTGAGAATAGTTGCAGTCTTTTTCACTGAAGGGGCTACAGGGAGGGTGACTTCAGAGTGGTCTGCCCCTGTGTCAACCCTAAAAGTCATGTTTTGGCCCCCCACTTTCAGTTTGACCATGGGGCCGAGTGTGAGAGAACCTGGTCTTTGTCAATCTGAGTCTGTTCCTGCCAGGCCAGTGAGCCTTTTCCCGTGGGGCTCTTCCCAGTAGCCACTGGGCTTCAGGACTTGCCTAGATTGGGGCATTTGTTCTTCTAATGCCCCTTCTCTTTACCATAAGCACACTGGTCCCTGGGTTGGGAGGTCCTAGGCTTTCCCCCTCTTGGTGGCCAGCTTTTCTCTGCCTTTTGGTCATCTCTCTTTCTTTTAGGGTGGCTGCCAGGAGGCTGGCCTTTTTCTTCATTTCTCTTTCAGCCTCTCTGTCAGCCTGAACTTCTCTGTTTAGATATACTTTGTTGGCAGTTTTAATCAGCTGAGTGATATTCATCCTGGCAAAGCCCTCAAGCTTTTGGAGCTTTTGTCTGATGTCTGGGCGGCTGGAGCTACGAATGAGGTGCTGACCATGTGTGGGCCCCCTGGTGACTCAGCATTGAAGGGGGAGCAGATGTGATGAGCCCCACAGTCTCCCACAATAGTCCCCAGGAGGCTCTCCTGGTCGCTGAGGGACTGAAGATGCTTTGGTCGTGTTCATAGGCTTTTGGACCTGGCTTTGCTCCCCTGGAGGAGGGCGTCCTGATATCGGCGGATCTGGGGCTGCCCCTCAGGGGTGGTGAAGTCCCACTCGGGGCGCTCCTCAGGGACAGCAATTTCAGCCCATGCACCCGACCAAGGACCCCAGCTGCCTCCCCTCTTCCATTGTGGACAGGGTGCAGAGAAGCTGTTAACAGGTTTTTTTATGTTGGCTGATGGATTTGCAAGAGGGATTCTATGAGATCAGCCAGGGCTTGTGGCTTTTCTGACGGGGTATCAGTTGTGGAGAAGGGTTGATAGTAAAACACGGACTGGCTGGGCTGGCTGGTCTCACATTTATTATGTCTTTCAGGCTCCCGCATCTCTTGCACCAGCATCTGAAGGGTGCCTGCTCCCGGCCGAGGGTGCAGCCTGGCTGCTGGTCCAGGGGAGAGTGGGCTCACTGGTTCTGGAGGTGGCAGGGAGGCTGACAGGGGCGGGGTATCAGGGACTGGGGGCTGGGTGCTGATGGCCTTGGGGGCGCATAAGGTAGGGGCAATATTAGCTCTTCCTCTGGGTCACCAGCAAGAATCTGCGGAGGCTCAGGCTTCTGCTGATTCTTTGCAGGCTTCTTTGTTGAGGCGACTAAGACCCCACCCTGTCCCTGCCTGTTGCAAGCGAATCACACCCAAGGCGGAAGGGTCTGGGCAACTCCTAACCAGGAGTCAGTGTATGGGGACTGGTCAGGGTGACCTGGATCTCCAGTGATGACCTGCCAGACCTGGCAGACTGTTGGGACATCTAGGGCCCCTTCCGGAGGCCGTCCTACACTAAAGGTGGGTTATTCAGATTCACACGGGGTTTTTAACCTGCTGGGAGTTAATTTCACTCCGTAGTCTTCTGAAAATCCCTTCCTGAAATTCTTGATCACAGTGTCAAGGACTGTGGGTGTACTATGGCCTGACCACATAATGTGTCCGATGGTGCTGTGACAACAGACAAGGGAGGGGCGCCTCCTCTAGAGAGGAGACCAGTCAGATGCCCGGCGTTCGCGCTCCTGTCAGAGACTTTGGTCAGCCTTGACTAAGGTGCACCCGTATAAGTCCCGGTTCTGGTCAGCTGAAGCTGAGTTACTGTTATGTTGTAGTGGCTGACCGCAAATGCAGATGAGGGCCCACTCAGATTCCATAGCGCAGGTTGTGGAATCACAGATTCAGGCAGACTGTATGACTTCAGCTGCCCTGCGCACTCACTCACACACTCACACCAGAGCTTAAACATTCCCCCCTGGGAATGTCTAGCTGTGAGATTTCTAAGAAGTCTCCTGGAGGTGATCAGGCTCCCCTTCCACCCCAGCAGGTGGGAACTGGCTGGGTCAGGGTCCCCAAGGCCTTACCGGACTCAGCGTCGGAACCAGGTCCTCACTTGCCAAGCCTCCCTGAGTCTGGTGGGAACAGCAGAGCAGGGCCGGCCCAGGGCAACGCGGTGGGAGACTCCTGAAAGATCAGGCAGGGCGCGCCATCTCTGTTGCGATCTCCTGTTCCGTCACCACCCCTCTGTTGCCCCAAACTGGTGGCAACAAAGGGCCAGTGTGGTTGGATTTCCGGGTCAGGGAACCAAATGTTATGGAAAATACTGAAAAGCCTGGACTGGATCACTGATGGAAGAACCAAGTGACACTGGGAGGTCTTGGAGTGTTGAGGCTTTATTTCACACTGGTGGGCTCAGAGGGGAGTAATATCCCAAAAGGCTGAGCCCCAAACAAAGGCAAAGGGAGCAATATATATCTTTCTGCTTCTGTATCTGTAACATTCCTGTGCGCACAGCAGGCGAGCAGGCAAGGGGGAGTGAGTTTAGGGAGTGAGTGCCTGGCAGAGCGGGGAGTGAAGGGGAGGGGTAGTTAAGGGAGTTTCTGTTGCCTTTCTAAGAGCAGCAGAAGGGAGCCACCTGGACTAGACTGCTGTCCTTGTAAGTTTTTCCCTATCACTTTTACTCCTGAAATCCTCACACCTACCTAATTTTATGTCTTTGTTCAAATAATATCTTCTTAATGAGACCTACTGGGGTTTCCCAATTTAAAATTGAACTCCCCCCCCCACACCTCCACACCCCTGCCACATCCTCAGTATTTCTGGTCTCCCTGGACCCTCTCTATTGTTTTCCCCAAAGCACTTTCTAGATATCTCTTATTATATAAAATATGTATTTATAGGCTTTTAAATTGATCTCCATCCCCACCAGAATATAAACCCCATGTTTTGTGCATGGATACATCCAAACATCTAGAAAAGTGCCTGGTACTTCATAAGGATATGTTTAATGAAGAAATGAATTATCATCAAGATCTACAACTTCGTCTCCTGTGTTTGCCTTGTTATTGTGGTGATACTATCAGTATTTACTGATCATTGTGAACATGCAGGGATTTTGCTATGTATTTACCATACTCTATGTTTTTTTAATATTCAAAACCAACTTTTGAGGTAGCTATTATGATGCATATTTACTCATCAGGCTCATTGGGAAAGAGTAACTTTCAACACGAGCAACCAGTGGGGATGACAATATCTGATCCAATACAGTCTGATCTATGCTGTGATGCCCTCTGTCAGTACTTACGTGGTTAAGAATGTGGTCAAGTCTAAGAAATGGGTCCACTCTTGCCGTGCTGTCCAAAATCAAATCTTTAACCCTGCAAGACTGTGGGAAAGGTGCTAATCTAGGGAAGACTCAGTAAGGAAATGTGAGACTTCGAAATCCCTCATAGCCAACCAGCTCTTTTCTCCCTCAGAACTCAAGTCTCTTATTCTGACTGAATATCTGCACAGGCCAGACACTGTGCCAGGCCCTGAAAACACTGGTGAAATAAAGAACTCACTCAGTCTAACTGGAAAAGCGGATTCCTAAAATACTTTGTAATCTGCACTCTAGTAGAGGTGTGTTCACAATTAAATAACATGGCCTACCAAGAGCATCTAAGTATACCAGGAGGTGAAGGGAGGCACCTCAGGGATCTAGGTCAGATGAGTAAATTATCTACAAAATGTTGGTAAAGATGGGGAAGGGGACCCAGCTACAGAACATTGCATGGGCAAGGGTACACAGATGAGAAGCTGCTGATAGATTTTGGGGTATCTTCAGTCTCATTTGGGCCATGTTGTACTTTTCTCTCTCTTCCTCCCTTACCTCTTTTTTATTTTTTTTTATTAAGGTATTGATACACACTCTTGTGAAGGTTTCACAAGAAAAACAATGTGGTTATTAATTTACCCTTATTATTGAGTCCCCCCCATACCCCATTGCAGTCACTGTCGATCAGTGTAGTAAGATGCCACAGAGTCCCTATTTGCCTTCTCCGAGCTACACTGTCTTCACCGTGACCCCACACATACCATGTGCACCAACCACCTCTCTTACCTCTTTCACTTCCTTTATTTTATGTGAGTTAGAGAGTTAGGGGTTTGGGAACAGTGTCTGGATTCCCAGTGGGAAGCATTTGTAAAAAAATGGGAAAAGTAAGTCAAATGTTTAAATGTTGGATTTCATCTAATACACGACCGTTGCAGCAGAGATTTTTTTTTAACCTTACATCACATCAAATAATTACCCTCTGCTGCTTTTTTCTGTGACTGTTTCAAGTTAATTTTTTTGTTTCATCTATAAAATACATAAGCATTTAAGTGCTTTGTTGGAAGATATTCATTTTTAATTCTTTTTCCTAATGCTTCCCAGTTAGGTTTCAGGGCTACATTGTACAAACAGTATGTGCTGGATAAATTACTATTTACTAATATAAAACCATAAGCTTGTCAAGCACTGGCAGGGAACTTTTCATGGCTTAGAAAATGTATTTTAGGTGATTATAAATTAGATAATCTTCAACATAAATTATTAATTATTAATTATTAGGTAATCTTCAGTAGCCAATTCCTCACTCGCATAGTTTTCATTATTCGTTACAGAATTTGACTAATTTTATTCTTTTCAATATAAGATGCTGGAACTTTGAGACAGTTTCTGGTTTTGATTTTCTGTAATGAGGTTATCTGGGGGAGAACAAGATGTCCTTCCTTGGTATCTAAAATAAGGTTGTTGATTCTTTCTCCTATGGTGCTTGAATAGGTTGGAAATACAATGAAAGGCTTTATTTGTAAAGCATAATAAAGGTCTTAGATAAAAATCACAGTATATATATGATATTAAATATTCATGAGTATGTTAGAATAAAAGGTGGAAATTATGCAGAGCCAGTGAGGATTACTGTGATGATCATTCAGAGCACTTGATACATTTATATCATTTCATGCTCACCATAAGCTAACGTAACATGGACGTAAATAATAGTTGTCAGTTTGTTGTGATTATTAATGATTTTTTTTGTATCATTGATGTACAATCACTTGAACAACATTATGTTTACTAGACCCCCTATTATCATGTGCTCCCCACATGCCCCACTACAGTCACTATCCATCAGCGTAGTAAGATGCTATAGAATCATTACTTGTCTTCTCTATAAATACTGCCTTTCCCGTGTCCCCTGCCACTGCATTATATGTGCTAATCATAATGCCCCTTTTCCCCCATTAGCCCTCCCTTCCCACCCATCCTCCCAGTCCCTTTCCCTTTGGTAACTGTTAGTCCGTTCTTGGGTTCTGTGAGTCTGCTACTGTTTTGTTCCTTCAGTTTTTCCTTTGTACTTATACTCCACAGATGAGTGAAATCATTTGATTCTTGTCTTTCTCCGCCTGGCTTATTTCACTGAGCATAATACCCTTTAGCTCCATCCATGTTGGTGCAAATGGTAGAATTTGTTTTCTTCTTCTGCCTGAATAATATTCCATTGTATATATGTACCACATCTTCTTTATTCATTCATCTGCTGATGGACACTTAGGTTGCTCCTATTTCTTGGCTATTGTAAATAGTGCTGCAATAAACATAGGGGTGCATCTGTCTTTTTCAAACTGAGCTCCTGCATTCTTAGGGTAAATTCCTAGGAGTGGAATTCCTGGGTCAAATGGTATTTCTGTTTTGAGTTTTTGAGGAACCTCCATACAGCTGTCCATAATGGTTGAACTATTTTACATTCCCACCAGCAGTGTAGAAGGGTTCCCCTTTCTCCACATCCTTGCCAAGATTTGTTGTTGTTTATGTTTTGGATGTTGGCCATCCTTACTGATATGAGGTGATATCTCACTGTGGTTTTAATTTGCATTTCTCTGATGATTAGCGATGTGGAGCATCTTTTCATGTGCCTGTTGGCCACCTGAATTTCTTCTTTTGAGAAGTGTCTGCTCAGATTCTCTGCCCATTTTTTAATTGGCTTATTTGCTTTTTCTTTGTTGGGGTGCGTGAGTACTTATATATTTTGGATGTCATCCCCTTATCGGATATGTCATTTATGAATATATTCTCCCATACTGTAGGATGTCTTTTTGTTCTAGTAATAGTGTCCTTTGCTGTACATAAGCTTTTTAGTTTGATATAGTCCTACTTGTTCATTTTTGCTTTTGTTTCCCTTGCCCGGGGAGATAAGTTCATGAAGAAGTAGCTCATCTGTATGTCCAAGATATTTTTGGCTACATTTTTTTCTAAGAGTTCTTTGGTTTCAGGACTTACATTTAGATTTTTGATCCATTTTGAGTTGACTTTTGTGTATGGGGTTAGACAGTAATCCCATACATTCTCTTACATGTAGCTGTCCAGTTTTGCCAACACCAGCTGTTGAAAAGGCTCTCATTTCCCCATTGTATATCCATGGCTCCTTTATCATATATTAATTGACCATATATGCTTGGGTTTATGTCTGGTTCTCTAGTGTGTTCTACTGGTCTATGGGTCTGTTCTTGTGTCAGTACCAAATTGTCTTGATTACTGTGGCTTTGTAGTACATCTTGAAGTCAGAGAGCATAATTCCCCCTGCTTTATTCTTCCTTCTCAGGATAACTTTGGTTATTTGGAGTCTTGTGTCATTTTGTATGAATTTTTGAACTATTCGCTCTAGTTCATTGAAGAGTGCTGTTGGTATTTTGATAGGATTGCATTGAATCTGTAGATTGCCTTAGTCAGGATGGCCATTTTGGCAATATTAACTCTTCCTAGCCAAGAGCATGGGAAGAATTTCCATTTAATAGTGCCTCCTTAATTTCTCTTAAGAGTGTCTTGTAGTTTTCAGGGTATATGTCTTTCAATTCCTTTTTTAAGTTTATTCCTAGGTATTTTAATTCTTTCTGATGCAATTGTGAATGGAATTGTTTTCCTGATTTCTCCTTCTGCTTGTTCACTGTTGTGTATAGGAATGCAACAGATTTCTGTAGATTAATTTTGTATCCTGCAACTTTGCTGAATTCAGATATTATATCTAGTAGTTTTGGAGTGGATTCTTTATGGTTTTTTATGTACACTATCATGTCATCTACAAACAGGGACTGTTTGAGTTCTTCTTTGCCAATCTGGATGCCTTTTATTTCTTTGTGTTGTCTGATTTCCATGGCTAGGACCTCCAGAACTATGTTGAATAGAAGGGGGAGAGTGGGCATCCTTGCCTTATTCCTGATCTTAAAGCAAAAGCTTTCAACTTCTCGCTGTTAAGTATAATGTTGGCTGTGGGTTTGTCATATATTGTCTTTATTATGTTGAGGTACTTGCCCTCTATACCCATTTTGTTGAGAGTTTTTATCATGAATGGATGTTGAATATTGTGAATGCTTTTTCAGCATCTATGGAGATGATCATGTGTTTTTTGTCCTTCTTTTTGTTGATGTAGTGGATTATGTTGATGGATATTCAAATATTGTACCATTCTTGCATCCCTGGGATGAATCCCACTTGATCATTATGGATGATCTTTTTGATGTATTTTTGAATTTGGTTTGCTAATATTTTGTTGAGTATTTTTGCATCTATGTTCACCAGGGATATTGGTCTGTAATTTTCTTTTTTTTTTTTTGTGGTGTCTCTGCCTGGTTTTGTTATTAGAGTAATGTTGGCCTTGTAGAATGAGTTTTGGAGTATTCCCTCCTCTTCTACTTTTTGGAAAACTTTAATGAGGATGGGTATCAGGTCTTCAGTAAATGTTTGATAAAATTCAGCAGCAAAACCATCTGGTCCAGGGGTTTTATTCTTAGGTAGTTTTTTGATTACCAATTCAATTTCTTTGCTGGTAATTGGTCTGTTCAGATTTTCTGTTTCTTCCTGGGTCAGCCTTGGAAGGTTGTATTTTTCTAGAAAGTTGTCCATTTCTTCTAGGTTATCCAGTTTGTTACCATATAATTTTTATAGTATTCTCATCATTCTTTGTATTTCTGTGGTGTCTGTCGTGATTTTTCCTTTCTCATTTTTATTCTGTTCATGTGTGTAGATTCTCCTTTTTTCTTGATAAATCTGGCTAGGTGTTTATCTATTTTGTTTATTTTCTTGAAGAGCGAGCATCTGCTTTCATTGACTCTTTCTATTGTTTTATTCTTCTCAATTTTATTTATTTCTTCTTTAATCTTTATTATGTCCCTCCTTCTCCTGACTTTGGGCCTCATTTGTTCTTCCTTTTCTAGTTTCATTAATTGTGAGTTTGGACTGTTCATATGGGATTGTTCTTCTTTCCTGAGGTAGACCTGTATTGCAATGTATTTCCCTCTTAACAGAGCCATTGCTGCGTCCCACAGATTTTGCGTTGTTGCATTATTGTTGTTATTTGTCTCCATATATTGCTTGATCTCTGTTTTTATTTGGTCATTGATCCATTGATTATTTAGGAGCATGTTATTAAACCTCCATGTGTTTGGGGGCTTTTTCGTTTTCTTTGTGTAATTTATTTCTAGTTTCATACCTTTGTGACCTGAGATGCTGGTTGGTACAGTTTCAATCTTTTGGAATTTACTGAGGTTCTTTTTGTGGCCTAATATATGATCTATTCTTGAAAATGTTCCATGTGCACTTGAGAAAAATGTGTATCCTGTTGCTTTTGGATGGAGTGTTCTGTAGGTGTCAGTTAGGTCCATCTGTTCTAATATGTTGTTTCGTGCCTCTCTCTATTTATTTTCTGTCTGTTTGATCTCTCCTTTGGAGTGAGTGGTGTGTTGAAGTCTCCTGAAATGAATACATTGCATTCTATTTCCTCCTTTAATTCTGTTAGCATTTGTTTCACATATGTAAGTGATCCTGTGTTGGGTGCATAGATGTTTATAATAGTTATATCCTCTTGTTGGACTGACCCTTTTATCATTATGTAATGTCCTTTTTTGTCTCTTGTGACTTTCTTTGTTTTGAAGTCTATTTTGTCTGATACAAGTATTGCAACTCCTGCTTTTTACTCACTGTTAGTTGCATGAAGTATCTTTTTCCATCTCTTTACTTTCAGTCTGTATATGTCTTTGGGTGTGAAGTGAGTCTCTTGTAGGCAAGGTGGTTCTTGTTTTTTATCCATTCAGTAACTCTATGTCTTTTGATTAGTGCATTCAGACCATTTACATTTAGGGTAATTATCAAAAGGTATGTGCTTATTCTCATTGCAGGCTTTAGATTTGTGGTTACCAAAGATTCAATGGTAATTCCCTTACTATCTAACAGTCTAACTTAACTCACTTCATAGGCTGTTACCAACACAACCTAAAGCTTTGGTTTTTTTTCCTCCTTTTTCTTCCTCCTCCATTAAAGAATGTTATGTTATGAATCATATTCTCTACACTTTGTCTAGCCCTTGCGTGACATCTATTTACCCTTAGGAGTACTTCCATCTATAGGAGTCCCTCCAAAATGCCCTGTAGAGGTGGTTTCTGGGAGATAAATTCTCTCAGCTTTTCCTTAATGAAAATTGTTTATCCCTCCTTCAAATTTAAGTGATAACCTTGCTGGGTAGAGCATTCTTGGTTCAAGGGCCTTCTGCTTCACTGCATGAAATATATCATGCCACTCCATTCTGGCCTATAAGATTTATGTTGAGAAGTCTGGTGATAGCCTGATGGGTTTTCCTTTGTATGTGATCTTTTTCTCTCTCTAGCTGCTCTTAAAAGCTGTCCTTATCCTTGATATTTGCCACTTTAATTATTATATGTCTTGGTGTTGTCTTCCTTGGGTCAGGAGATCTGTGCACCTCCATGGCTTGAGAGACTATCTCCTTCCCTAGATTGGGGAAGTTTTCAGCAATTACCTCCTCAATGACACTTTGTATCCCTTTTTCTCTCTCTTCTTCTTCTGGTACCCCTATAATGCGAATATTGTTCCTTTTGGATTGGTCACACAGTTCTCTCAATATTCTTTCATTCTTAGAGATTCTTTTTTCTCTCTGTGCCTCAGGTTCTTTGTATTCCTCTTCCCTAATTTCTCTTCCATTTACCATCTCTTCTACTACATCTAAACTGCCTTTAAATCCCTCCTTTGTATGTTTAATTTCAGATATGTATTTCTTAATGATTGAATCTCTGACTTAAATTTGTTCCTGAGTTCTTGAATATTTTTCTGTACCTCAATACATATTTATAATTTTTATTTTGAACTCTCTTTCATGAAGATTGGTGAGTTCAGTTTCATTTGGCCCTTTTTCTGGGGTTTGTGAGATTTTGGTTTGAACCATATTCTTTTATCGTTTCATATTTCTGTGTGGTGCCCACTAGTGCACAGAAACTCCAGTCTCTGGAGCTGCTCAGCTCCTAGAGTGAGGTTGGGTGTCATAGGGGAGCAGAGCTGGTGCCTGGGGGGAGGAAAGATCTGTTTCCTGATTTCTGTCTGTGGTGCCTGTCTCCAGTGTCAGAGCCAGTGGGCCACTCATACACATGTAAGCCTCTGTGCTTTGCTTCTCTAGCTGTTGTAGGCGGGGCCTCTCTCTGGCTGGCCTGACGCCAGTGCAGTGACTCCTGGTTTGCAAGCAGGTGCCTGCAGGACAGTACGAAGGCTCAACAAGCTGTGTGTCACAATGAGGGACCTCATAGCTGAGTAGGCAGCCAGGGAGATGGAGCACCTGAAGCTCCTCAAAGTTCCCAACCAGCTGGGCAGAGTGCACCCAGACAACCTTGTCCAGCTCTCCCTTCCCCCGTGCAGCAAGCTCTGTGCAAACCCCACCCCTTCAGCAGCCCTCTCGCTGCTAGGAAGCCTCTCAGACCACCCACCCTTCCTCGGACACAGAGCGGCCGGATGTGGATCCTGTCTACCACAAATGGCTGGAATGTCAGTCTCCCAGGCCCTCCGCCTGTCCGAGCTCCCCAACATCCAGAGCACCACACAATATAGGCTTCCACTCACAAAGCACATCTCCAGGGCTAGGTGTTCAGCAGTCCAAAGCTTCCACGCCCTTTCTGCTCTGTTTCTTTTCCTCCCGCTGGTGAGCTGGTGTGGGGAAAGGGCCTGGGTCCTGCTGGATTAAGGCTGTTGTATGTTATCCTGTTTTGTGAGGTCTGCTCTGTTTGTGAAGTGTGTAGGCAGTCTGGTTCAGCCTTCTTTCTTCTTGCTGTTTTAGGGTTAGTTGTATTAATTAACTATATTTTTGTACTATTTGTGGTTTTGGGAGGAGTTCTCCATGTCACCTCTCACTCTGTCATCTTGAATCATTTCTATTAATGATTTTTAAGTGCTTTAATAATTAATTCTTATAGTGTATTTAATGCATGCTGAGATGGTAACTATATTTATAACACTTATATTTTCACTTCAGACTTAGCTTTGATAATGTGTGAAAATGCATTTGAGGATCAAATCTGAAAATCTGGCTTTGCTTGTCTTTTATGACTTACCTGACTTATGTGAAGTGGCTATTTGGACAGTTTGTGAATGCTTTTTTCCTAGTTCTTACTTTGTATTTATTCTGGTTTCACACATAAACCATAGATTTGTGCTCAGCTGCAGCAAAGGCAGCATGAATGAGTTTTCAATTTAAAAGTCTTATAATGGAACTGAAGTATTTTCCTATAGTTCCTAAATGTGAAATAAAAGTCCCGTAACTTTCCTTATTTTCTACAAGGGATTTCTTGTTGTTCTTGAGTCTTTATTTCCACATATGAAGAATCACGTGATGGTACCATAAAAGTGACCTCAGTTTCTTTTTGTTTAAAATAGTCTTTTACATAATTATTCAGATTTTTGTTTGTTGCTGAGGTAGGTCCCTGTTCTATCCATGCTCATGAATTTTCTTCCTTCCCTTCTTGCCCAGATGGTATCTGGTTGCAGAGAGAAAGTTAGGTATTTTTGTGGTATTAGATCTTCTTCATTTTAGGTGTCTCACCATGTTCTCATGGCATCAGCTGCTTTGAATTTTTACCCTCCAGGGAACTGGGCATCGTGACCCGGTGTCCCCTGAGGTGTGGTCAGTTCCATCTGATCTGTCAAGTATTGTTGTGGAACCAGTGCTGATAACTGTCAACCTGGCCTTTGCCTGTAATCAAGTTTCCACTCTCTGGGACCCTCTTATCTTGACCCCAAGCCTCTTGAAACCCACTGGCACTGTCAAAATTCCATATATCCTTTTGTACTCATATCCATGGAGATTTCAGCTATATATTTCCTACTCCTGTCTGGAGTGTGCTGCACCTGCTGAGGCTCTCATGTGTACTCATCTAGGCACTTTTTCAGACATTACCTTGTTGTATCAGGGCGGCCAGAGCACCTGCTAACCCTGGGGCTCCCCTGAGGGCTTGGGGCTGGCCAGGACTACCCAGGTGTAAGCAGGGAACTTCCCCAAGATCACCAGTCTCTCCTGGTCAGTCTACCTGAACTGGTTCAGCCCATCTCCATCTGTTTGCAGGCCAGGCATCCTGTTCTTTCTTCTGGCTTCGTAGTCTGTCATCTCAGCTTTGGTTCTTGACAGATAGAAATTCTGCTTTGGTTGTTTTTAGGAAAGCTTTTACTCTTTCCAAAAATCTACCCTGCTATGAATTCTTCCATTAACTTTGAAACTCAAAGTTCAGTAATGAATTCTTTGTTCTTGGGGTCCCCTCATGGCCTTGTCTAGAAGAGTTCTAAAGGATTGAAAAGTTACAAGAAAACATTTTAATTTCTGAGAAGAGACAATGCATTGGCAATAATTCAAAACATAAGTGTCCTACATTGCACCTCTTCTTTTACTTGGCAAATAGTCCAGCAAGGGAGTGACGATGGAAAGGGAAATATGATGCTATTATGCAAGATCACTAAGACAGGACAATGAGCAGAAGCAAGGAAGTATGAATTTAGGAACCATAATAATTGAAAAGGATCTTTGCCATAACACTGATAACTTCTAATTTATATTTAACACAGTTATCACTATAGAACTACTCCTATTCAGAGAAATTTTTGCATCCAATTTCATTCCCACCTAAGAACTTTACAAGTTTTAAAAGTTCATAAGTAATGCAAAACCATTATGGAAAGTCTGCAGCTGCGTGTACTCTATCATCAGGTATGTGCTATGGATCTTGCTATAGATTTTGAGATCTGCTTAGTTGCACTTTAAAAAAAAAAATACCTGGGCCTAAAGAATGGAATAAAGAGGATATTGATCACGTACCATTTAAAGAATATGTGTACAAATTTGATAGTCCCTAGAATCAAATAATTTTGAAGGAAACCAGTGCCTTTAGGTGCATCCTTTTATATTAAAATGTTGCAGTGTTATTTATAACAGTAACATACCTGATAGCTAGAAGCATTTTGAACATTTTAAATAGTGTCCTTCTCATCATGGTTACACACTGCACTTTATTAATCCCTTTCCTCAGCTAAGTATTGGTGATATTGGATATGAAACTGAACCCCGCTTTGCACAGAAGGGGTTCAGTTTCATAGCATTTCACACCAATGTTATGATACAAAGTTGAAATGTCAGCTAAATTTTGGCCAAAAAGCAGATACATGAGAAACACTATTAGTAGAAAACCTTTCAGTGATATTTGAGAAATGGAAACAACTTGGTTAAGATTAAAGGGGCTTTTGCTTCTGTCATTGAGATGCTACTTTGGTTAATAGGTTGAGAGAAAGTGAAATGCAAATAACAAATTCGAAAATGTTTTTAGGCATTCCACTTGAAAGAAGAAGAATATGGGATAGGGGTGCAGGGATGGGAAGCTAGGGGAAGAAAAGACATAGTTCTTGTTTCGATGATAAAATGAGCATCAAGATGGAGTTCATTGTAATATCAAGAATTTGCTAATAATACCTAAAATTCTGAAAATGGAATAGACTGTATCTAAAGAGGTGTGGTTCTGGTAACTAGATATTCATAGAGAACCTAAATAACTTACTTTTGTACACAGAGTAAGAGAAATTCCTACCTACATAGTATCTTATTTGTTTGTTTGATCATTGACTTACTGTATTTTTCACAAACACTCAACATCATAATTCCTATTGAGTTTCCAGACCCAATTCTTGTGTGTGCGTGTGTGTGTGTGTGTTTGTGTGTGTGTTTGTGTGTGTGTGTCATCCCACACATAACACCAAGCAGTTCTTGAACACCAGCAGGGTGTCTGAGAACTCAGCTCAGTTCTGATGCTGTGTGCCCAGAGACAGCACCAGATTCCCCAGGTTAAGGGCTCCACTGTCCTAGAAGGCTGCCCTCCACCCCCAGTCCCGACACCAGGCAGTTACCTGGGCTTCTGACATGCTGGCTACAGACTGGAGTTTCCCAGGACCTCCCCCCTTAGGTTTGATTAATTTTCTAGAGAGGCTCACAGAACTCAGGAAAACACTTATATTTACCAGTTTAACAAAGGATACTATAAAGGCTGCAGGTTAACAGCCAGATGAAGAGATACATAGAGCAAGGTCCCAAGTAAAGGAGCTTCTATCTTTGGGGAGCTTGGGGACTGGCTGGGTGGCACCTGGAAGCTTCCTGGATCTGCAAGCATAAAATACAAGGGGAAGATAATGCTCTTCTCATGGGTTTTTGTGAGGGCTGCATTGCAGAGTCATGACTGAGTAAATCACTCAACCTCCAGCTCCCGGTCTTGGGTGGAGTCCAAAAATCTCTCATTAACATGACAAGACACCCATTTCAGCTTGAAGGCTCTTAAGTATTTTCAGGAACTGTGGATGAAGACCAAATATACCTGGGAAATATATACATCTGGTCATCTGAATGACCAGATGTATCTACTTCCTAAAACTCATTATGTCTCATCCACCCAGTGCTCCTTTGCTTGCAAGCAGCAGCCACATGGGAACTAGATCAAGAGCAGGGAGTTTTATTTATGAAGGTTTGAAGGGCCTCACAAAATTCAAGAACAGGAGACTGCCTGACTTCCTGAGAACTGATGGCTCTTTGGGAGCTGGACAGTCTCTCAGGCACTGAATGATTCTTATCTCACCTTCCTTTTCTATGTCTTCTCCATCCTCTTTTCTTACAAATGGGCTTAGTCATCAGTTTGCACAATCCTGAAAACATCCATCCCAGAACCTAAGGATACATCATCTTCCAGCTGTAATATCTACAGCTCACTAGTGACAATCTCTAGATCTCTTATTTGATTGGATTAGCTCGTCTGTTAAAGCCAGACCACTGAAGTCATAAATTTCTTCCAGTAAATGTCATAATAAGCTGCTTTTATTTCAGAAGACTATTTCTGATTCAACTGTGGCCAAAGATTCTTGTTGGGGAGACAGGATTGCATTAAAGATATTATGCTGAACTTTTAGGAAACAGAGCAGCTCAATTGCCAGAAAATATGTCCAAAACATTTATTTTCTTAATTAGTATCTTCTTAATTAATTCTCAGTTATTTCCACAAGTGTTTCATAAACCTGGGAGTTGATCACTGACTTTCTTTTTGATTTTCAGATTCCTCATTATTGTCCTCATTATTTCTTAGCAATTCTGTTTTTATTTCAGCGCTTAAATTTATATCCTTGCCTCCAGTCTTACTCCATTGCAGTGTGCCCTGCTGTGTCATTCTCTTTTTCAAAAAAAGTCTTCAAAACCTCCCAGTACCCTTAGGAGAATATTTTCTTCACATGTCCTACAAGGATCCCTGAATGTGGACCTTCCTCCTTTCTAGCTCAGGTCCTCCCATCCTCTCTGCTAGTATGTCAGTCATCCTGATCACCTGTTGGTTGCCAATGTGATTATCTTCTTCCTTAGTAGTAGTTTGTTTTGTTTTTCTTCAGTTGATTTAAACTGATCCATCATGGCCTAGGGAACTCTTCATCATTCAAAATTACATCCAAACATTAAGTTCCCTTGAAAGTCCTCTTTGATCCTTTTATAATGCATTTTGTTTCTTTTTTTTTTAAATTTCATGGTATACTCCACTTACACTACCATCACCTTTCCTCTCTGATGTAGTATGTATGGTTCCTGAGGGCCAGGGACATTGTCTTTCATCTCTGGTATGAGGTGCCTCATAGGATTCCAAGCACATTGTAACTAAGCGTATTCCTTCATGGTTAACTTTGGATTGGGTTGTAGTTCTTTCATTTGTCCTTCTCCTACTTTTTTTCTCTCTCCCTTCCCCCCAATTTTTAAAAAAATACATTACTCATGATCCTATAATTGTGCAAGGTTAGATAAAAAGTTAATAATATTGTTCCTGGTGGAATGTGTTGTGTTTCCCTGAGTCTTGTCTTCTGGGGAGGAAAAAATTCAATCAACAGAGAGACTTTAGGACAGTTTTAAACAGCAGTTTATTAAGCAAAGAATAAATACACTCTCAAGAAGGGTAGAGACAGGGCTGTCTGGAAACCAGAAGCAGCATTGCTATTCGGGTTAGGTTGGCTTTTATTTTTCCTTAAGATGGCAAGATGTCCTGCCCTGAATATTATGTCATCTGATTAACAGGTTGATTGACAGCTCTGGGTTATATAACCTTTTTCTCAGTGAGCAGGCACCTCACCCATAAGTACCTAAGCAAAGCCCACAGGTGGTCCAGAGCCACAGTGCTAGTTAGATTCAGATGTTATTTTAATGAGGTGGGGATGTTTTGGACTAGGTCTTCAGACCCTGTGCATTCCATGTATCAGGGAAGCCCCTGTGGTCTTAGGCTCCTTGACAACATAGGTGACCTTCACTGTGGACCTGGGACCTAAGGAAGGAGTCTTCTTTGGTGATGGGCTGGCCTTTTACTTTGGCTTACGTCTAACTAACTGCCTACTCTAACAATATTAGGTTTAAAAATAGCAGGAAAATATAAATTCAAGAAAATCAAGATATTACTTCATCGCTTGATGCTGGAAAGATTAATGAAATATTAACATTAGTCTCAGGTGTGTTTTTTCATTGGTTGAAGAAGTCCATAATGATCCCATTTTTATATTTTGTAACTTAAATTTTTATTTCATGTAGGGAAGTGTTTACTTTGGTGTTTTTTCTTTGTTTAATGTGGTTGTAGAGAAAATGGACATTTATGACCAGGATCCTCACCTGTCTTTCATATCACACATTGGACACATAAAGGAGCCTGCTTTGCATACCTAGGGGTGGCAGGATGTTTACCAGCGACAGAGCTGCACGTTGGTCATGGAGTACCAGCCCAGGGGAGGGGTGGAGAGGAAACACACAAGCGCCTGGATGTAATTGGTCCAGCGTCTGCCAGTCACCGTAGAGGCCCACCCACAGAGTTCCTCCCAATGCTAGGGGTGGGAAAGCAGAGAGCAGAGAGAGTGCAGAAGGGAAGCCTAAAGGGGAGCAGGAGAGAATGGAGGCTGGTGGAGGGAAGTGGTAGAGTCCTGGTGCTAGGAAGCAGAAGCAGCAGGGAGGTTGAGCCACCAGTGGGAGGCAGCATCTGGGGACAGCAGAGCCAGGAGAGAGTAGTGCTAATGGAGAAGCAGAGAGCTTAGGGGGCAGAGGGAGAAGCTGCAGAGCCGCAGGGCTAGGAGGGGAGAAAGGCCCTCGTTGGGGAGCAGGAGGGAGCCGCACAGGAGCCAGCAGAGACTGAACTGTCTGTGGCCACTGTGAGAATAAATGTGGGATGAGCCCCTTTTCATCCCCAACTTGCCCTTTCTTTATTTGGTCTTAGCAAATTCATAGTGAGCTTGCGCGGAGCAGGGAACTGCCACCTCTCAGAGCAACAGTGATCTGTAAAAATTAAAGTATTTCTCATTTCGGCTGTCTCTTTGATTTTTTATTCTCTGACCCACTCTGATAGTCTATGCCTTTCTTCGTTTCTGATGAATTTTTCTTTGTGTTGAAAAGAAAATAGATCCATTAATGAGATATAAATTAAGATGTTTGATTTCTCACATTTCTTCTAAACTTGAAACTCTAGCTGCTGTGGGACAGGAAGAAATTCCTCTACCCCTTGAGGTGCTTCTAGCTGGTCTAAGAATCAAATTGACATGAGACAGATTAACAGGAGAAAAAAAGTTTAATTACATAGATGTGGGGAAGCCATACACGTGGATTCCAAAGATGGTCAGGGAGAATGAGGTATCTATGTCATTCTGAGCCAAGCAGAAGTGGGCAGGGGTATGTGACTTCAAAGGAAAGAGGAAGCAATTCACAGGAATATGGAAAGAATAAGTGTTTGATAAGCAAAACACTTTATGGGCCATGCAGAAATAATGAGGGGGCACAAAGAGGAATTTTAACAGACTTATTTACCCACACCCCTCCCTGTCTACCACCCCTAGCTGACATTATTTAGCTACCTAAGGTGATATCTCTCTTCTAGAGCATGTCCTTTATCTAAATTATTTTTATGCAGTTGGCAGGTAGGAGGTCAGTTTCTTTCTGAGTCTTTTGGGCCTTGATTGTTCTCCACTCTGAAATAATCTGCGTGTCACAATGGCGCACCTTGGGGCAGCCTGCCCTTGGTTCCTACATTGCAAATACTTTAATTTCAGAAAAAGAATCCAAAATCAGTATAGGACAGATTTTAATTGTCCTGAAAAACATCACGATTGTCTCTCTCCATACCTGTTATTATAGAATATGTTTTTTGTACTCACTGGCTTATGTATAATAACAGTCTTATATGTAAAATATAATTCCTGTTCATGCTAGTGATACTGTTGTATGAGGGAATACTACAGTCCCATGATTCTGAGAAAAATAAAGCTTGGTTTTAGCACATTTTCTCTGCTGCTGGGTATAGAGATAATTATCCTGATATTGCTGTGGAAATATTTTTAATGACACTTTTTGTAAATTGTGTTGCTAATATTTCTTTTATCTATTTACAAATTGGTGAACTTAAATTACATTTTGTGGGTATAGACTATTATAATGTGCTCTTACTTAGGGCCGAACACCTAAGTATTCAGTAATTTGAATGGAGTGTTGATTCCCTCCCATTGTCAGGAACTCCTTTTATATGATTTCATACCTAGAAACTACGAATCTGCTCTGTTCAAAACAAGTTCTGTCTTTGGAATATATGAAGTGTGGATGGATTTTTTCTTCAGTGGAAAGCTATGATTTATCTAGTTCTGTTCTGGAAGGTGGAGTCCGTGCATTTTACTTAGACTTTTTGTTGAATCTCTGAATTCCAGTTATATATTACTATCTGGGTTCCTGATCTTCCAGTCAGCATGTCTGCTTTAAGACTGTGCCTTGACATCCTCTGCTCATTGCAGCTCCCGCAATTCATGCTTACTTGATCAATGATGCTGTGTTTGTCATTCAGCAAAATATTACTGAGTATCTACTAAAAGGCACTATTATACGAACAGGGATATTGAAGTGAATAAAATTTAAAAAGACCCTTCCTATCAAGATTACATTTTATTGGGAGTGACTGGTGATGATGATGAATACATAAATAAAATATATAGTATATCAGGTGATCATTAAGCACTGAAAATAAAAGTAAAGCAGGGGAGGCTGAAGGTATTAGAGAAGACTTATGTGAAAAGTTTATGTTTGGACAAGAACTCAAAGGGAGTGAGAAAGGGTCCATGGAGATATTTGAGGGTTGGAGGTCACTGTAGACCTTGTTAAAATGAACTTTAGTAAGGGGGGTAGGAAAGAGAATAGAATGGAAATAAATCTTTGAGTAGAGATAACTTTTTCAAATAATTTTATTCTAAAGGGAAATATAGAATGGTGGCAAGAAGGATATGAGAGGATTAATAATGTGTTTTTTAGGATAATGGAAAATGTGGCATGTTTGAATGATGATGGGAATGGTCCATGGGAAAGAGGAAAGCAATGATGCATCAGATGCCCCCTTCCTTCCTTCTCCTTCATTTTCCATTACTAAATGCACATTTTACCTATTGTTTGAAACCTTTCTTAGTAATCCTCTGCTTCTTTAGAGTTTTACTAACACTAATAGCATTTTTTAAAGACATGTAGATGGAGAAAAGGATGCAGAATTCAAGAATTTACAATAATTCAAATGTTCAAATGGCGATAAGGTGCGTAAGTATCCATGGAAATGGATAACAGAAGAGGTGGAAGGTAAAGAACATTATGTTGAAATGCATTATAAAAACAGAATTAAATTGGAGGCTGGGTTTTGGAATGAGTCAACAACATGAAGACTAACTTCTCACATCGGTATGAAAATAGAAGGTGGCCAGTTCTAAGAAAGTGTGATTTCTATAAGGGTCTGGAGATAAAGAACTATTTACTAACTAGAAGAATGATAACAAACTCTGTGCCTGTTATGTATGGAGGGTGGAAGACTTTGAGACTAGTTAGCTGTTTAGCAAAACCTTTTCCTTCCTACAGAACCTGGCTACAGTATATGTCCCATCTTTCCTGGCTCTTAGGAGCAGCCATATGTCAGATTTATAGCCAGTGAAATAGTGGCCACAGAAGCATAAACCTGTTTCTGGCCTGGCCTATAAAATCCCACATAATTCTCTGACAGATGGGTGTTGATTCCCCAAGCAAACTAGAAGCAACATGTGAAAGAACATGGAACCTCCAACAGCCTGAGTGTGCAGAACAAAGTATCCCAGTCCATTTAATTAGAAAACCTTCTATCGAAATTTAAGGGTTTCTTTGTTACAGAGCCTATTGTTACTTTAAGTAATACAGAATATCATCTCCATGATTAAGGGAATAAGAGAGATCATTCTAAATAAAGCTTGGTTTCAGTCAAAGCAGGCAAGTGGAAAAGGATTCGCTGAAGAATTAAAGTAAATAAGAGAGTTATTTATCATGGAAAAGGGCTTCTGAGAAGAAACTGAGTGGCAGAGAAACAAACAGGTGAAATGAAGATGTAATGTAACTTTCATAAAGGGAAGTCTTGCAGCAATATGTAGAATGAGTTGTAGTACAGAACTAGCAGGAGCCTAGAGGCAGAAAATGTGCAATTTCCTATTCAGAAATAGTTTTCTTGTATACTTAGAGAGATGTAGACTGATTGATTCAAGTTTTTACATCTAAATCATTCTGATTGAGAACTTTTACAACATTTTATTAGCTAATCTTCAGATAGGTATACTACTGTGTTTTAATGTATCATATTTCTGGACCTTTAAGACATATAGAGTTATGTTGACGTTTGCTTATGGTGTATTATATGAATAGAATCCACACTAGACAGTCAATGCATATTTCTACAAAGAACGTATTTTTGTACATAGGAGAGTGCATATTCCTTGGAAAGATGTAGGCAGTGGAATTCAGAGAAAAATATAGCCCACAGCAAATTATTTTGAAGCAATTAAATGGCTAGCTTTAAATATCTTGAATAAGGAGTGCTTGCAGTCTAGTTCACATTTTTTACATTTCTTCTTTTGAATTACATATTTAATATTTTCAAAAGCTATTATGGGTATTATGGGACAAATATATCTAGATAGCTGTATTTTAAATAATTTCCTTTATTCATCCTAATTTATTCCCCTAGATAAATGTAGTCTCTGATTATGTTTGTTTGGAATAAGAACAATTGCAAAAAATCCATCTTTGCTCTTGTCTTTACATAACAACCTACAGTGTAAACTTTATAATACAAAATGAAGCAGTTTCAGATGTCATTTAACTTCTTCCTAATATAAGAAACTCATTTGTATGTAAAAATGTGTAGTGATTTTAACAAAAGTTTACAACCATTTTAAATCTCTCCATTTGGATGACCTATTACTATTTAATACACTACTTCAGTTAAGATATATCATATTAAACACGTACAGCATATAGACTACACTTACTGTTGTGGATCATACATTGCAAGTGTTGCAATATATTGGCTTTTTCCAAAGAATCAGTGATTAGCAAACATCAGAATAAACTTACAACTACTCAAGTGGAAGACTAATATGGCAAATTACCCCTTACCAGTTTCTGTATTAAGCAGTATTTATTGAGAGTTGTTAACGAGGGTCTGCAGAAGGCTCGAAACTCACTTTGATCTTTTAGTAGTGATAGTTAGATCACACTTTTCTTTTGTGTGAATCAGATTTCTAGGAACTGCTCAGCATCCATTGTTTTCCATTAATATTAATCATTTAGTTATATTCTAGTAATACATCTATGAATATTTAGTACTCTTTTTTTAAATGTACTTTAATTTTTTCAGATTCTCTAACATTATGTATAAAATAGGGTAGCATAGAAATAAAAAGAGATTCAGTCATCCTTTGTAATACTTTGATATTGTGACAGTCCCCCTCCCTCCCTCCCAGAAAACCCACTATAATGGCTTCCCACTGCACTTCCAACAGAATCCAAACTCCCTGTCTGAGTTACCAGGCACAGGATGGTTTGAACCCTGCTGCCTACTCACTCTCTTCTCTTAACACAATTTCTATCACCATTCTGTCCCCAGCACATGGCTCTTAAAATATACCATGCTTTTCCCAACAGAGGAACATTATGTGTATACTCTCAGGACATATAATCACCACCTCCTAATCCCTCCCTCATAGCTATTCTTTTGACTGACTGCCTCCTATCCTTCAGATCTCAGTCACCTTACCTATCTTGTTACTTGTTATCCTGCCAAGATTGTCCAAGTACCTGGCACATAGTAGGTGATCAGAAAAATATTTGTTGAAAGAAGAAAAGAAAGAAAAAAAGGGAAGGAATAACAATTGTCTTTTGCACTGTTGATTGTGTGCTATGCAGAGTTACAAATACATACACCCAGATAATTCCATTTTAAAACGAATCCATCATAAATATTATGGTAAATTCTAAATAGCATTTTGTGTGATTTGCTTCTACAGCTAAAGACTGCAGGATTTAGAAGCATGTTAATTACACAAGGACTTGAAACATTTTTTAAGTATTTCATGTGATTGGACATATTATAGATCGCTGAATGGTTCATTAAAGTTAATAAAAACAACATCGCTGTAAACAAAGTTACATTCATGTAAGTGTACAGATATAGGCTTGGCCTTTTCATCCTACGTAATGTGGGTCTCTTTAATTAGCTAATCAATTTAAGTAGCTTTTACTAATTTAATTTTCTTCATTTCCTATTATTAGATTGTCATGGTTGATTTACCTGATGTAATTAATAACTTGGGAACTACATTATGACTGCTGAAAAGACATTAAAATGTATCATTAAATATTTTCAAGCTATTTAATTTCTTTCCATAAGGACAGATTGAAGAATTAGAATCAATTTGAAGAGAATAAGAGTTTCAGTACAACATTAAGATAGCCTATAGTTATTTTAATTGGCCAATTTAAGAACTCATTCAGTTAGTTATCTCATATTGTTAATCTTTGAAAATTATATTGTTACTTTAATTGAAGCAATTATCATTAAAAAGGTTGGAAATTGTATAAGGGAAAATAAAAAGGAAAATTTTCAAATCACATATTCAAATTTCATGATATATAGCAAAAATAATAGAATACCTTTGTATTTCTTATATATCACTGATTTCACAAGATACACTTTTCCATTTACCTTTAATGGGTAGAACAAATAAAATATTAAGGATATGCTTCATTTTAGAATTGCAACTCTGTATAACTCATTTATTCAACAAAATATTTGAACACTGACAATGTGACAGTGTTCTAGTTAAACTAACGAATTATTACAAGATAATTATGTACTTAATTTACTCAGTAAATGTTTGTTGAGCTCGTATTATATGCCAGACTTCAGCATGAGCATAAAGTATTTGGCCTCATGGAAATTACAATCTAGTTGTAAAAGAGGCAGATGGATAGATAGATACATAGATAGGTAGATAGGAGATACATGTTATGGAAAATTATAAGGCAGGAAAAGTGGTTTAGACAGGTCAGGTGAAGAGGAGATACCTGGAAAGGTGAAGGTGTCTGCAAGATTGTAATGGATTGTAGTATCTGGAGTAGATAGGTGGGGATGTGAAGACATGAGAAAGAATGGAGAAATATGCAGTGGATGTGGGTCCTTCTGGCTTTGGAGAATTGCTGCATTATGGTTATTTCAGGGAGTAGCTAGAAATACAGAAAATGGTTTACAGAGAATGAGATGTTTAGAATTGAGATTAGGGGAATTGAGGTATTGATATTCTTATTTGCAAGGCATAGCATGACCTTGAAAGTGGGTGTTGGAAATATGATTGAGAGTCAAATCACTGAAAAAGAGAAGATCACGATTCTTGAATCATCTTGATATTGAATTATCAGTAACTCTAGAAAAAAAGAAAGTGGTAGTGAACCACGTGTTAAAATCTCTAAGGAATGACGGAAAGTAATTAAATTACATTTTTGGATTATTGCTATAACCAAAGGTAGCGAGAAATATAGTCTGGGAGTTTAGGCTTCAAAACTGGAAATTTTCAGGAAGGAAATAATATGGAAGTGCAAATAAAGAGGAAGGACTCCTATACTGGAAATTTCACTGGGCACCTAGGTACTTCCATGACAATCCAACATTCTGGTGTATCTAGTGGGTGTGCTGGACTGATGGTCAGTACTGTGCCACCTTCCTCCTAATAGGCCTTGATGAATAGCAGATGCAGAAAGTAACAACCTACATTTTCAAGATTCTCCTGTGGCCATGGCTTCTGATGTGACTGAGGTCAGTCAATCTCATGTTCTCTCAAAATTCTTTCTTTCTGTGGCTTCTGCTCTGTTGGCTGACAAGCACACCAGAGAGGTACATGGGGCTTCTGTGACCATGTTAGCAGAGGTCTTAGCATCTTTTAGCCACTTTGTGGATGCTGAGAGGCTGGGCATGTGGCAGAGGTCTCCCTGGTGTAGGCTGTAGCAGACATTCTATGGTTCTGGAGCTGCCACTCGAGTTGTTTTCCTGATCGGGGTGGTGGTGCCAGAAAGTTGGAGACTTCCTAATTGGTGAAGAGAGAGGAATTCCCCTGGATGCTTGTTCTGTGGGGTGGCTTTAGGATTAGTTACTAAATGTTTAACCTAATCTGTTTCTTCAGCCTTAGTAGTGATTCACTCATTTAATGTACTGGACAAATCCCCCACTAGCTAGAGTGGGTTCTGGTCTCTCTAATATAATAGAACCCTCACCAATATTCGACAGTTAGTCAGAGAGACCTCCATAAAATTCCATATGGTAGACATACAGGTTAAGGAAAAATGTTACACAAATGATTTCATTTAACTTCTCTTTTGAATATGAAGCCTTCCCTTTGGTTCTGTAGAATGTAAAGGCAATTTATTTCTCTGGGTTTGGTAAAATTTCATGTCTGTCATTACCAGTATCTTTCATTAATTATCTAGTTACTCGTGGTACTTTACTAAGTGATATGACAAGTAATCCACATAGTCTACTTGCATGTCTTGTAATTAACCTTCTAAAACAGTTAACGTAAGGATGGGCCATTTATAGAAAACACAGTAGAACAACTGTATTAGTTTTCTGAGTCTGCTACAACAAAGCATTACGAACTGGGGAGCTTAACCAACAGAAATGTTCTGGGTGCTCAAACTCTGAAATAAAGGGGTTGGCAGAGTCGATCGCTTCTGAGAGCTGTGAGGGAGAATCTTACCTGGCATTTGGTTACTTCAGGGATTCCTTAGCTTTGCAAGTGTCTGCCCTCTCTGTCAAAAATTTACCTACATAAGGAAACAGATTAGATTAGGTATTAAAATGATTTCACCTTAATGTGATCATCTGCAAAGATCTGATTTCCAAATGAGGTGACGTTCACAGCTACTGGGTATTAGGGCTTCAGCATCTTTTGGATCATTAAACACAGAACCACCATCAAATAAAATATAAATGATAACTGAAAGATAAGTGTAGAGTAGAATTGATAAAAACAGGAAAATTATATATCGAATTTACTAATTTAATCTCAACAAGAAGTCTGTCAGGAAATACCTTCATTAGTTCTCTATTTTGCATAATTTGGCCAAGTTAAACAAGTATAAAGACAGGATTTGAACCCTGACATACTAAAACTGACCTATTTGAAACAAATCCAATACACTTTTTTCACTCTTTACTGCTTTCTCAAAGTGGAAAAGCTCTGTAAGAATTACACATCTAGAAAGCATCTATTTCTTGGTTTTCACAATCCTCATGGAAAAATAGAATATTGTAAGAACTGTTTCAACCATGAGGAACAGAAATTTTGGTATGCTAGGAGTTTAACGTGCTTTTAGGTACATGATGATGGTATGGTGGAAACTTTGGTAAGCATTATGGTAAAAGGTGACAGGGACTGGGAAAGGAGAGAAGGAATGAGATGCCAGAAATATATCTGGGATAGAAGTTGTAAGTCTTGATGATTTATTGGATGTAGCAATGAGAAAAAAGGAGTTTAGAATGACTCCCAGATTTCTGGTTTGAAAAAAGGAGGGCAGTCATAAAAGCAAGCACGTATATAGAGAGAATCATATTTGAAAAGGGAAGACAATGTCCACCTTTGAGGACACTGAGTTTGAGGTGACTTCGACGCATCCACATGATGTGTACTAAGAAGTTCCAGTATGAGAATCTGAGCTGACACGTAATAGCCTTCAGAGGCCTGGGTCGAACAGCAAAGTAAATGCTGAAGAGCAGCCAGATCCGAGTATGAGTCAGAAAGCAGAGAAATGGATGGCAAAGCTGAAAAAACTGGCAAAATCTTTAGAATTTTTGCTATTTACCTTCTTTTCTTAGTTTAGTTACATATGTTGTTCATATTTATGTATTGATCAACAAATATGCATTTGTGTATATTTTGCACCTTCTGAATGACATCTGTGACATTTATGATGTTCTAAATGACAACTGTGACACCATGAGGAAATATTGGCTCCCTTTTACAAATGAGGAAAATAAGTTTCCAGTCACTTAGGGTATTTATTTTTATGTTTATTGCCCATTTGTATTGTTTGATAAACCCTCTTTTTCTACCCTTTACCTAGTTTTACAAAACAAATTTGGTTTAGTTTTTAAAAATACAATGTATATATTTTTTAAACAATTTCTTTATAAATGTCCATTGTTTTGAGTCTAATCTTACCAAGCCCTTATTTTTCGCTGGTAGAAACTGACAATAACTATACAATGGATTTATGTAACTATCTAAACACCTATAACACATTCCACACATCCCAGCAAAAACTGAACCAGAACATTGACTTTGGTTACTGTATTCTATTTTTTTTCCCTAAGTCTCTACTTTGGAGACATTAAAGGGTAAATTGCATATACTCTCAAATATAATTTCCTATTTTGTTAGAAAAAGAGTATTAAAGCCTTCCCCTTAGCTGTTAGATTATTTTAGGAAAGGAGTCTTAGTGGCATTTGAAATACGATAAATGCCTCTGTGAACCACAAGATCACACATATGCTAATGATGAAGAAAAAAGCAAATGATCAAAGCCGATTACGATAAAGTAGGTGTATTAGAAAAGAGGTGTGCCTGTGAGATGCCCATGAATATAAAATGGTTCGTTTCTAATTTGCAAGTTACCTTGGAAAGCAAGGTCCATTTTAAATATGCTTTTATGCTTAATTGGCCTCTGGTAAACCTGCCCTAAATAATTAAAATATTCTTTGAAACTTTAGGCCCTTTTTGGTTTTGAATTTGAGTACTAAAATTTCTAACTAACTAAATGTAGTACATTAATAAAATTATTTCACTTGCTTTATTCCTGTACCCATACAAATCCATCTGAAAACACAATGATAGGCAATTTAATCACCCCATAACTAGGTATTGAACCTGTACATTGGGCCAAGCTTTGTACTGGGTACCATGAAAGACAACAAAGGCACAAAACCTAGCCTCAAACAGAGGTTAGTCTAGGGGGAAGTCAGTCAAAGAGGGCTCAGATAACAATATCAGAGGTCACTTAGGAGTGTGTGGAAGAGGAACCCTGATCCAACTGGAAGAGAGAGGACAAAGTTTCCTAGAGAAGGTGACAATTGTGATGGATTTTAAAGGAAGAACAGAAGATAGATCCAGGGAAAATTGCATTCTAATCTGGGGTACAGCATCACAAGGTCTAGAAAGTAGAGGTCAGAGAATATAGACAGGCAATTTGGTTTGGCTAAGGATGCATACAGGATACTAGTAGGAGATGGGAAAGAAAAGGTAGAGATGTGCCAAGCTTTTGACTGTCCTTTATGTAGGTATGAGGAGTTCAGATTTTGTAATGAGGACTCTGGGGGGCCATTATGGGATTTTAAGTGAAGGATGATAAGGCAACCGCTACTAAGTATTAGACCTATTGTTAGTTAACATGCTGACACTGATAGACACCAGAGAAAAAATAACTAAAAATAGGCAGAAAAAAAATTGCATAGTGTATCTCGATAGGCCCTATGGGATTCAACTTACTGTGGGAATTGTAGCCCTTATTTATTTGGTGGTACATGTTTCTGTGTTAAATGCTTCTCATGCTTTGTTTCATTTCAGCTTTATAATAACCCTATGAGGTTATCACCAGGCTATTATCTTTTTTTTAAATGAACAAATAAAAACACTCTATTGCTTACTTTCGCAAAACTTAAAGGCAATGCAAATGACCCTCACTCTGAGTAGAGAATGTCTGCTTGTGTAGATGTGGTTGGTTGGACAGTCAACTCAAGAGCTGCCGATGCTCAGTCCTTAATGGGGTCCTTGCCAAGTATCCAACTAGAAGTATTGATTCGTTAGTATTCTTCTTGGCAGTGAGCATTAATTATGTCCCTGTTCCTGAACTAGGTGCTAGAGACGTGAAAGAGAATGACACATTTATTTCCCCCTCATAGACTCTCCAGTACAGAAGAGAGTTTGGTGCAGCTTGGAGTATATTGTTATGTATTTGAAATAAAAGTGTGTATATACATATATATATGTATATGTAAATACACACACACACACACACACACACACACACACACACACACACACTCTTGGCCAGTGCTTTATAAAATAATATTATTCAGGAATGTTTCCTATACCATCCAAATTTGCATGATGGTATGTTATGTTTTAACCAATTTTAATTAGGGGCATCATTGTAATAAATCTTGAACTTTATTTTTTATCATTTCCTTATAATGACTTCCTGGAGGATGTACTACCTGCCTGACAACTTTGCACAAGGTTGTTGCACCAGCAAAGGGCCCAAAGCAGTGGTGAGAGGTTTTTTTTTTTAATGTTTTTTCAAGAGTAAATGTTATCGCCTGACGCGTTATTGGAAAGTGTTCACACATGTGTTGAAAGTGGTCACAAGCTTAACCCAGCATTTTTTCATGATCTTTTTTATATGTCAAGTTTTCCATGTTTATCTCTTTGCTTGAAAAATTTCCAGAATCTTCTGTTGCTAACAAGTGCTTTCAGAAAATCCATCACTTATTTTGCAATGAAAATCTTACAGGATGTGGCCTTTCCTTTTCCTGGTAAATTATTATTATGGATTTAACAGCTACACATCCACCCTACTTCCATTTGAAGATTATAGAAAAGAGGAACATGGAAAACAGGGATAAAATAAAAGATAGCTAATTAGAATATTTTAATAGGCACATCAGTTTCCCTGGCTGAAGCTGAGTCAGTTTTGTGTGGGTGGATATGTTTTCAGGCTTGGCCTTCTTTTTATTCTTTCTAGTCATGAATAGTTTGTTTGTACTATTTCTTTGATTTTTTTTCTTTTCTGATGACTACACAAAATTAATACATAACTAATTAAAAAAATAGTTATCAGTGAAGACTCTGAAGTTATATCCTATATTTACATCCCTGCTTCACCACATGTTTATGACTTTTTCTGTATTTCTTTGTGATCACTAAAGTTGGCATAATCATGAAACTCATCTCATGGTGTTGCCTTCAGAATTAGAGACAAAATCTGTAAATAGTTTTGAATAGTATTTGGCACCTAAAATGTGATTGATAAATGCTAGATATAATATTACAATATTTTTCTTTTAAAATGTAGTAGTGTCAATGATTTCATTGTGGCTGTACTAGTAGATTAAAAGTTACATATGTGTCAAATTCAAATGTAAAAACGAATTTGATTTTATGGATAATAATTGGAAAAACTAACATGTAGACAAGCTGCAGGCTCAAATTACCTGGGGCTTATGAGAAATGGATATTTCTGTGGGAAGTTATTTTATATATATAACATGTGCGCATACACACATATGTATCTGCCTTATGGGTTTCTTTTATATCAGTTATTAAGGAAATAAAAGAAGAGCTATTTGAAAAATATTCAATTATTGAGAGATTCAATTGCCTCCTGAAATATCTGTGAAAATAAATTTTGGAAACTGCCAAGTGAATAAACCAAAATGTAAGGTACAGCAATTAGGTAATTAGAATGTCAGATTGCTCTTTATCTGTAGAATATGTGCCTCTCTTTTTTTCCTCTTTTAGTTTCCCTTAATGTCTAGCAGATAGAATATAATGGTCCTGAACTTTTAAAAATGTTCACACTACTGATGAAGAAAGACAAGGTTGAGTTCTCACAGAAATAATCATGAATCCTTTGTTATCAGGGAAAAAGGAGGGTATTTTCTTTCCAGATGATGTCTGACTTCCTCTCTTGTTCAGGCTTGGTTTTCAGAACTATGGCCTGTACTGGGTCCACTGGAAGCCACATTTGATTGTAGGACCAGGTAGAGGTGACCCACAGCTTTGAGCTTGGGGCAGAGAGAAAGCAAAGCTGAATTTCACACAAGACTTTACACAATTTCAAGTTTAAAGAAAAAAGTTAGGAATCAAGAGCCGAAATTGTTACGAAAGGTCCTCAAAATGGGTTAGATGGAGTAAGCAGGTTCGGAAAGCAAGGTCTGGGGGTATTCCCTGGAGCAAGAGGCCATGGTGAAGAGGAGGGAACTGCCAGGGCCTCTAAGGTCCTTGGGACAGAGAGGACTTCATGTAGTGCCCTACAGTGAAAACCTTGTCACTTAGTCACGTCAGTTCTACACCAGGTATTTGACCCAGATTCAAGATCTCAGACCAAAGGTGGGAAAAGAGCAGGGAACAAGTACCCTTATAATTTATTAATTGTCCCTTATAATTTACTAATTCTTCCATAATATCTGAATCCTATGAACCACTGTGGAGGAGCACTACCAAGATTCCTACCCTCCATACTTCCAAACACCTCACTAGGAATTAATGGTTCTCCTTCAGTTTGGGCCCCAATAAAGTGGTCTCATTTCTGTTCTTTAAAATGCCTATAAAATATGCTCATGTTATTTTTAATTCCTCAAATTTTAAAATATTTCTTCCATAAACATTTTCTCACTTAACCTTTGCAGATAATACATGAGGGTCATAGGATTTGTATTATGAACTCTATTTCAGAGATGAAAAGCAAATATTCATAGATGATGAAGTTCATGCCATACTACAAAGTTTTAATAGTATATGACTAGAATCTAGATTTAAGGGATTTGGGAATTATTTATGTCATAAGTGGGAGTAGAGGCTCTATGGTATTATTTTTTAAATTGCTAACACTAAGAAAGCCATCAGCATATGGACATAAACTTAGGGACCTTTGGTCATGTGAAACCATATGTTCTCTGCTCTGTTCTCTGACCTGCCATAGTCTCTTGAGGCCCTCTCACAGATTGTTCATCATCTAAACCTGATTTCACCTTGGGTTTTAAGAAAAGGAGAAATCGGTGTCACATTTTAAAAGGATCTTTCTAGCTACTATGCTGAGAATAGACAGAAAGAGATGAAGTAGAAACAGAAATCAATTATGAGGTTACTACATAAACGCAGAGAAAAGATAAGGGTGGCTGAAATGAACATAGTTACTGGAAAGAAAATGAGAAATAGTTACATTCTGGGTATGTTTTGAAAAATACAGCGAATTTTAAACAATTTCTACTGTTTAAAAGCCACCAAGTCTGTGGTATTTTTGTTACGGCAGCCTAATGGGACTAAACCTAGATTCACATATTTTTTGTCAGTTTTCTTCTTTGTTCTTGCATATCCCTCTCATAATACTTTTTCTTTCTTGTCTGCCAAATTTCCAATTTCTTTAAAGCCCAAGTCAGATGCCCACTGTGCATGCAACTTTCCCCAATCCACCCTCAGCAGAATTAACTTATCTTCAGATAGCACTTTGCATGTAACTCTAACTTAACATTGCCACATAGCATTACATTTGTTTACATGTATTTTTTCTTTATTAATACTTTATCTGTACTCTTGTTATAAGCCCTGCAAATGTTATATGCAAGCCTGAAGCCAGAGGCCAGAAAACCAGCACTAGCTGCTGGCTGTCATTGTGGATCTGGGTACATGTCAGATCCACTTGCACAGGGAGCAAGAGCTCAATAAAAACACCCAGTAAAGCCATCATGGCTAAGGGGACAGAATGCCAGATTCTGGCCTTTTGATTCATCACCAAGAGTCCCTATTGCTTTACAAAGAGGAAGCCTAACAGATACTGTGCATCTGTTGCTCTCAGCACATCTAGGGGCACTTCCTTTATTTTCACCATTTTAGTAGTTGGATCTTCCTTTCCTTTTCATAGTCCTCATGCCTCTGAGTCTCAAAAAATTTATGAGAAAGAGGATTTTGTGTCGATTAAGACTTTTAAATACTTGGGAAATAACTAATTCATTTATAATTAGTTTACAATTAAATTATTTATTATGAACCTGCATATAAAAGTATCTCACTACAAATACTAAACTGTCTCCAGAGTATCACTGTCTATCTTGTCATCTTTAAATGTAGTATTAGTGTGTTGATATTGCCTTCTTTGTATCTTTTTCATAAACTATGACAACCTAAAAGATTTTCTCTTTAATGACCTTTAAACTAGATATGACTTAGCAGTCTGCCGCAGTTTTCTACACATTGCAGATTATGCTTAAAATAAATGTTTTTGTTGTTGATGTGTGGGCACTTGCATAACTGTTTAGGCTTTGAGGTCAATTTAAAACACATAGGACTGAGAGAGGATTAAAGGTGGTGGCGTGAGAGGTGAGACAGAGGCTTCCTCCTAAAACCCCATATAATAGTAAATATAACTAATACAACTAATCCTGAAAGAGCAACAGGAAAGAGGACTGCGCCAAACTGCATACACCTGGAGAAATGAATAAACCTCATGGAACAGGGTATCATACCAAAGCCGGGGCCCAGCAGGAACCAAGCCATTGCCCCACACCAGCTCACCAGTGGGAAGAAGAGAAACAGAGCAGGGAGGGAGTGGAGGCATGAAATGCTAAATACCTAACCCTGGAGATCTGACCTGGGAGCACAAACCTACATTTCATGGTGTTTTCATGGTACTCTCATGATTAGGGGGTTGGAAAGCTGAGACGGCAGAATACCTGGAGAGACTGAGATTCCAGCTGCTTGTGGAAAGCAGGAATCCATATCCAGCTGCTCTGGGACAAAAGAAAGGTGGGCAGTCTGAGAGACTTCCTAATAGTAAGAGGGCTGCAAAAGGGGCAAGGGTAGCACAGAGCTTACTGCTCAGGAGAAAGGACAGGTAAACAAAATTGGATGCACACAGCCCAGCAGGTTGGGAATGTTCACGATCTTCGAGAGCTCCAACTCCCTGGCTGGCTACACAGCTCCAAGGACCCCCTCCATGATATGCAGACTACTAAGCCTTTCTCGCGGCCAGCCCCACCTGGCTTGCAAACCAGCAAACCCTACCCTGGTGTTAGGCTGGCCAGAGGGAAGATCTGTCTACAGCAACTACAAACGCAAAGCATACAGGCTTATACCTGTATGCTCGTCCCACTGGTTCTGGCACTAGAGACAGGCATAGCAGCCGGGAAGCAGGAAACAGCTCTTTCCTCCCCCCAGGCACCAATATCATGCCCCTGTGACCCCCGACATTGCTTCAGGGGCTGAGCAGCTCCAGAGAGAACAGCTTCTGCGCACTAGAGGGTGCCATATACAAATATGAAACACCAAAGGAACCTAGTCAAACTAAAATTATAAATACAACCCCTGAGAAAAATTCAAATGACATCGACCACATGAATCTGCCTGAAAGGGATTTCAAAATAAAAATCATTAACATGCTCATGGAGGTACAGAAAAATATTCAAGAACTCAGGGATGAATTCTGGTTGGAGATCCAATCATTATGGAACACAGTATCAGAAATCAAACATAAAATGGAAAGTTTTAAAAGCAGATTACATACGGTGGAGGAGGTGATAAATGAAATAGAAATTAGAGAAGAGGAATACAAAGAAGCTGAAGCACAGAGATAAAAAAGGGTCTCTAAGAATGAAAGAATATTGAGAAAACTGTGTGACCAATCCAAACGGAACAATATTTGCATTATAGGGGTACCAGAAGAAGAAGAAGAGAGAAAAAAGGATAGAAAGTGTCTTTGAGGAGGTAATTGCTGAAAACTTCCTCTATCTTGGGGAGGAGATAGTCTCTCAGGCCATGGAAGTGCACAGATCTCCCAACACAAAGGAACCAAGGACGACAAGACCAAGACATATAGTAATTAAAATGGCAAATATCAAGGATAAAGACAGACTATTAAAAGAAGCCCAAGGGAGAGAAATAAGATCACATACAAAGGAAAACCCATCAGGCTATCATCAGACTTCTCAACATAAACCTTACAGGCCAGAAGGAAGTGGCATGATGTATTTAATGCAATGAAGCAGAAGGGCCTTGAACCAAGAATACTTTATCCAGCAAAGCTATCATTTAAATTTGAAGGAGGAATTAAACAATTTCCAGATAAGCAAAAGCTGAGAGTATTTACCTCCCACAAACCATCTCTGCAGTGTATTTTGGAGGGACTGCTATAGATGTAAGTGTTCCTAAGGTTTAATAGCTGTCACCAGAGGTAATAAAACCACAGTGAAAAGGTAGGACAGTTAATTACTAAGCAAATGCAAAATTAAATCAACTATCCCCAAAGTCAATCAAGCTGTAGACAAAGAGTGCAGAATATGATACCTAATAAATAAAGAATGGTGAAGGAAGAAAAAGAAGGAGAAAAAAAGAACCTTTAGACTGTGTTTGTAATAGCATATTAAGTGAGTTAAGTTAAACTCTTAGATAGTAAGGAAGTTAACCCTGAACCATTGGTAACCACGAATCTAAAGCCTGCAATGACAATAAGTACATACCTGTCGATAATCACCCTAAATGTAAATGGTCTGAATGCACCAGTGAAAAGACATAGAGTCTCTGAATGGACAAAAAAGCAAGACCCATCCATATGCTGCCTACAAGAGACTCACTTTAAACCCAAAGACATACACAGACTAAAAGTGAAGGGATGGAAAAAGCAGGGGTTGCAGCACTTGTATCAGACAAAATAGACTTCAAAAAAAAGAAAGTCACAAGAGAAAAAGAAGGACATTACATAATGATAAAGGGGCCAATCCAACAAGAAGGTATAACAATTATAAATACCTGTGCATCCAACACAGGAGCACCTACATATGTGAAACAAATACTAAGAGAATTAAAAGAGGAAATAGAATGCAATGCATTAATTCTAGGAGATTTCAACACTCCACCCACTCCAAAGGACAGATCAACCAGACAGAAAATAAGTAAGGAGACAGGGGCACTGAACAACACATTAGAACACATGGACATAACAGACACCTACAAAACTCTACACCCTAAAGCAGCACAATACACATTCTTCTTAAATGCACATGGAACATTTTCAAGAATAGATCATACCCTAGGCCACAAAAAGAGCCTCAGAATATTCAAAAAGATTGAAATTGTATCAACCAGTTTCTCAGACCACAAAGGTATGAAACTAGAAATAAATTATGCAAAGAAAATGAAAAATCCCACAAACACATGGAGGGTTCACAACATGCTCCTAAATATGGATCAATGACCAAATAAAAACAGAGATCAAGCAATATATGGAGACAAATGACAACAATAATTCAACACTGCAAAATCTGTGGGACTCAGCAAAGGCCGTGCTAAGGCAAAAGTATATTGCAATAAAGGCACACCTCAGGAGAGAAGAACAATCCTATATGAACAGTCTAAACTCACAATTAACGAAAATAGAAGAAATAGAACAAATGAGGCCCAAAGTCAGTAGAAGGAGGGACACAATAAAGATTAAAACATAAATAAATAAAATTGAGAAGAATCAAACAATAGAATCAATGAAGGCAGGAGCTGCTTTTCAAGAAAATAAACAAAATAGATACACCCCTAGCTAGAATTGTCAAGAAAAAAAGTGAGTCTGCACACATAAACAGTATCAGAAATGAGAAAGGAAAAATCACTATGGATACCACAGAAATACAAAGAATTATTAGAGAATATGAAAAATTATATGCTAACAAATTGGATAATCTAGAAGAAATGGACAGCTTTCTAGAAAAATACAACCTTCCAAGGCTGACCCAGAAAGAAACAGAAAATCTGAACAGACCAATTACCAGCAACAAAATTGAATTGGTAACCAAAAAAACTACCTAAGAATAAAACCCCGGACCAGATGGCTTTACCGCTGAATTTTATCAAACATTTAGTGAAGGCCTAATACCCATCCTCATTAAAGTTTTCCAAAGAGAAGAGGGAATACTTCCTAACTCATTCTGTGAGGCCAGCATAACTCTAATACCAAAACCAGGAAGAGACACCACAAAAAAGAAAATTACAGACCAATATCCCTGGATCAAAGACCTGAATGTAAGTCCTGAAACCATAAAACTCTTCAAAGAAAACAGGCAAAAATCTCTTGATTATAAACATGAACAACTTTTTCCTGAATGCATGTCTTTGGGCAAGAGAAACAAAAGGAAAAGTAAAAAAATTGAACTACATCAATCTAAAAAAGCTTCTATAAAGCAAAGGACACCATCAGCAGAACAAAAAGGCATCCTACAGTATGGGAGAATATATTTGTAAATTACATATCCAACAAGGGGTTAACATCCAAAATATATAAAGAACTCACACACCTCAACACCCAAAAGCAAATAACCTGATTAAAAAAGGGCAGAGGATATGAAGAGACAATTCTCCAAAGAAGAAATTCAGATGGTCAACAGACACATGAAAAGAATCTCCATATCACTAATCATCAGGGAAATGCAAATTAAAACCACAATGAGATATCACCTCATATCAGTAAGGATCGCCACCATCCAAATGACTAAGAACAATATATGCTGGAGAGGATGCGGAGAAAGTGGAATCCTCTTATACTGTTGGTGGGAATGTAAGCTAGTTCAACCATTGTGGAAAGCAATGTGGAGGTTCCTCAAAAAACTGAAAATGCAAATACCATTTGACCCAGGAATCCCACTCCTTGGAATTTACCCAAAGAATACAACTTCTCAGATTCAAAAAGACATATGCACCCCTATGTTTATTGCAGCACTATTTACACTAGCTAAGATAGGAAGCAACCTAAGTGTCCATCAGTAGATGAATGGATAAAGAAGATGTTGTACATATACACAATGGAATACTATTCAGCCATAAGAAAGAAACAAATCCTGCCATTTGCAACAACATGGATGGAGCTGGAGGATATTATGCTCAGTGAAATAAGCCAGGTGGAGAAAGACAAATGCCAAATGAGTTCCCTCATTTGTGGAGTATAACAATGCAGCAAAATTGAAGGAACAAAATAGCAGCAGACTCACAGACTCCAAGAAGAGACTAGTGGTTACCAAGTGGGAAGGGTGTCGGAAGGTGGGTGGGGTGGGAGGGAGAAGGGGATTGAAGGGTATTATGTTTAGTACACATGGTGTGGGGGGTCATGGGGAAAACAGTGTGCACAGAGAAGGGAAACAGTGAATCTGTGGCATCTTACTACACTGATGGACAGTGACTGCATTGGGGTATGGGTGGGGACTTGATAATGTGGGTAAAAGTAGTCACCACATTGTTTTTTCATCTGAAACCTTCATAAGAGTGTATATCAAAAATACCTTAATAAAAAATTTTAAAATAAATAAATAAAACATGTAGGATTTATAAATAGGGAAGAATGAGCAATGAGAAAAAAATCTACTCAACTTACAAGGACCCTACAGTACAGAGACCGCATATTTCAGGTCATATTTTACCTAAAAGTTTATCAAAAACTGCATAAACTCTAAACTACTTGATCTTTATCATGTAGACAATGGAAATTTGTCTAGCTTTTTATTTTTGGACAGTTTGATGAGCAAAGCTGGGCTTCAGGGATATTTGCTGGAACTTCAAAGGGCTGTCTAGAAAATGAAAATTCTAAAAGACAGGAAACTAGTCAGAAGGCTGTTAGTCCTTGCCAGAGGAATTGATATGGACCAGGGCAGTGGTGGTGGAAGGAAAGAATGAGAAGAAGGGACTATTCAGAGAGACATGTCGGTTATGGGAGGTCTAGAGAACAAATGTTTAGTCTCGAGAACAAAACCTCACATAGCATTTCAGGATAATTGAAGAGCTCTTCCCTGGTCTCATGGTGGAATTAAATCCTTTTTCTTTCTCTCTTTCTCTTTCAAAAATCACTCCTACAGTGTCCTACACTATCTTCACTCGTCTCCTCTGATGTCACCACTGATTGTATTTATCCTAATCCATCTGTTGTAATAGAATTTTCTTTGCTCAAACATGCCAGGAATACTTCCACCTCAAGGCCTTTGTACTTGCTATTTCCTTTACTTTTCCCAGATAGTTCCTCCTCTTAGTCAAATCTTTATTTAAACGCCCCCTGCTCATCATGACATTCTCTGACCACTTTACTTAAATGTACAACACCCCTTCTTTGCTTAATTTCAATCAGCATATTTACCACTCTCTAACATACTGTATTGTTTCAGTTGTGCTGTTTACTGTCTATTCCCCCTGAACACTGTGTAAACTCCATGACAGGAATTTCTTCTATTCTGAGCACTGTTATATCACAGAGTCAAGAGAAGTACCTGGCACAGGATAGGTTCTCAAAACACACTTACCAAATGACTGAATAAAAACATGGACACACATTAGTGGCTTTTGTAAAAGTTTGAGGCATGGATTATCATTACTAAGTAATACACAGCAGTATATAGAAGCTAATACTACGTGGTCATCGTTTGCTAATCTTTCCATTTACTGTTAGATGTTTATCACTAATATTTGTATTTTTACATGAAATTTTAAAAAGAATATGCTAATGGCCGTGTTATTGCCAAGGTGAAGATGGGCTCTTACGAACATGCAGCGCTCTGATGCTGCTGCTGTCAATTTGCCACTAAGGTAGATGAGAGAATATGGAACTGAGAGTCGAGGATACATAGAGCTAGAGTCCTTAATGTGGCTTTGAAGAGGAACAGATCTGAGCTCTGGCACTGAGACAAAGTTACATAATAAGGAACATTTTCTCTCAGAAGAAGGGATGTGCACTTCTGGAGCTCCTCTCTATTTTCTAGTGGAATACCGTATTTTCATAGAAGCCATGCTCTGACCTGATTTATAATTTTAAGAAAATAGATCAAATGACCTTTTCTCACTATGTGCAAACTTTTCAAATTTTCTTTCTCGGATTCACTCTTAAGGAATCTGAACTCATGTTAATCTAAATTTATTTTTCATTATTTATATCTAAGCCTGTGTTTCCTTTGCAAGGAGCCATCCCAAGTAAAGAGAGCAATATGCATTTTATTAGATAATAGATGGTGGCCTAGTTCTACTAGATCTTAGATATAAATAATGAAAAATAAATTTAGATTAACATGAGTTCAGATTCCTTAAGAGTGAATCCGAGAAAGAAAATTTGAAAAGTTTGCACATAGTGAGAAAAGGTCATTTGATCTATTTTCTTAAAATTATAAATCAGGTCAGAGCATGGCTTCTATGAAAATACGGTATTCCACTAGAAAATAGAGAGGAGCTCCAGAAGTGCACATCCCTTCTTCTGAGAGAAAATGTTCCTTATTATGTAACTTTGTCTCAGTGCCAGAGCTCAGATCTGTTCCTCTTCAAAGCCACATTAAGGACTCTAGCTCTATGTATCCTCGACTCTCAGTTCCATATTCTCTCATCTACCTTAGTGGCAAATTGACAGCAGCAGCATCAGAGCGCTGCATGTTCGTAAGAGCCCATCTTCACCTTGGCAATAACACGGCCATTAGCATATTCTTTTTAAAATTTCATGTAAAAATACAAATATTAGTGATAAACATCTAACAGTAAATGGAAAGATTAGCAAACGATGACCACGTAGTATTAGCTTCTATATACTGCTGTGTATTACTTAGTAATGATAATCCATGCCTCAAACTTTTACAAAAGCCACTAATGTGTGTCCATGTTTTTATTCAGTCATTTGGTAAGTGTGTTTTGAGAACCTATCCTGTGCCAGGTACTTCTCTTGACTCTGTGATATAACAGTGCTCAGAATAGAAGAAATTCCTGTCATGGAGTTTACACAGTGTTCAGGGGGAATAGACAGTAAACAGCACAACTGAAACAATACAGTATGTTAGAGAGTGGTAAATATGCTGATTGAAATTAAGCAAAGAAGGGGTGTTGTACATTTAAGTAAAGTGGTCAGAGAATGTCATGATGAGCAGGGGGCGTTTAAATAAAGATTTGACTAAGAGGAGGAACTATCTGGGAAAAGTAAAGGAAATAGCAAGTACAAAGGCCTTGAGGTGGAAGTATTCCTGGCATGTTTGAGCAAAGAAAATTCTATTACAACAGATGGATTAGGATAAATACAATCAGTGGTGACATCAGAGGAGACGAGTGAAGATAGTGTAGGACACTGTAGGAGTGAGTTAAAAGCCCCTTGGGGACTGTGAGCAGGTTGTGGTACTGATCTGACTGCTGTGAATAGGACCTCCTGGCTACTGTGCTGAAAATAGATTAAGTAAGGTAACTACTATTATTGGCCATGGTTCTGACCTCTTCCCTGAAGCAGCTTTATCTGAGTTAATCCGATTATGAGGAGCAGAGGTCAGGAGTACAAGAGTCAAGTCTGTGGACAAATAGATGTAACAGTTGAAAATTAGGGTCAAATTCAGATAACATTCAGAAAAGCCTACAGTTCAAAGATATGGGTCATATAGTTGGCAGGGATTCAAATATCATTAGCATAAATGAATGAATAACCATTTGACACCCTAACTGGTATTTGATGTAGCATAATACCCAAGTAAAATAAAATAAAATAATGTTAATTTACATTACGTATTTTTTAAAACTTATTATATATTTTTTAGAAATTATATATTTTTAAAAACATTTTTTTTAGAAATAGAAATTGAGCAGCTTCTACTGGGTATCAGTGCACGCATGTTGTTAGATTGACAGGATGATGGGTGCCTGTGCCCGAAAGACTGTTGTGTGGAGTGTGCTCTTTGATCTGGACACTTTCCAACCTAAAGTGGCTAGAAATCTGGGTAAAATGTGCAAATGAACTCAGCATGAATAAAAGCTCATGGAAATTATTTAATGCAACAAAGTTTCTGAAATGTTCCTTGTGTTCCAAGCACTTTCCTGCGAGCAGGAGCTGGGCCGGAGTGGGTGGTGTACTTGGGGGTGGATGGGATAGGGAGGGTGTGTACTGCAGTGTCATGAAGTCAGGCTTTGGGCCAGAGACAAGAATTTCAGTCCAGATACTTTGTAGCTTTGTGACATTGCATAAATAATTTAATCTTTCTAAACTTCACCTTCCTCAACTGAAAATGGTGACTGCAACATCTGCTTTATAGGGCAGATGGAAGATTAAATAATTATAAAGGGCTTAACAGAGAGCCAAGCACATAATAATGACTCAGTGCTGGTAGTTGCTCCATTGGTGCTTTTTATCTAAGTTTAAGAGTTTAGTGGTTAGGACAGCAAACTACATTTCACAAGTTATGTTTACAAAATAGATTGATACAGTATACAGATACGTAGGTGGTTCAATGTAATTAAAAGGAAGAGAGTACTAAAGGCATCTGGGGGAATCAAGAAAGATGTCACATAGGTAAATGATGGAGCAAAGAAGCTGCATTTTGAAGAATGTGTTTAAGTTCCAGGTGGAGGTCATCCTTTCCTTATTGTCAGACAGGTTTAGTATACATTTATTGTGTGTCTGGTTTATTCCGAAACTGTGCCAGGAACTAGCAATGCAGACTTTTTTAAGAAATAATGTTTGCCCACCCTTTTGTATTATGATGGGAAAGAGCTACTTGTAAGAATGAACTGGTACGCTATATGAATGTGTGCTCTTTAGCTGTCTTCAAGTTATATGTTCAGAGTGGAGAGGAAAGAAGATAAAGGAGACTCTCTTTGCAGTAATGAGAGAAGGAAAATGAAGAGAAACTCCTGCAAATATCCATGGTAGATGCTTTATATACTCACTTAATTAACCCTTACAATGACCCTCTGAATTAAGTATGTTTTCCTCTTTGGACCGATGAGGAATCTTAGGTTTATAACTCCCTTGTCCAGGACACTTAAACTAGCAAAACAAAGAATTAGGATTTGAACAGGGCCACAGCTACCTTCAAAGAGGAATGGGAAGCACATGCTTCTTTGCACCTGAGAGGAAAGGAGACCTAGAATATTTGTGAGCATCTCTCATGACAACCGCAGATGGCCCTGCTCTGAGGGACTGCTCAAAGTTATACTGGACGAAGTCAGTGCAGGAGGGTCATGTGGTTTGGTTTAAAGATTTCTTGTAAGGGCTGGAAATAGCAATGCAGTTTCAGAAGAGCAGTGTTCTGGCAAGATTATCAAAGCAGGCACTTAGGCATGAAGAATGATCAAATACCCAGGCACAGAATCTCACATGAAATGAAGAGTTCCCAGGAAGTGCTGGACTGCCCATGTCTCCTTTAGAGTTATGTGATCAGCTACTGGACTTCTTGTTTTTAATAGGGAGCCCTAAAGCTTTGGGCATGGGGAAATATGTTCTGTAAGTTTCAAGATCTCTACAGACAAATAAAGTTAAAGCCAACAGTAAAAGAATTTTGTGTTTAGTTTCTCACTTTGCCAATTCCTGCAAGGAACTTTTAATTACTGTTTAACTCAGGGAGCCATCAGAAACAGACAAAACACATTTTTTGTTTGTACTTTAGGATTACATGTTATGTATAACTATGCAGTGTATTAGAGTAGGACCAGCCATGTGAAAGCGGGGGGCTCTAAGCTCTTTGAGGGAGACAAAAACCTTCTTAGACCTCTAATGGAGTCCAATCTATATACACCTGAATAGTACTGAGTAGGAACTTTGTAAAACCCTTGTGTGGTATGGATGTTGTTATTGTTCACATCATTTCTGCCTTTCAAAAGGAACAAGAGGCACAGAAACAGCAGCTGTCATCAGTTATCTCAGGGCAATTATTTGTCCTCCAGGAGAATGGAGCCAGTTTTAGATTTGGTTGGTGACATCAGGAGGGAGTGTGCTTTTTAACCAGGTACTCTGAGGGGGTGTGTGATACACACCTCCAGATGAAGGAGGGGGTCTTTGGCTTTCACCCCTTACTGCTCCGCTGACTTTGAAGAATTTTTTAAATCCCGCTGAACTCCGCTCCTCATGTGTAAAACAGGGTAAATGATATTCACCTCAGCGGCTTCTTGGGTTTAAATGGTATCTGCTGGAAAGTGCTCAGCGCGGTACACACATGGCCACTCATCTTCCTTTCCCTCCTTCTCCCTGTTCCTCAGCAATGTAATTATTATGATCTAACCCTCTATCTGCAAGGTGGGACTTACCTGAGGAAGGAGGGTAGACTCCCCTGGGGCATTGCTGTTGGCTACCTCTTGGTTGGATGTAGCTTACAAGACAGGAGAGAGAGAAAATGAAAGAGATCTTGAGAATTCATAGCCCTTTTTTGAAGTTACCAGCAATTTTCTTAGCTGGAACAAAATAAAAAATGTCATAGGGACTGCCTCTAGTTGTCACAGTTGTTGATAAGAGAAGATGGAGAGCAGATGTGGAATGGTACCCCCTTTGAAGAGGCATTACAGAAGCATGGTACAGAGACAGGATGTATGTCCTTGCAAGGAGAATGCTCATGAGTTCACTGCGGGGGTAACAGAGCCTGCGAAGATTAATGTGGAGAAGTACTGAAGTTCAGGCAGCACCCTACCCCCTAGCTTGTAGTATTGGCTTATGGCCAGCAGGCCAAAAATGCCAGCAGACAAAGAGTATCATACAATTTTTTTTTTTCTTGATGCACAATGCTTTTCTTTATCTCACTTACCCAAAGAGAAATATGCATTTTTTAAGTCCCTGTGACTACCCTCTGAGAAGATGTAATAAGAAGGGCACATCGCACTGCTGGTGGGAATGTAAATTAGTTCAACCACTGTGGAAAGCAGTATGGAGGTTCCTCAAAAAACTGAAAATAGAAATACCATTTGACCCAGAAATTCCACTCCTAGGAATTTACCCTAAGAATGCAGCAGCCCAGTTTCAAAAAGACATATGCACCCCTATGTTTATCGCAGCACTATTTACAATAGCCAAGAAATGGAAGCAACCTAAGTGTCCATCAGTAGATGAATGGATAAAGAAGAGGTGGTACATATACACAATGGAATATTATTCAGCCATAAGAAGAAAACAAATCCTACCATTTGCAACAACGTGGATGGAGCTAGAGGGTATTATGCTCAGTGAAATAAGCCAAGCCGAAAAAGACAAGTATCAAATGATTTCACTCATATGTGGAGTATAAGAACAAAGAAAAAAACTGAAGGAACAAAACAGCAGCAGACTCACAGAACCCAAGAACGGACTAATAGTTACCAAAGGGAAAGGGACTGGGGAGGATGGGTGGGAAGGGAGGGACAAGTGGGAAAAAGGGGCATTACGATTAGCAGACATAATGTAGGGGGTGGGGGGGCACGGGGAGGGCTGTACAACACAGAGAAGACCAGTCGTGACTCCATAGCATCTCACTACGCTGATGGACAGTGACTGTAATGGGGTATGTGGTGGGGACTTGATAGTGGGGGGAATCTAGTAACCACGATGTTGCTCATGTAAGTGTATATTAATGATACCAAAATAAAAAAAAAAGAAGGCACATCAGTTCTGGGGTATCTTTTTACAAAACATTCATACACTCACTGTAATCCTAAGAAAGAAATCAGATAAACACAAATTGAGAGTCATTCTACAAAATAAGTGACCAGTGCTCCTCAAAAATGTCAAGATCATAGAAGACAAAGAAAGACTGAGAAACTGTCACCGATCAGAGGACACTCGGATTGTTAAATACAGAGTGGCATCATGGTATCTGGGATTTACTCATGGGACAGAATAAGGATATTTCTGGAAAACCTTAGGAAATCTGCATATGTAATAGTTTTGCACCAATATTGATTTCTTAACTTTGATAAATGTTCTTGAGCCATACCAACTTTATGTAGATCTGTAAGAATATCAGCTGTTAGGGTTCTTGTTTATATTATCAGCATTTGGGATACTGTGCCTTCCTGCTCATCTCTCTCCCAAATCAATTTTGTTGAAGAGCCTGGGAAGAGGAAAATTAATGGCAAGAATAAATTGAGCACTGCCCATGGAAGGTGAAGGAAACTCTTTGGAACTAGAACTGTAGATCACGTTTAAGAGCATCAGAGCAGACCTCACTATGAAATCTAAGGGCTTATTTAGGTTCTGGGCCCTCGTGAGGGAAGAGAGAAAGCCCTTTTCATGCGTAGTTCCACCCCCATTAGGTTTCCTCATATAATTCATGTACCAAAAGCATAAAAGGGAACCTTTGTTCTAATAAAAAGAAAATCAATACAAAGTAGATTTATTTACAAATAATCTTGGGAAGAAAAAATGCTAAGTCACTAGTCACATCTAGGAAGTCAAAGGCAGCTAATTTTTTAATCCTTAATTTTCAATATTGTTGGGCCAAAAAATACATCATCATAAATTTACCTGAAATGTGACCTTGGTGCAACTGCTTCTGTTCTCATTTTTATTAATCAGAAGGAACAATCTCTAAGAGGATTACCTCTGTAGTCACAAATGTCATTGGTGAATAAGCATTTCGTTGGCTCTGGGGAAGTGGGGCTTGTTGCCAAACAGCTCATGTGCATGCGAAGCTAAGCATGGGTTGGTTTTGACCTGTGTGATTCGGGACTATTAATGATACATCTTTTTTTCTTTTTAACAATTGTTGAATTTAAGAAAAATTCCATAATCCCACTGTCCACAGAGACCGTACTCTAGTATGGCTAAATTCATTTTTAAGTCTTTTAAGGCATCTCTATTTGCTCTGAAGCATGTCATAATCAAGAAGAAGCAAGCCGTGGTTCATTGCATAAGATACCCACCTTCTCAGATTTATTTATATGCCTCAAAGCTGTTTCTTTTTTCTATTGTACTAAACCATCCTTCTAGTCTTACTCATATAAACATAACATCATCAGTATCACATACACTGTTTCTCTTCACCCCGATTTCTGAATATTTTGCCACATTTGCTTCATCTGTTTCTTTTTCTGACTTTTTATCTGAAAAATTTGAAAGTAAGGGCAAGTTACATGGTGCCTCCCCCTTAAAGATTTAGCATGTGTCTTATAATAATGGAGACTTTCTCCTAATATAAATATAAAACTATTTATTATACCCAAGAAATTTCACATGATACAGTAGTATTATCTAATGAACAGTCCATATTCAATCTCTCTAATTATCCCCAAAATATTCTTATTCTTTATAGTTTCTTCATTCAGTCTGGAATTTAATCAAGGATCACACATTCATCCATGACTGGCTCCTCCATAAGCTCACTTTTCTAATAATGGTTTGCCTGTTGAACAATCAGGCTGATTCTCCTTTCTCACATCCCATTTCACAAGCGCCTATGTTCCTCCATATAAAAGAAAGAAAGATGAAAGGAGAGAAGAAGGAAGGAGTAGGGGGAGGGAAGGAGAGAGGGAGACAATGCATCACTTTTATTTTTAATTGAAGTATCATTGATAAACAATCCTAAATTGGTTTCAAATATACAATACAGAGGTTCAACAGTAACTCATATTATTACATCCTGACCCCAATAGTGCAGTTACAATCAGTCAACATAGGAAGATGTTACAGAATCATTGGCTGTATTCTCCATGATAACTACCATCCCTGTGACCAACTTACATTATGATTGAGAATTTTTGTGCCGCTTTATCTCTCTCATCCTCCCCACCCACTAGCCCCAACTCCTCCCCCTCTGGTAACCACCAATCCCTTCTCAGTGTCTATGAGTGTACTGCTATTTTGTTCATTTTGTTTTGTTTTCATATTCCACAAATAAGTGAAATCATATGGTATTTGTCTTTTTCCACATGGCTTATATCAGTTGCATAATACTCTCTAGGTCCATCCATTTTGTTGCAAATGGCAGGATTTCTTTCTTTTTTATGGCTGAATGATATTCCATTGTATACATGTACCACTTCTTCTTTATCCATTCATCTATTTGACAAACAGTTAGTTTTCTCCCATAACTTAGCTATTGTAACTAATGTGGTGATAACAGAGAGAGCATATATCTTTTCGAATCAGGAATTTTGTTTTCCTCGGCTAAATTCTGAGGAGTGAAATTACTGGGTGGAATGATATCTACATTTTTAGTTTTTGAGGAACCTGCATACTTCTTTCCACAGTGGTTGCACCTATTTACATTGCCACCAGCAGTGTAGGAGGGTTTCTCTTTCTCCACATCCTTGCCTACACTTGTTATTTCTTGTCTTTTGGATAGTGGCCATTCTAACTGGTGTGAGGTGATATCTCATTGTCATTTTAACTTGCATTTCCCTGATGATTAGTGATCTGGAGTGTCCTTTCATGTGCCTGTTGGCCATCTGTATTTCTTCTTTGGAGAAATGTCTCTTCAGGTCCTCTGCCCATTTTTTAATCGGGTTATTTGCTTTTTGGGTGTTGAAGCACTAGATACTTCTTTATATATTTTGAATGTTAACCCCTATTGGACAAATCATTTACAAATATATTATCCCATACTGTAGGTTGCCTTTTTGTTCTGTTGATGACATTCTTTGCTTTACAGAGCCTTTTTAGTCTAATGTAGTTCTGACATGTTCATTTTTTATTTTGTTTCCCTTGTCCAAGGAGATGTGTCCAGGAAAAATTTGCTCAACTTATATTCAAGAGATTTTTGCCCATGTTTTCTTCTAAGAGGTTTATGATTTTATATCTTACATTCAGGTCTTTGATCCATTTTGAGTTTTCTTTTGTGTATGGAGTTAGACAGTAATGCAGTTTCATTCTCTTACATGTAGCTCTCCAGTTTTCCCAACACCAGTTACTAAAGAGACTTTTTCTATTGTATATTCATGGCTCTTCTATTGTATATTAATTGACTATGTATGCATGGGTCTGTATCTGGGCTTTCTATTGTGTTCCATTGATCTATGCATCTGTTCTTGTGCCAGTGCCATACTGTTTTGATTAGTATAGCTTTGTAGTAGAGCTTGAAGCCAGTGAGCGTAGTGCCCCCAGCTTTATTTTTTCTCAGGACTGCTTTGGCTATTTGGGATCATTTGTGGTTCCATATGAATTTTAGAATTATTTCCTCTAATTCATTAAATATTGCCATTTGGTATTTTGATAGGGATGGTATTGAATCTGTAATTTGCTTTGGGCAGGATGGCCATTTTGACAGTATTAATTCTTCCTAGTCATGAGCACAGGATGGAGGATTGATTTCCTTTATTTGTGTCTTCTTTAATTTCTCTCATGAGTGTCATAATTTTCAGAGAACAGATCTTTTACCTCCTTGGTTAGGTTTATTCCTATGTATTTTATTCTTTTTTGATACAATTATAAATGGAATTGTTTTCCTGATTTCTCTTTCTGCTAGTTCTTTGTTGGTATATAGGAATGCAACAGATTTCTGTGTATTAATTTTGTATCCTGCAACTTTGCTGAATCCAGTTATTAGTTCTAATAGTTTTTTGGTGGTGTTTTTAGGGTTTTCTATGTATAATGTCATCTGCAAATAGTGAGAGTTTAAGTTCTTCCTTACAAATTTCAATGCCTTTTATCTCTTATCTTGTCTGACTGGTGTGGCTAGGACCTCCAGTACTATGTTGAATAACAGTGGAGAGAGTGGGCATCCTTGTCTTGTTCCCAATCTTAGAGGAGAATCTTTCAGCTTTTCGCTCTTAAGTATGATGTTGGCTTTGGGTTTGTCATATATGGCCTTTATTATGTTTAGGTACTTGACTCTATACCCATTTTGTTGAGAGATTTTATCATGAATGGATGTTGAATTTTGTCAAATGCTTTTTCAGCATCTATGGAGATGATGATGTGGTTTTTGTCCTTCTTTTGTTAAAGTGATATATGATGTTGATTGATTTATGAATATCATAACATCCTTGCATCCCTGGAACAAATCTCTCTTGGTCATGATGGATGATCCTTTTGATGTAGTTTTGAATTCAGTTATTTTGTTGAGGAATTTTGCATTTATTTTCATCAGGGAAATTGGTGTATAATTTTCTTTTTTTGTATTATCTTTGGCTTTGTTGTTAGACTGATGTTGGCCTCATAGAATGAGTTTGGAAATACCCGTTCTTCAAGTGCTGTGATCATTGTGGAAGTGGCTGCCCTTACCCACCCTGCCTTAAGGCTGCACTGTTGGGCTAACGGGGCAGCACAGAGGGCTGGGCCACCTGCGAGGAGCAAGTTGTGCTCTGACCTGGCTCCTGCAGGCACCTCCCCAGTTGTCTGGGAGAGGGCTGAGAAAGTTGGAAAACTTCCCCTGCCTGCCAGGCAGCAAACCCTCTCTCTGCCTGCCAGACTGAGACTGGGTGAGGCTGGCAGGCCCATACACAAGGAATTGCCTTGGGGCTGAGCCACCAGAAAGGGGGATGGAGCATTTTGCGGGTCCCACAGCTGCTTGACCAGTTGGGCTGGGTGAGGGCTGTGGAAACTTCATCTACTTGCTCTTTCTTCTGTGGAGAGATCTCCATCCAGCCCTCACCACTCTGGCAACCCTTCCCAGTGCTGGTAAATCTTTCAAAGTGCTGCTTCTGTGTTGGTCTAAGCATGACTGATGGAGTGTGCCTCTCTTCCACAAATGGCTGGAGTCTGAGCCTCCCAAAGTGTCCAGCCCCATTAATAAGCAAAGCCTGGTACGATGTGGATTCATGTTCCCAGAGCAGATCTCCAGGGCCACTTGTGCAGAGCTCCTGAGCACCTATCCCCCCTCCACCCTATTCCTCTTCCTCCCTCTTGTGGGCTGTGATGGGGGAAGTGCTAGAGTCCTGCTGATTGTGACTCTGCTACTTTACCCTTTCATGTATCACCAGGTGTAGACGGTCTGTTCTGCTGTCCTCAGGTTGTTTTCAGGGTTGGTAGTATTTGCTGTAGTTGCTTCTTTGGTGTGTGTGTGGGAGGAGTTTCTGCTTTGCCTTCCTACTCTGCCATCTTTGTTCCCTTCAGTGCATCACTCTCATCCATACCAAGGGGTACATGGCTCTGAGTCAGAGAAACTCCCGAGACACCAAAAAACAACAAAAACACAACATTGGCATCTGTGAAGTATACCTTAATCAAGCTACAATATTCCTTCCTTTTTCATTATTCTATGCATTGCCAATAAACTCACTTTCTATATTTTGTAATTAAACATCAAACTTGGTAAAGTATGTATATTGTTTTCTTTGAATAATAACTTGACTAATAATTATTTAATAATTTGGACTCATAATAATTTGACATATAATTTTGACTAATGAGAATTCAAACCAGAAGGAAAATTTAAAAATTGGAATATTATGATACTACATATTTTAAAGCAATTTTTAAAGATATATTTATTGTAGACAAGTATGTTAGGTGATCAATAAGTGAGTTTAAGCTTAGAAACACATTCCATGTGGTGAGACATTAAATGGAAATATAATTAAGGCAGAAGAGAAATGCAATATTTCTGTCTTATAGAAGAATTTGTGTTGTTTTGTTTAGTGGATACTGTTGATATAAAATTGTAAAGGTGTTATGATTCAGTTTTATGTATTCAGAAGAGTAATGTAACAATTCTATTTTAATATATCAAAATTTATAATGTTCCAGAAATTGCCTATTTTACTTTATAGTTAAGCATAATGAATTTTATATGTCACTTTAAAGATGTATGAGGAGGTAGATTCCCTAAATTTCTTTTAGGGGATAATGACAAATACATTTGGAGATTGGTGTCCTAAACAGTATTCACACCTTCGCTCTCTCAGATGTGTGACACTGCCTTTCCCATTCTTATTCTCGGTTGTCGGCTCTGCTTCTTCCCCTGGAAACCAGAAGCTCCCGTGACCACGTCGCCACACATGCTTGCATCCTATGCCTCTGTGTTGTCTTCTGAAGTGTCGCTGCGCAAGAGCTCACCTTGCTCCTGGCCAAAGCCAGTCCCTAATTCTGCTGTTTTTCCACTGTTAATAAGAACATTGAAAAAACCCTTTTGACTCCACTTGTGTCTCTAGTTATACTTCCCACACCCATTTCTATCATTCCCTTTAAAGCAACATGACTCAGAAAGCTGTGATTGTTCATGTCTCCAGTTTCTCTCTGCCAGTTCTGTCAGGCTCTTCCTCCATCTCGGCAGCAAAACCGATGATATGCAGAACATCGCTGATGTCCAAGTCCACTTCAGTGATTAGTTTTTAGTCTTCAGAGATACTTGGCAAAGGTGATTACTTGCACTATGTTGCATCTTCCAGTAATAATACTCCTGTGGTTTTCTCCTTCCTCTCTGGTCCCTATTTCTGTTTCTTTTGTTGGGTCCCTCCTTATATCCCTAACATACCCATATGGACAAATGCACCAGACTCAGTTCTTGGACCTTTTCCCTTTTTATTCATTCTGTGTCATACTTTTGGTAGTCTTGGCTGAATTATAGATTTAAGTACCATTTTATAAGTAATGACTCCCAAATTAAAGTCTCCATTCTGAATCCCTCCCCCAAATGCCAAACTTCAAAAAAATACATCTTATTTTTCTACGTGGCATCCTGGTTTAACATATCAAAACTGAGCTCCTGACCCTCTGCTCCTTGCTTCAGACCTGCTCTTCTCATAATTTCCCATCTTTATTCTGTTCTTCTAGTTACTTTGACCAAAATTCTGTCTTTAGCCATGATCCTTGAATTTCCTCTTTTCCTCTTTATCTCACACCCACATACTGTTTGATTTTTCAATGTATACTGTTGGCTTTATCTTCAAAGTGTATACACATACATACATACATATACACACATTGGCTACTGATTCTGCTACTTCAGTCACTTTCATGGCAGACGCTTTGGTTCAAATCATCATTACCTCTCTCCAGATTCTTGCAGCAGCCCTCTCATTGGTATCCCTACTTTCTCTCTCACTCTACTCAATCTCTCTCTCAAACAGAGCTCTAATTATACTTCCCACCTCAATTTCTATCGTTTAGTATTAGCTCTTCTTTAAAAATATTTGGTGCAGTTCAGCTCTGAGCTTCTGCTGTGATCATTGTGGAAGTGGCTGCCCTCACCCACCCTGCCTTAAGGCTGCACTGTTGGGCTAACGGGGCAGCACAGAGGGCTGGGCCACCTGCGAGGAGCAAGTTGTGCTCTGACCTGGCTCCTGCAGGCACCTCCCCAGCTGTCTGGGAGAGGGCTGAGAAAGTTGGAAAACTTCCCCTGCCTGCCAGGCAGCAAACCCTCTCTCTGCCTGCCAGACTGAGACTGGGTGAGGCTGGCAGGCCCATGCACAAGGAATTGCCTTGGGGCTGAGCCATCAGAAAGGGGGATGGAGCATTTTGGGGGTCCCACAACTGCTTGACCAGGATTACATTAATACAGAAATAAGATCATGTCACTTCCTTGCTCAAAATATTCCAATTGCTTTCCAAGTCCTCACACTGGCCTATAGAGCCTGCACACTTCGGTCACTCCTTTACTTCTGGGACCTGGTTGCCTCTTCCTTGCTCTCTCTGCTCAGAATACTCTTTCCATTATATGAGCCCTTCCATCGTATCGGAACCACTGCATCCATCCTTTAGACAGCCACATGTCTTACAGCCTCACCATCTTCAGGCCTTTGCTCGAATGTCACGCATTTCCTGAGTGCTGTATGTTCTCTCTAAACTGCAAATCCACCCCTTCCTGTTTTATTTTACTCCTTAGCACTCATCACTGTCTAATATGCTCTGTATGCTTATTCGTCTTCTTTATTGTCTGTCTTTCCACCTCCCATCACCATCTCTGCAAACACACAAGCTCCGTAAAGATAAGAATTTTTGTCTGTTCTGGCTGAATATGGTCAGCTACCATGTTTCCATTCTGTGGCAGAGGACCCGATCTCTTCTAAGAAGTCTATCAGTATTTTTGAGTGAATGAATACATGAATGAATGTGATGCTTTTTTGAAAAAAAATGTATAATTAAGAGCTTCTCTGGGGTTTTTTTGTGTGCAGATCTTATTATATCACACATAGGCAGCATAATACATAATACTGTTTTTGCCAGAACAATTTGTAAGACAATTTTTAATTGTGTTCGCAGTCAGGCACACAAAACTCTACTAAAATCTGAGTAATTATGCAGAAAAATAGATTGGTCATTAAATTCTGGGACCATTAGAGAAGTATTTGTTGAAGTACTAGGACTTGAGATAGGCCATAAATAAAGAACATAGGATTTAGAAATGTAGAAAGGTGAATAAGAGAATGATCCAGGCAAGAGAAATGATATAAAGCTGAACTGAAGAGACATGAGTGTATGTAAATATGCTTCTTTCCCTGAGGTAGAGCATTCCTTGTAAAGGAGTAGTAGAAGTTTGAGTTCTGGGCTATAGGTAGAAGCTAGTACATAGTAACCTTGGACAAAGGGCTAAGGAATTCTCATTTTATCCTCTAGGCATGGGGTATTTATCAAATGTTAGGGTAACATATTTTGGTGGGGGTAAGCGGGAATGAAATGGCCAAACACGGTTTTGGAATAACTGGCATTCCAGCTGTAAATGAATTAGACCCAAGAAAGACTGAAGGTAGAGAACCTGGATTGGTAATTATTTTAGCATAGTGGAGATGAAGCTCGATTCAGGGAAAATATCAGAAGGTAATTTTCTTAAAGTATGACAGAATGGAGAGCGATAGTAACTGATAAGATGGGGGTGCAGAAACGTGGAGTGAGCAAAGAAGGAAGCCCTCTTTTAGAAGATGGCATCGAAGAGGCAGGTGTTATCAGGCATAAAGCCAAATACAAAGTCCATCCGCAGGGGAGAGTTTGGTGTAATAGAAGAATGAGTGACAGTAGCATTATTCGCTAGTGGGAAATGCAGGCAATGAGGCCAGCTATTGTCAGAAGCCTTGAAGAAATGAAGTCAGGTGATGGCTTACAGTTGGCAAGTTAGGGTGTCATTTCCTTTCATTGCAAGATATTTAGTAGCAGAGTTGAGAATGTTAAACATGAGGAAAATCAGTGGGACATGTATGAGCAAATGCCTAAGTGCCATAGGCAGCAATGTAGGATGAGAACAAAGCAGGAGAAGACTGGTAAGACTGAGGGAAAATAGCACTTTGGAAAGGTGCAGGGGAGGGGGCTCTGTAATTGAGGGTCTGATCATCTGAACAAATTTTGTTGTTACTGTTTCCCCTGCATAGTCAAAGCTACTTGACATTTACTTAAATCTGATGAATATCAATCTGACACCCCGAACTCCTATAGGATCTAAATATACATACTTCAGCAAACATCTAATTGCATTTAGTGCTCCTACTTTTGCATTTTCTCAAATAGGAACACCAAATTTAAAGAAATAGTATGTGGCTCATTTAGAAACATTAGTGATGGCAAAATGGTGATAGAAACAATCATGGAGAAGAATGATGCTCATCGTCTGGGTGCACTTCTCCCTACTTGGCAATTATGAGCTTCCGTTAAAGCAAACATTTATGTTATGTTTCTGCTACGTTTCTAAAGTTTGCATTTGCAGTTTTCATTGGATTGCATTTCTGGAAAGATCCTACAAAGCAATATGCCCAAGGAAGAATTTTTTGAAGGTTGGTATTTTTCCAAAGGGTGACCTTATACCTCCTAAAATTCCCTGAGTAGACCCCTGTGAATCAGCAGACATTGTAAGTGTGAGTTGTATATTTCCAAACCACTTAGCTTAATTCAACATGAATTTATGAAGCATCTACCATGTGTTAAACACTGCCCAGGTGTTTATTTATGATACTAAGATGAAAGTTAGGTCTTACAATCAGGAAGATCTTATAATGGGGAACCGGGACGTATGTACAAAAGAAAGATTATAATAGAAAAAGCGGTATAAGATATAGATAGAGAGATGAAAGAGAAAAATAGATAAGGATCATTTCTATCTAACTGGGAGAATATCTCAGTAGCCTTCTCTACAGTGGTGGAATACAAAATGGGTCTTGAAAAATGGGTAGCGTATCGGTATGAAGGTACAGAGTAAGAGTTCAAAGGACACTCTTGTTGACCTCCACTTGGGCAGTGTTTTGAAATGTTAATTATGATGCATAGGCAAATTTCAAAGAACACAGTAATTTTCCAGTTCATATGTGTCTTAAATACTGTAAGGTCTTTAAAATATACTTGATAGAAATTTTATTTCACACAAAAAGCTATGCACAACTAACAGTTAAATTATTTGAAATATTGTAAAAATTAAACTTTTATCAAAGACAGGTTTCGGGATTGGTTTTTCAGGATTGTGTGCTAGTGGAGTATAGTAACTGCTTAAGAGAAAAGTAAATAAAAGATTGTTTTAAATCTTATTTATTGTGTTCCTGGTCTACAATTAAAACTTTTTTCTCTGTTACTTTGATTGCTTTAAACTGAGCTTTGAAACATACACATCCAAATAAACAGAAAATTGGGAACAAAGTCCTCATATATGGGAAAAATATCTTGAACTTTCTTGTCACTCCCAGAACACTTGGTAAAAGACTTTAAAAAATAAATGGATATTATAAATATTTTGATGTATTGATAACTTCTTCCTATATTATTGTTAGAATACTGAGCTACTAGGGAAGTTTTTAAAACTTTCTCTAATACTTCGATATTTTGAATACCTGAAAACTCAAAAACTACCTGAGAAATTAAAAATCCCCATTACTAATTTATCATTTTTGCAACTCTCACTCTTACCACATTAAAATATATTGAGAATATGGTGAACAATATTTCTGATAAAACAAGAAGTTGGACAATGGTGACCTGGCCTGATTAATTTGGAAAATAGGTCAGAGACTTGTTTCTGTGGCTGACCTCTGCAATTTTAAAATCACTGTGCCTTGCTAAGTTGTATACCTCTATTCCACTACTCATCATGCATTCAAACACATAGAGACGTGGTCCCGTGTGGGAGCTCAACGACTGCACAAGTCATTACAGCACCACGAGTAGGCGCTCTAGCCTATGGGAAACCTCAGAACTGATTTCCAAATTATTTTTGCAGATGATAGACTTCTCAGGATACAGGATATGCCATCTCATTGTTAAAGAATGAAGAGGAATGTTCCACGTGGCCAGGCTAGCAAGAACAGCATGAGTAGAGGAAATAGATGGTGCAAAACAAGTGAGATGATGGTGCCTTAGGTAGACCTTGTAAAGCTGAGGGCTCTTGAGTGAGTGACAGAACAATGACAAACAGAATCAAATGGATATTGTGACAGAAATGTAGGGAGAAATCTTTGAGTTATTTGTCTCTGTCTCTCTTAATTTGTATACTTATATGTGTGTGTGTGTGTCAGTGACAACTTCTGTGAAATATGGGAGTTATTATGGAACCAGATTTGTATGACACATGCCCTTTATGAACCAGACCTTTGAAGACATATTTATCCCCATGTTCATTGCAGCATCATTTGCAGTAGCCAAGATATGGAAACAGACTGTCAATTGATGGATGAAGGGATAAAGAAGATATGTCATATAGGTACAACGGGAACATGACAAATGAGGAAACATGACGAGTAGTACATTTTATTCATTTGCTACTAAAAATTGGAGTGGATTCTAGCTTCCTTATGGCCATACCTTCTGAGGGTGACAGGTGTTTCACAGTTGTCTGATCCAATTCTCCAAATGCAAATATTTTTTAAAGCCTTGAATAAAAAAATAGCAGGAAAAGGCAATGAAAGATAGACCATGAAAATTTAATTTTGTGTATGTTTGTTTATTTTGTGTAAAATTTTTACATATACAACTTTTCCTTGCATAAATACTGGAATTCTCAGCAATAATGAATGAATTCATAAAGTATTTAACTATGTCATATGTCTTTTAAATCACTAATTTATGTGTGAAAATGAATACCAATTTAAATGGAAATGCAAATATTAATCATAAAAGAAGATATGAACTCATTACTCTCACATTCCAAATTTATTCCAAAAACATTACCCTCACACACATTCCAAAGATATATATTTTTTATCTTTTGTCTTCTTTGGCCATTTATATTAATTACCTTTTCTGTCCATATCCTTTAAACATCAAGCTGACCATCAAACAGCTGTCATTATCATATGAGCCCCATATGCCACTGTTTTTTCTTGCCACAACGGAAATAACTGAATTAGTAGGATAGAATTCTGCGGGTGGGCCTGAGAACATGGATGTGATATGCTGATAGCTGATAATTAATGTGACACTCTCAGTGCCTGTGGTGGGACTTGGAAACATACAGCTTACTCTTAGAATCACCTGTGACATGAACTTCCTGTCCTTAAAGGTAGGAGCTGTGAGTTTGTTCCAATAATAATAATAGTAGCAAATAGTTAATACTTAGTAAGTGCTTATTTACTAGTCTAAATATTTAACATGGATAACTTAGTTAAGTCTCACAGCAACCTAATGAGACTGTGTGCATTTACTTCTGCTATTTATCCCTATTTTACAGGAGGATAAGGGAAGCCACCCAAAGGTAAAGTGAATTTCCTAGAGCTATCCAGCTACAAAGGGCAGAGCTGGGATTCTAACACAAGCAGTTGCCTCCAGAGCTGGAGATTTCAGTCACTTTGATCTGCTCCTTTCCAGAGGCCACCTTTCTCCCTCCTGTAAATGAACCAATCCATGACATCCACCCCCAGCAGACACCCTGGAGCAGCCCTCTTACGGCCAGGGAAGCCACAGGTGCTTCAAGCCTGACTCACCGTGCTGTGTATGCTCACGCGGTCTTCATCTCTACAGGGAGAGATCACGTTGTGCTTTGCAAAATGTGCATTGCAAAATGTGCATATCCAATGAATAAAGGAATTAATATATACATTTCTTAAATCTGGCCCAGGGTTTTTATATGAGTCATTATTTGACTATAAAAGGGACATGGAGTTGACTGGCTTATAGTTTCAGGTTTAGTTAAGAATAAACATTTTTAACTAAAAAATGACACATTTCTCTTTTAATTTCACTTGCATTCCCTTGTCAACAAATTCGAGTTGACAGTTATGCAAAAAATAATGTATTTAGACAGACTAAAAAATGTTATGTATTGTGATTATTATGATTAGTATCACTTGAGACTGGGTATGAGCACAGGTTTTCTAAGCTAAAGATATATAGTAATTTTCCTATTGTTGCTAGTATGAATTATGTGAATTAAGCGTAGCATACATATTAGTTTTACGATATAATCTCTAGTTGATTTAAGGATTCAGCAACCAAGTTTGAAAATACTTGTATAAATTTATTGAAGAGGTATCACCAGGAATCTGCAGTTTTAAAAATGCTGTCATATGTTTATAAAATATAAAACTTCTCCTAAAGCAGTATGTGCCTAAAAAATGTGTTAGTAATATCATTCCTAGAAATACCAAGGTTATTTATCCTTTCTCTGAGCTTATATCCTAAAAGTCTCTGCTTTCTATATTAGACTGTTCATACTATAGTAAGTGAGAGTGGCAATACAGTTTGGTGCTTAAAATCAGAACCTTTGACACCATATGACTGGTTTTAGTACTGACTCATCCATGTAAGACATTAAGAGATATAAGACATTTGAGAAAATGACTTAAATTCTTTGCATCTCCATTTTCCCATATGGAAAGTGAGATAATCATAGTAGCAACACCATTTGGTTATTGGGAATATTAAATAACTCAATGCAAATAATATGCCTAGAACAGAGCTCGAAATATAGTGAAAGTTATATTTGGTGTTATTATTATTGATCATATGAGTTGTATTGTGTTTAAAATCTAATTTCTAATCCTGATAATATGTAATAATAAAACAGATTATGTGCAATGAACTAAATGAAATGGGAAGCTGAAAGGGGAAATATTCTTTCAAAATATTCTGTTTTATATTCACTAAAAGCTTGGTGTTGAAAGGTAGCTATTTTTTTCCAGGAAATCTGGATATTGAAAGATAACTAATTCACTGTCAATTCAATTTGCATAGTTATAATGGAAAAGAATTTGAATTAGCTTAACATAGTAACTACTTTCTGAAAACAAAACTCAGGGCCAGAAATGAAGCATTTTGCCTGATGTCTTAACTCCTTCAATCCACTGCAACAAGTTTTGCCCAAGCAAAGCAAACCTAAACTAAAAACAATCTGTGACCCATTGAAAGAGTGACATTTTAAATTGAATTCTTAACCATTTGGTAATTACTAAAGCTTATCCCCTTAATAAAAATATTAACCCTTAAAATTAGCAATGCTATTTGTATTTTAATGGAAGATATTTAATAGAGAAAATATTAAATTAAGCCCAAATAGAAATTTACAGTGGAGGTTTAAAAGCTGAGATTAAATACCGTCTAATGCTTTTCTTGCTAAAATAGGAGTCTGACCTACTACAAAATGTGTATTCCCAATTTAGTGTTTATTTATTGTCATGGTACCATAAGGAATGTTGCTATTAATTCAACTCATCAAAGTATAATTATGTTAGAAAATATGTGGCATTTACATAGACCTTTCAAATGCTTGGCTGTATTAGACAATATGAAAACATTAATATCTTTGAAAGTTTTTCTTGGTCCCCATAGTCACCATTAATCCCACCTCTTCCAGAGTGTTCCTGTGACACTTTGCACACGTTCTTATCATGAGGTCCTGTCGCATTATAAATTATTCATCTGACTTGTTTTTCCCACGAGATAATCAGCATCACTGTGATTAAAAGTATCTCACGTACAGCCAGGTTCAAAACAGTGTTGACTAATTTTTTTAATTTGTCCATTTAACTGCCTTAAGAACTTTTGATTTTTACCTAGAGGCATTTTAGTCCTTTTATTTGGTCTTACATAGGGCAGTAAAATCAAAGTAAAGTTAAGTAATGCTGAGTCCTACCTCAGAAATACATCAAGTTTCTGCACAAGGGCAAGAACTAGTTTATATGTGCACCAAATCAAAAAAGAAAGAAAATGTGGGGGATGCAGAGGGAGGGGTGATTCTTATAAAATACTTTGAAATGATTATATTGTAAATGTTATAAAATCCCAAGTGTACAACAAGAAATTTAATTAAACTTGAATCTACATTCTATAGAATTGAAAATATTAGACTTCAGAAATGGAAAAACTGTCTTCCATGAAAGTTCTTTTCCATTTTGATTTTTAAATAGTTTATACAACTTTCTTTCCCTTATAGTTTTTATAACAGCTATATTAAGATATAATGTACACACCACAGAATTCACCCTTTTAAAGAGTACACTTCGGTGTTCTTGAGCAAATTCAGAGTTTTGCAACATTCACCACCATTTAATTTTAGAACATTTGCTCTCCTTAACCAAAAAAAAAAAAAAAGACCCTATTCCCCCTCCTCTGTGTCCCTGCCAAATTACTAAATTACTTACATGTTCTATGGATTTGTCTATTCTAGACATTTCCTATCATTGGAATCACACATTTGTGGTCTTTTGTGACTGACTTCTTCCACTTATCATACTTTCATATTTTCAAGACTCATCCATGTTGTAGTATGTTTCAGTATATTTCATTTCTTTTTTGCTCGGTGATATTCCATTGTGTACATCTACCACCCAAAGGATAAATTTTTGTTTATCCATTTGGGTTGTTTTCATTTTCTGAGTGTTATTAATAATGCTGCTATGAACAGCCATATGCCAGTTTTTGTGTAGATGTGGTTTCATTTCTCTTGAGACTATAACTAGGAAGGGAATTGCAGGGTTATATGCTAACTCTGTGTTTAACATTTTTACGGAATGCCAAAATGTTTTCCAAAATGACTGCCCCATTTTTGCAGTCCCACCAGCAATGACAAATGAAGTTCTATATAAATTTTTATGATGCACAGTTGAGTTGCAGAAGAATGCCACCTGTATTTTTACAGAATAAATTTCTACTTTTATCACAATATAATGTGTATTATAATATATCTGGAATATGTTTGTTACCTCCTTAGACTATAATCAGAACTCTAGAACTGGAAGCTATTTTATCCATCTCTGTGATGCCAGCACAATTTTGACAGATGACATTTACTTTTAAAATGCTGAATAAGTATAAGTTGCTGGCATATATTTAATAAAAATGTTTTTCTGACTTTTTTTTTACAATATCCTCTGACTGTGAAGTAACTCTTCCAAGTGAAAGCTTTTCAAATAACTAGAGGTAGCTCTCACCCCTCCTCTTAATCCAGAGGTTTTGTTTTCTTCTTCAAGTCAAATTTCATAACAGAAATCACTTTCACTTCTGAAATGTTAATTTTTACTGATTGAATTATTTTAAATACAGTTCATATTTTATGGGATATACACCTTTATTTCTTGTGTTTTTCTTTTATGGATTCACTGTTTTTTTATGTCACATTTAATCATGTGTCTCACTAACTAGGTAACTGGCAGTGGCAAACACATTTCTAAGGATAATTCCCTGGTAGTTTCATGTTTAATGTTTATTCAGTATAGGAACTCAATATCTATAAATATTTTATCATGTTCAACTTCCGCTTTCTGGCAATGTAGCAAATTTAAAAGTCTGAATACCTTCCCAGCACAAAAACCTAGATAAAATGCAACAAATAGACTGTTAAAAAGCAGTCAGTATTTTCTGAAGACTTGAGCATCCTGGAGACAGACACTTGCTTACCCCAGGAACTAAGAACTTGGGGTTTACTGTCAATAGGGTATGTTGGGAGCAGGGATGGGGATGAGGCCTTGTACTTAGGAAGAAAGGGAGCTGGAACTAAACTCTTGTATAAATCCAGAGCTGCTGATGGGCTATACCCCCAGAGAAAGGATAGCAAGAAGAAATCTACTAGAAGAAAGATGTCGGGAGCATGATCAGTGTAAGCTGCAGTTAAGATTTAGGAAAAAATGATTACCACGATATTAACCTTGAAAATGGCTAGAACTAAACTTCTTATTATTTAAACTTAAACTCATTCCTGTTTCATAGCCTAATAGGAGGAAGAATAGATTCTCTTTGAAGGAAGTTCTTTCAGCCAGACCTTCCAGAAGTCCCAGATTAAGGTGACCAGATACAAACTTGCAGTCACTGCTGTTTTAAATCACAAGAGGAAGTAAGTTGCTGAGTGCTAGAATCATAAAAAACAATCCATAGCAAATTCTATTATCTCAAAGATATAAAACATTAGAATTATAATACACATAAGTTTCAAATGTTTCAAGAATAACACTTTCAAAGAATGAAATGTATATGCTATGCTTTCAAATTCTTTCCTCAATAGCTTTATCAGGGAAAAGTTTTGAATTCTATTTTTTTCTTAAAAATGCTTATTAATCTACATTAAAGTTCTCACTGCTAAATGTGAAGTTGAACATTGTATTTACGTAACAAATGGAATTGCTATGGCAGGCCTACCATGAGGAGCTGGCAATACAACAGAGGCAAGAGAATCTGAGTTCTGGTTCCACAGTTTAAGATGTAGAGATTTTTATACTGGATTAGAATGAAAGCTTATAGTCTACTGTCTTGCTGAATATGAAGATTTATTACCATAAATTGACAAAAATCAAAGGAAGAGTGGCGTGAATAATTTAAAATGTGAGATTGCTCACCTAAACATCTCATTAATTCTAAAAGATCATTTTATTTTTATGTTTCATGTTTCATTGTGTTCTACACTATTCCCATTTCAGTATCTGTCAATGTCTGTACCATTGACTTCACCACTCAGATGATTCTAAGAGTGACCTATTCAAAGCAATAGAGAAATATTAGCAAATTAATGGCTAATTAGTAGAAGACCAAATTTTCTTCAATACACTGAAAGCAGAGATTTAAAAACACTAATTTGATTTTTGTTTACTTGTGAAATACAGATACACTTTTTTTTATTAAAGTGTCATTGATACACAAATTTATGAAGGTTTCACATGAGCAACATTGTGGCTACTAGATTCCCCCCTATATCAAGTTCCCACCACATACCCCATTACAGTCCCTGTCCATCAGGGAAGTAAGATGCTATAGAGTCACTACTTGTCTTCTCTGTGCTATACTGCCTTCCCTGTGCCCCCCCTACATTATGTCTGCTAATCATAATGCCCCTTAATCCCCTTCTTCCTCCCTTCCCACTGACCCTCCCCAAACCTTTGGTAACCGCTAGTACATTTTTGGGTTCTGTGAGTCTGCTGCTCTTTTGTTCCTTCAGATTTTGCTTTGTTGTTATACTCCACAAATGAGTGAAATCATTCTGTACTTGTCTTTCTCCACCTGGCTTATTTCACTGAGAATAATACCCTCTAGCTCCATCCATGTTGTTGCAAATGGTAGAATTTGTTTTCTTCTTATGGTTGAAAAGTATTCCATTGTGTATATGCACCACATCTTTATCCATTCATCCACTGATGGACACTTAGGTTGCATCAATGTCTTGGCTATTGTAAATAGTGCCGTGATAAACATAGGGATGAATATGTCTCTTTGAATCTGAGATCCTGTTTTCTTCAGGTAAATTCTCAGGAGAGGAATTCCTGGGTCAAATGGTATTTCTATTTTTAGTTTTTTGAGGAACCTCCATATTGCTTTCCACAATGGTTGAAGTATTTTACATTCCCAGCAACAGTGTAGGAGGTTTGCCCTTTCTCCACATCTTTGCCAGCATTTGTTGTTGTTTTGTCTTTTTGATGTTGGCCATCCTAACTAGTGTGAGGTGATATCTCATTGAGGTTTTAACTTGCATTTCCCTGATGATTAGCAATGTGGAGCATCTTTTCATGTGCCTGTTGGCCATCTGAATTTCTTCTTTGGAGAAGTATCTTTTCATATCCTCTGCACATTTTTTATTCAGGTTATTTGCTTTTTGGGTGTTGAGGCATGTGAGCTCTTTATATATTTTGGATGTTAACCCCTTATTGGATAAGTCATTAGGAATATATTCTCCCATACTGTAGGATGCCTTTTTGTTCTACTGATGGTGTCTTTTGCTGTACAGAAGCTTTTTAGTTCACTGTAGTCCCATTTGTTCATTTTTGCTTTTGTTTCCCTTGCCCGAGGAGATATGTTCATGAAAAATTTGCCCATGTTTGTATTCAAGAGATTTTTGCCTATGTTTTCTACTAAGAGTTTTATGATTTCATAACTTACATTCAGGTCATTGATCCATTTCAAGTTTACTTTTGTGTATGGAGTTAGACAGTAATACAGTTTCATTCTCTTATAGACAGTTGTCCAGTTTGCCAATACCAGTTGTTGAAGAGGCTGTCATTTCTCCATTGTATATCCATGGCTCCTGTATTATATATTAATTGGCCATATATATGTGGGTTTATATCTGGATTCTCTATTCCATTGATCTGTGGGTTTGTTCTTGTGCCGGTACCAAACTATCTTGATTACTGTGGCTTTGTAGTAGAGCTTGATGTTGGGGAGCTTAATCACCCCAGCTTTGTTCTTCTTTCTCAGGATTGTTTTGGCTATTTGGGGTCTTTTGTGGTTCCATATTAATTTTAGAACTATTTGTTCTAGTTCGTTGAAGAATGCTGTTGGTATCATGATAGGGATTGCATTGAATCAGAAGATTGCTTTAGGCAGAATGGCCAGTTTGACAATATTAATTCTTCCTACTCATGAGCATGGGATGTATTTCCATTTATGGTGTCTTCCTTAATTTCTCTCATGAGTGTCTTGTAGTTTTCAGGGTTTAGGTCTTTCATCTCCTTGGTTAGTTCTTTATTCTAGGTATTTTATTCCCTTTGATGCAATTGTGAATGGAATTGTTTTCCTGATTTCTCCTTCTGCTAGTTCATCATTAGTATATAGGAATGCAACAGATTTCTGTGTATTAATTTTGTGTCCTGCAACTTTGCTGAATTCAGATATTAGTTCTAGTAGTTTTGGGGTGGATTCTTTAGGGTTTTCTTGTGTACAATATCAAGTCATCTGCCAACAGGGACAGTTTAACTTCTTACTTGCCAATCTGGATGCCTTTTATGTCTTTGTGTTATCTGATTGCCATGGCGAGGACCTCCAGAACTATGTTGAATAAAAGTGAGAAGAGTGGGCATTCTTGTCTTGTTCCCAATCTTAAAAGAAAAGCTTTCAGCTTCTCGCTGTTAAGTATGATGTTGGCTGTGGGTTTGTCATATATGGCCTTTATTTTGTTGAGGTACTTGCCCTCTATACCCATTTTGTTGAGAGTTTTTATCATGAATGGATGTTGAATTTTGTCGAATGCTTTTTCAGCATCTATGGAGATGATCATGTGTTTTTTTCCTTCTTTTTGTCATTGTGGTGGATGATGTTGATGGTTTTTCAAATATTGTACCATCCTTGCATCCCTGGAATAAATCCCACTCGATCATGATGTGTGATATTTTTTATGTATTTTTGAATTTGATTTGCTAATATTTTGTTGAGTAAATTTGCATTATGTTCATCAGGGATATTGGTCTGTAATTTTCTTTTTTTATGTGGTGTCTTTGCCTGATTTTGGTATTAGAGTGATGCTGGCCTCATAGAGTGAGTTTGGATGTATTCCCTCCTCTTGTACTTTTGGAAAACTTTAAGGAGGATGGATATTAGGTCTTCTCTAAATGTCTGTTGAAATTCAGTGGTGAAGCTGTCTGGTCTGGGAGTTTTTGTTCTTGGGTAGTTTTTAGATTACCAATTCAATTTCATTGCTGGTAATTGGTCTGTTCAGATTTTCTTTTTCTTCCTGTGTCAGTTTTGGAAGGTTGTATTTTTCTAGAAAGTTTTCCATTTCTTCTAGATTATCCAATTTGTTAGCATATAATTTTTCATAGTATTCTCTAATAATTCTTTTTATTTCAGTGGTGTCTGTGGCGATTTTTCCTTTCTCATTTCTGATTCTGTTTCTGTGTATAGACACTCTTTTTTTCTTGATAAGTCTGGCTAGGGGGTTATCTATTTTGTTTATTTTCACAAAGAAGCAGCTCTTGGTTTCATTAATTCTTTCTATTGTTTTATTCTTCTCAATTTTATTTATTTCTGCTCTAATCTTTATTATGTCACTCTTTCTACTGATTTTGGGGGCCTCATTTTTTTCTTATTTTTCCAGTTTCATTAATTGTGAATTTAGACTATTTATTTGTGATTGATTGTTCTTTTTTGCGATAGGCCTGGACTGCTATATACTTTCCTCTTAGTACTGCCTTTGCTGTGTCCCACAGAAATTGGAGTCTTGAACTGTTGTTTTCATTTGTCTCCATTTATTGCTTGATCTCTGTTTTAATTTGGTAATTGATCCATTGATTATTTAGGAACATGTTGGTAAGCCTTCATGTGTTTGTGGGCCTTTTTGTTTTCTTTACAAAATTTATTTCTAGTTTCATACCTTTGTGATCTGTGAAGCTGGTTGGTACAATTTCAATCTTTTTAAATTTACTGAGGCTCTTTTTGTGGCAGATTCAGATATTAAAAGAATAAAATCAAAAGAGAATAGTTATGTTTAAGAGAAATTAAGTTATTATAAAATGGGACTGATTGTTCATATATATTTACAAGTATGAGCTTTTTAAAAAGAAAATATAGAAACTCAATATGAAGGAAATGTTGAGATGTTTCTTTCCTGAGAGTTATAAACTCCTTTTACTTTTTCTGTATAGAATTCTTACTGATGAAATATTTTCATTTTCTTGAAATATATCATGAAATAAACTACTGTAACACCAAAAGATAAAATTGGGAGAAAAGCATCTGAATATAAACTTTGACTCATAGCTATTTTCCATTCTCCCAAGCAACATTATTTAAGTAAATAAAAAGTGGGTAAGCAGTACTATGGACACTCTGTCAAATTAAGTGGCTTTTCTGTGGTTGATTTCTCTGCATATGTGGACAACAGTCAATCATTGAAGTATAGTTCATGCATGTAAACAAATGATAATCTAAATCATGGTTCTTCAGTGAAGAATTTTCTACAGTAGAAACTTCTAACATACTTTTTGCATTGTTTTAGTTTTTTAAGAAGATGTAAAAAATGAACAATTCTACAATAGGATGGCAAACAGGATCCATCTTGGGTGCCAATTTGGGTTATTAAGTAGTTGTTTCTTAAAGTGGAGCATAAAAGAATATTATGAGGCTGCTTCAAGAAAAAAGTGATTATTTTCATGTTGTCTTCTGCAAGGGAAGATAAAGTTTCAACACACATGGGATTTATTTAATAAAGCTGGAGAAAGACAGTAGAAGATAGTAAAAATCAATCTATTATGTACCTGGTTATACATTTCACTCTCCATATGCCAATTAGTGCATGTGTATGTTTATATAGCAATTCATTATTGATAGGATTGTTTCATAAATGAGTAAATGATTGTAGGGGAAAGGAAAGTCAAGAGTTTTTCCTAACTTTGGCTAAGTCTTTGCTGAGCTTTTTATGAGTTGAAAAGGTTAAGGACATATGTGACTGATTTTCCATATATTCTCTTCTTAAAAAAATGTATCTTACAAAGTGCTTCCCAAGAAAGCCATTATTCTGAGATTCTGTTTCTATTAATTAGAAAGGTATTCAGATGTCAGGGATGTCCCCTGGAGAAGGGAATAACAAGGAGGGAAAATGGCATATTTATTATGTAAAGTGTTGTTTTTAATACTTTTTGTTACTTGGAAAGGACATTAAGATGTCAAAAGGATAGAAATTGTAAAATTTCTCATGGCAACAATAGACAAATGTTGAAGTTGAAAGAATTGGGTTTCCTCAGAAAGACTGAATGGTTATTAAAAGGCGTATGCCCTGGGGTTATTATGTTGTCAAATTTAGCAAGGTCCAGCATCTGACCCTTAGCTGGGCAAGTCCTGAGTTTAGTGTTTTCCATGTCTCTGAGTGGTTGCTAAACTCATAAGAAGGAAGATGAAGTTTATAATGTCATTCACTTGCTTAAATCCCTTCCATTGCCCTTTACCAAAGACCAAAATAATTAACACGGCATGCATTCCACTGTTCCATACCGAATTGCTTTTTTAAACAGTTTTATCGACATATCATTGACATACCATTTAATTCACCCATTTAAATTGCAATTCATTGGCTTTTAGTAGATTCATAGAGCTGTGTATCCATCACACAATCAATTCTAAAACATTTTCATTACCCACAAAAAAAATATTGTACCCCTTAGCTATCAGTCTAATCTCTCCATTTCCCTCAGCCATAGCAGCCACTAATTTACTTTATGTTTCTATATATTTGCCTATTCTAGGCATTTCATGTTAATGGAATTACATAGCACATTGTCCTTTTTGACTGGCTTCTTTAATTTAGCATGTTTTCAATATTCATCCATACTATAGGATGTATGAAGACATTGTTTCTTTTATTTCTGCAGACTATTTCATTTTATGTATATACTCCATTTTTTTCATTCATTTTTCAATTGTTGGACTTTGTAGTTGTTTTCATTTTTTAGTTATAACAAATAATGCTGCTGTGATCATGTACAAGTTTCTGTGTGGACATATTTTCCATTTTCTTGGATATTTTCCAAGTGGTGGAATTGCTGGATCATATGAAACTTGGTTTTACCATTTGAGACACTGCCAGACTGATTTTCAAAACAATCATACCATATTACATTTCCACCAGCAGTGTATGAGGCTACTCCGCAGCCTTGCCAACACTTATTATTTATCTTTTTGTTTAAAGCCATTAATCAAGTGGTATCTCATTGTGGGTGTGAAGTGGTATCTCACTGTAGTTTTGATTTGCATTCTCTGATGAATGATGATGTTGAACTTGGACATCTGATCATTTGCTTTTTGGCTGTGTATTATCTTTGGACAAATGTCTATTCAGATTCCTGATTCCTTGCTCACTTTTTTAATGGGTTATTTGTCTTTTTATTATTTTTTTATAATATTTATTCTAGAAATGAGTCCTTATATAAGATACGACTTGAGAATTTTTCTTTCATTCTAAGGGTTATCTTTTCACTTTCTGGATGATTTCATTTGAAGTATAAAAGTTATTAGTTTTGATGGTATGCTAGTCAGCTCAGGCTGCTAAAACAAAATTTGCCAACTGAGCAGCTTAAACAGGTTTACTTTCTAGTTCTGGAGGCTGGGAGTCCAAGGTCAGGCGCCAGCTCGGCTCCTGCCTCCTCCTGGTTCTCACCTGCTTCCCGCTGCTGCGCTCCCATGGCAGGGGGAGAGCTCGGGGCTCTTTCTCCACTTACACGGGCATGTTATCACACCCGAAGGGCCCAACCTGCCTTACCTCATTTGAACTTAGTTCTCTGTCAAAGTTCCTCTTTCAGAATACCAGCACCCTGAGGGTCGGAGCTTAAACATGTGAAGTTTGGGGAACACAGTTTCAGGCCATCGCAGATTGTGTCCAGTTCATCTATTTTTCTTTGAATGACTTGAGCTTTAGTGTCATATCTAAGAAACCATTGCCTAATCCAAGATTATGATTTACCCCTACGGTTTTTTTTTTCTAAGAGTGTTATAGAAGTTGTTCAGGCTGTTCCCTTGATCTGGAATTCTTACTTAACATGTGTTTTGCCCAGCTGGCTCTTACTCACTTTCACATGTCATCTTTTTAGATGTTCCCTCCATACACATACCTCCTACGGGAGTTGGCTGACCTGTGCCCTTTGCACGCTGAGCACCCTGGGTATAACCCCATGTATGCAGTTATCATTGTGTTGTAATTGCTTCAGTTACCTTCATTTACTCTACCTTTTTCACCATTGAACACCTTCTAATGTCTGAAAAATTGTAGGGTCTCCTAAGTGTTAGGCATTCGATAATCTTTTGTAACGTCAGTAAAGGAATAATCAAAATGTCAGTGTATTGATTTGCAATGCCAAATAAAATCATCAAGCAGAACTTGTATCCAAACTGGGCTGACTAGGCAAGTCTCTTCTCTGCAGGAAACTTCACAGAAAATTCAATATTCTTAGAATAGTTCTTGGCATGCATGGACTCAGAACATGTTACATTATTTGAACATTTGATAACACCACATCAAGTTAGTATGTCCTGATAATTCCAAAATTGTCTCCATCCCTATTCCCAGACAGCTGTAATCCTGAGTCTTGACTCCTTCTCAGAGAGTGTGTGCCGAGAAGACTTCTGCCAGCTCTTCCCTTTATATGGTTTGTAATTCCCTGCCATCTCCTCCGCCTTCTCCCTGACAAATTCTGCTTTGAGTATATATTAATGCAACATAATAGAACACAAAGTGTTATTCTCTGAGTTATGTTCTTCTAAAAGCTGCACACAGTAAAATTCTCCATGGCAGGACAATATGTTTTAATATAGTTTATAAGTTCTATAGCACCCACTACAGCATTTTAATTCATTGAAAAGCAAACAATGTCATAGCCCAAATGTTTTTGGCTTTGTAATTATAATTGTTTTTGGCTGGAGAAAACATGATTTAGTTTGGTTTTGTTTAGAGGTAGAGCTTTCTTGAGCTGTGTTGGGAGATTTAAATATTCAGCTTGAATGCTATTTTGTATGCCTGGGAGTGTTCACCACAGCAGGTGTTACCTAACCAGATGCTAAAGCCTTTTAAATTAATACACAGCATCTTGTCAAACATGCCTCCTGCTCTCCACTGTCAGAGCTGTTGAAAATGAGCTTTTCCTGCCAACAGAGTTTTCAGTTGGCAGTGACTCAGCCCCTACATGCTTTTAGCTCCAGTGCTGGGCCAGGTGATGCTACTAATGTGCTTACAATGTTGAGTTTTAATAAATTTCCAAATGCTTCAAGCATCAAATAAGCAAAAATATCATTTGGATATCAGTGGAGACCTCTCTTTCCATAAAGATGAGCCAAGATCCAGGGCATGCTAGTTGATTTGGTTATAGAACTAGAAGCCTTGGTTCCTCTGTTAGGATTTCTGTTACGATCTTCTGTACCTTCTTTAATAAATCTGTTACAATAAGACCAGATCTGAGGGATTTTGCAATTTGGGAAAAATTCAGGGGAGCTGGAGCAGATTTAAAGGGAAAGGATACTTGGAGTGGGTAACTTCAGCCTTGGTTCTAGGCAATGAGTTTGTCTGTCTCATTTCAGTAATAATATGCACAGAGTCAGGGTTTGGGAGTTAAAGAAGCTACTTGAATTTAGGATTTGGGAAGTGACCCAAATTTAGAGCCAGAGCCCAAAGGGGGAAGGGTCTTCATTCAGCATGACCCATCCTACTTACTTACCTGACTCAGGAAATATACAAAAGGCTTTAAGCTATAACCTTGGATTCTGGCCAGACATCTTGTAGGCAACTGGGCTTCTCTCAAACAGCACCTCATAGCAACTAGCACAAGGGTTCACTGAAAAACTCCTCAAAAATATGTTTTATCCTGTCATTTCCTTTAAACTCCAGATAACATCTTGAGAGTTGTACAAGCCCCAGGGTAGTGGTAGTAGATACAATCAGATAATTTTTGGAGAGAATAATAGCAGATAATGTTAGAAATGTGTGTTCCAGGGGACTTTGAACAGTTTTATAACGTCCAGAGAATTTTCTCATAGTTTATGTCTTTATAGACATTAATATTATGCCTTATTTTTGTAAGAGATCTAGAGTATTATCTGATGTGATTTAGGTAAGTAACCTAATTGATCAGCAAGGATTTACCAAGTGTGCAGGAACACAGGCTGGGGGTACAAGCCATTTGTGACAGTGCGCTGGGTGCTTTGAGTCTGTCACATTGATGCAGTCATTTTCACCACACTAGTCCACTAATGTTATAGCAGGACCCTGCCTTTTTTATTGTTTCCCTTGACAGCAATCCTGCTGTCCCTGATTTATTATTAGTAACAATATTAAGATCTTCCAAAATAAGTGTGTGGGGGGCAGTAATGCAGTAATGTCAATGAGATTTATGTAAGTGATTTATTTAAGTCAGTTGTGTGATTCGAGTTACATTTCAGTTACCATGAATGGGGGGAGAAAAACTGCATTGATTTTTTAATTTCCTGAAGCATCTAATGAAATATACTGCCCTAATGTGGAAAACTGGGTCTTGAAGGAAAACAAAAAACAAAATTAAATATGCCATAGCTACACATAGCGCAGATAATACTGAGTTTATATCATTTATTGGGCATCTTTGTAACAGGACCTATGTGGTCACATTTATACTAATGATGTCATATTTTTGTACTTTAAGACTTACTTTTTTAGAGCAGTTTTACATTCACATCAACATTGAGAGGGAGGTACATAAATTTGCCATTTACACCCTGCCTCCCCAATAGCTGCCCCATTATCAACATCCCCCATCAGATGGTGCATTTCCTGTAATTGATAACATGCATCAACCCCTCATTACCACCCAAAGTCCGTAGTTTACCTTACAGTTCACTCTTGGTGGTGTACATTTTGTGGATTTGAAAAAATGTAGAATGACATACATCTGTCATCAGAGTATCATACAAAATATTTTTGCTGCCCTAAAAATCCTCCATACTCCATCTATTCATTCCATCCTCCTCTAAGTCAGCCTCTCACAACCACTGATCTTTTTACTGTTTCCATAGTTTTAACTTCTCCAAAATGTCATATAGTTGAAATTATAGTTATTTTCAGGTCAGTTTCTTTCACTTAATAATATGTACTTCATGTTCCTCCAAGTCTTTCCTAGCTTGATAGCTCATTTCTTTTAGCACTAAATAATATTCCATTATCTGGATGTACCACAGTTTATCTAGCCACCCACCTATTGAAGAACATCTTGATTGCTTCAAGTTTTAGCAATTATGAATGAAGCTGCTGTAAACATCCATGTGTAGAATTTTTTGTGGATTTAAATTTTCATTTCCTTTGGGTACAGTTGCTGGATCATATGGACCAATGAAATCCTTTTTCCCACACCAATCTTGTAAGAAGGCGCTATTACCTACATTTCCCAGATAGATAACTGAGACTTCAAAAGTTCATTGCTATTGGCCTACATATGAACCCAGCTCTGTTTCATTCTAAAACTGGTAGTGTTGGAACCAAGCCACACATGATTTCCACAAGCAGGCAGAGTATAAGGCCAGTTTACCCATTAGGCCCAGTAAAAACAGTACTTGGGGCTCATGATATTTGTAGGGGCCCATGAAGATGTTTCATTTACTTTTGAAGTTAAAAGAAAAAAAATGAATAAGATCCGGTCTCGATTATGTTAATCCTTATATCAGTTAGTACAGTCATAAAATATAGTTTCAATATATTTTTTATGAATGAAGGGTCCCATGAAGGAAAAAGTACCTAGGGCCCATGGAAGTCATAATGCTGACAGAGTAGTCAGTTTTGGGGTACTGGGAAATACACTCAACTCTGTGTTCCCAATTGATCTGTAATAACATTGCTGCCCTCCAGGATTCAACAACAAAGCTGAATCATCTCTGCCATCTGCAAAAGAACAACTGGGGCAGCTCTGTACACATATTGACACATAAAGACAGTGACACGGAGTGGGGCTAAGATACAGACAGGCATATGGGAGTGAGAGTGTAAGAGGGATGGTAGGAACGTGACTTGATGGCCAGGCAGGCGAGGCTGCCTGTCAGCACCTATGTTTGACTTTAACAAACACACCCTTTTTAGATGAGGTCAGGTATCTTGACTGGAAAATTTGGGAAAATAAAAAATACCTGTGTACACATCTACCATAAAATGGCTACTGTAGCATGTTTGATTTTAAACAGACTTGCATCTCTCAGGTCACCATGATACATTAACATAATCTTCTATTAGGCAGTGTTAGGGAAAAGACAAAACAGTTCTCTTATTAGAATATGGATACATGAGAGTCGAGAAGGCACAAAATATTATTTGCATAGATTTTAAATCTCACTTTCCTTTTAAACTGGGTAGCTGTACTCAAGGATATCTGTGAAAGCTCTAAGAGTCCAGCTGTGCTTGTCAAATTGTATTACTTATACAGGCGATTCTACCTTCGAGCTGTCTGGCCCAGGGCTGACCAGGAGACATGGCTGTTTCGCCCAGTAAATTTGGATGACAGCTTCCCTGAGCTCGTGCAAGTCAAGGAGGCAATTATAAGAGCAGAGGACATTGACCTGCTTTTGATTACATAACAAAATATAGCAAAAAAATAGAGAAGGATTTCTATTAAATAAATGCTTCTTGTTTCCAAACAAAGTGATTTTCAAACTAAATTTCTAAAGACACTTTTGAATTGATAAGAACTAATATTCAGGGATATGTGTATATATGAAATTTGAGGAATATACTGTCTTTTGGTGTCTTTGTTTTCATCTCTCCAGTGTAATACTTTGTTATTAATTTGTCCTAGAAAGTATGTCTTAGGGTGTAGAGAAGGAGATGTGTGTCTTTAAACATGTAAATTTGTATACCGTTATGTACAAGAAACATAGGTTTAAAATCCAAAGCTTTCCACCAAGGATTACAAATAGAAATTGCCAGAAGAATTTTCAATTTTCAAAAGAGAAGACACCAAAATATAGTAAATTGAGGGCACAGCCTAAGAGAGTCAGTATGAAAACATTTTGCAGTAGTCAGTTTTGTCTAATTTAGATGCTACGTGGTCAAGTCAGCATGCTACCATGCCATATGCTTTCCTCAGAGCTATTTTTGATTTGCACAAATGTTAGATGGTTGGAGAGTAAACTTAAAATATGCTTTTCTGTGGTTGGTGAGGTTGGAGGTGGTACTTAGTGAAGCTGAATTCCAACTCACCCTTTGTTTTTTCTCTTTTCTCTCAGATGGGTTTGTACACATGATTCTTCAGCCAGTTCTTGCTCACATTTTCATCTGCAAATATAAGGCCATCATCAGTTAATTAATTAAGTGGCCCACAAGATTGGAGAATGCAGATTTAATTAATGGAAAGCTAAGGAGTGCTAAAGTTGTAATTATGGCAAATGGTTTCTCATAGATTACTCTGGAAAGTGCTGCATGGTGTCAGGGACTTGAAATTAAAAGGTTCAATTCCCCTCTTGTCAGGCAACCTTTCCTGACCTGCTTTTCTGAGGCGAGGACTCACCTATTGAATCAAGACTTTTCAAATGTTTAACTAATGAGAAATATGTCCTTTCCCCCAAATAAACCTCTTTGAGAATGCTCACCATCCTGAAATGAGTCAGGGACATTAGCAGTCTCTTTCAGCCCTTCTATGTTTAATGTTAAATATCAGAAAATGCCTTTAATGAGGAACATGTATAAAAATAGAATATTCTGCATCTACCTGGAGATGGGCAGCCTGGTAGGCAGTGGTGATTTACCAGGTGGAAAGAGGCAAGCAGAGAAGAGGAGAGGAAGGAAGGCTAGAGGGAGCTCTGAATGCACAGATTCTCCTACCCCTGTTACTCCTGTAGAATAAACTGGGATCAGGAAAGAAGTGAATCTGTACTTTGCCCCTGTATTTTTCACTTTGAGAGTAACACAAGTGATTGAGAGTAACTCACTGACCTAAGGGGTATTATTTGAGATATTAGCAGCTCAAACACTTGAATTACTCAAGTTCACCCTTAGTGCTAATGCCAGCAAGCAGGGGTGAAACCACATTTAAGATACAAAGGCAGCTCACCTCTGCTCTGGGATCTGACAGGTCTGGGGGATGTTGCAGCCAGCACTGGCATTGCTGTGTACCAGCGTGGGCCTTGCTGGAGTTAATCTCTTGTATTCACATTTTCTCATCTGTGTTCTGGTAACAATAAGGTTGCCATGATGAATAAATGATATAATGTATGGAAAGTTCCTAATGACTTCCCTGGTCTGTAATGAGTGCTCAAGAAATGACAGCTTAAAAGGATGAGATGGGCATGGGAGGAAAGAGCTAACTAGAAACCTAGCTGAAATAGCGGAACTTTGGATTCTATGAGACTAGTAATGTATAATCAAGAGCACTTAGAAATTATGTGACTTGTGTGTAAGAAATGGTACCTTCTAGTTTTTAAGATATTAACAGCAAGACTCTTTTATTTTGCTCTCTATTTTTAAGGAACTAATGTTCTCTCTACATCGTGAGTTAGATTAGTACTGATGGGGATTTATATAGCTAGAAGTGATTCACTCCTGAGTAAGAGAGGCTTGAGCAGTGAATACGTGGCTATGTATAAACCACTGAGAGCAAGGACTGGAAGTAGCTTCTTCTACAGTCATCCTCTGAGCACTGAGGTAGCACCGATACAGAGGAGCATTCATGTGAATGTGTGTTTCTTTTATTAGCCTGAGTACACACTAAGAAAAAACAGGACATTCCCTTCGGTGTGAGGATATAATAGTGGCAAATCAATGTGTGCCCTGACGACTTCAAAATTCCAAAAAGAAAGTAGAGAGTAGGGAAAGTCATTTTGGTCCTTGGAAAATTAGGAATTTTAGCAGACCATGGATGGGGAACAAAATGATTGGTCTGACAAGTTGTCGAATATGGTTTGTGGTTGGTGACCGACCTACTACTCCTGCGTCAGTAATTCAAAGCAAACTCAGCTCTTCCTGTGCCCTCCTTTGAATTCAGAGTGGTGACGACAAGTGCATGCTTGGCGTATTATGAGCGCTCAACCAGTGGTTGAGCTCAAACCATATTTGCCATTATTATTATCTTTTAAAGGGTATAAAACTCAGTTCATGTTAAGTAAGGATGGACAAACAGGTACAGAGGAGAGAGATATGAGAGGAAAAGTGTAAAAACATTTGATTGTTAGCTCCCTATGAGGCATCTGCGTCTATTGCAAAATATCTATGCAGGATATGCTTGTCTAATGCTTGTTGTTCCGGAAGGAATACCCTGCCTTGGGCCTCCTTGCTACCCGCACTCCCTCTGGACTAATTAAGAAGGATCACACAAGGTAAACGTCAGTAATGGTCATCTAATTCTTCTGATAAGGAAAAAGAGCACTGCTAAATGCACTCTCATCTGAAGCATATGAACCTGTTGAACGACTCTGATCAAAATGGTACTGTGGGAACTTGGGGACTGTGTTCACAGTATAACTCACTCTTTATGGATTATAAATTCTGTGAACTTGGCTGTGAGTCTTCCTAATTCAGTATCCTCAGTCACAGAGTGGGAATAAGCCTCCCTCACTGGTTATTTTGAAAGCAAGATGAGATAATGAATGTGAAAGGAGTGTCTGAAATATGCTAGGAACGTAATAAATGTCAGATTAACCTTGATACATGGAATTACTAAATAGCTTGCTCAGAATCAGTGTCACGATAATAAACTTAAAAATTCAAAGTCGAGATGAGAGATTAAAGACGGCAGTGTGAAAGGTGAGACAGAGAACTCCTAATAAAACCACATATAATATGAAAATAAAGTTAATACAACTAATCCTGAAAGAGCACCAGGAAAGAAGGCTCTGCCAGACTGCATACATCTGGAGAACAGAGGAGACCTCATGAAACTGGTAACGTACCAAAGCTTTGATCTGGGGGCCCACCCCAGCTCACGGGTGGGAAGAAGAGAAATGGAGCAGGGAGAGGGTGGAAGCCTAGGACTCCTGAACACCCAGCCCTGGAGATCTGCTTTGGGAGCACAAACCTACATTGCCTGGTGCTCTGGAGATTAGTGGGGTTAGAAAGCTAAGACAGACAGAATACTTGGAGAGACTGAGATTGCAGCTGTTTGTGGAGGACAAGGATCCACATCCAGCTGCTCTGGGACAAAGGAAAGGTGGTTGGTCTGAGAGGCTTCCTAGCAGTGAGAGGGCTGCTGAAGGGGTGGGGATTGCACGGAACTTGCTGCTCGGGAGAAGAGATAGGTGGACAAAGTTGTCCGGGCATGCTCTGCCCAGCAGGTTGGGAACTTTCAGAAGCTTCATGTGCTCCATCCCCCTGGCTGGCTACACAGCTCCAAGGTCCCACACTGTGACACACAGCCTGCTGTGCCTTCCTCCTAGCCTGCTGGCACTGGCTTGCAAACTGGCACTCCCTGCTCTAGCATCAGGTCAGCCAAAGGGAGGCCACACCTACTGCAGCTACAGACACATAGCACAGAGGCTTATACCTGTGTGCTCCTCCCACTGGTTCTGAAAGTGGAAACAGGCACTGCAGCCAGGAAGAAGGAAACAGCTCTTTCCTCCCCCCAGGCACCAGTACTGCTCTCCTGTGACCCCCAACATCACTGCAGGGGCTGAGCAGCTCCAGAGACTAGAACCTCTGGGCACTAGAGGGTGCCACATACAAATATGAAATGTTAAAGGAACCTGGTTCAAACCAAAATCTCACAAACACCAGAAAAAGGGACAAATGAAACTGAACTCACCAATCTTCCTGAAAGAGAGTTCAAAATAAAAATCATAAACATGCTCATGCAGGTACAGAAAAATATTCAAGGACTCAGGGACAAATTTAGGACTGAGATTCAAACATTAATACCATATCTGAAATGAAACAAAGAATGGAGGGATTTAAAAGATTAGATGTAGTAGGAGAGATGGTAAATGGAATAGAAATTAGAGAAAAGGAATACAAAGAAGCTGAGGCACAGAGAGAAAAAAGGATCTGTAAGAATGAAAGAATATTGAGAGAACTGTGTGACCAATCCAAATGGAAAAATATTTGCATTATAGGGATACCAGAAGAAGAAGAGAGAGAAAAAGGGATAGAAAGTGTCATTGAGGAGGTAACTGCTGAAAGTGTCCATCAGTAGATGAATGGATAAAGAATAGGTAGTACATATACACAATGGAATTCTATTCAGCCACAAGAAACAAACAAATTCTACCATTTGCAACAACATGGATGGAGCTAGAGGGTATTATGCTCAGTGAAATAAGTTAGGCAGAGAAAGACAAATACCAAATGATTTCTCTCATTTGTGGAGTACAACAATGAAACGAAACTGAAGGAACAAAATAGCAGCAGACTCACAGACTCCGAGAAGAGACTAGTGGTTACCAAAGGGGAGGAGTGGGGGATAGCTGGTGGGGATGGAGGGAGAAGGGGATTATGGGGTATCATGATTGGTGCACATGGTGTGTGTGCATTTATGGGGAGGACAGTGTATCTCAGAGAAGACAAATAGGGACTCTTTTGCATCTTACTACAGTGATGGACAGTGTCTGCAATGGTGTATGTGAGGGGACTCAATAATAAGGGTGAATGTAGTAACCACATTGTTTTTCTTGTGAAACCTTCATAAGAGTGTATATCAATGATACCTTAATTAAAAAAATTTTTCAGTCATCTGTCACCAGTAACATCTTGATTTATTTCTGTCTTCAGTTTTGTATACATGACTGTTTCAGTACACTTACACATTTATATTTTCTTTTTATTCACTAAGCATAAAAGCATATTTCCCCATTGTAGAGAGTTTTGATGATAGAAATCCATAGGAGGAAGCCAAGAAACAAAATTCACTTCATTACCTGGAAATACCTAATGTTAAAATTCTGAAACATATTTTTTCTAATCTTTTTTCTTTCTGTACATAGCAAGCTAAGCTCTAGAAAGACCCAGATATGTTTTTTTAATTGGTATTATCTTAAAAATATAAATTGATTTATATGTTATCTTTCAATATTCATGAGTATAAAGTTATTTTTAAATGCCTCTATGGTAATATATAATGCTGAATATATCACTTTCTTCTTTTCTCTAAACTATGCAGTTTAAAGTTTTATTTGTTATGGCAATGTTTTTGTTCTCTGTTTGTTGCTTATTTCCATTCTCCACTTAAATAATATACTCATAGAATATCACCAGCATTTAAGCAGGGATTACTCGGGGAAGAAATCATTTATCTATAATGCCAGCCAAAATGAAACAATGAACTCTTTCATCTTGATTCTAAACTCTGTGTCTGTCTTTGAAGTATCCAGTTTGGGTGAAGCAACTCAGAGAAACTCAGCAAAATAAGTAGTTTGAAGCAAACAAAAATATAAACTCTAAACCTTTCCCAGCTTTGTGTAATCGTCATATTCATTTACTTATACTAAATTTGCCTTTGTGGAGGTTAGGTCAGCCGCGCCTGTCTCACCCATATTTGTTTTTCTTTTTCATCTTCTGACAGTGTTTTCTCAGCCCAGAACGGTTTTCCCAAATGCTTAAATATTTGTCAAGCACCAGTTTTATTACCGAGAATACCTGTAAATGATTTAATAAAATGGATCTGTTTCTGTTTTCCAAAATTATTTAAAAATAATACTTATAAATTAGAGCAGAAGAGTTGAATTAGGTTTCTTGATTTTCTTTTTAAATAATCTCTCCTGTGTCTAAGCCATTGAAGATTCCTCCCAAGTGTCATTTGGCCCATGGAGAGAGGATTACTTCAGAACCCTTAATTTTTCTTGTATCATCACCCTGTTTTCATTTATTGAAAATAAATACTAATTGAGCATCCAGCATGTCTTAGACTTTGGGAGCATGACAGTGATGTCAGACATTCTATGTTCACATGGAAGTTCCATTACAGAGGGAAAGACTGAGCAATGAATAAATTAAGACAATCTTGGATAATGTTATCAAATCTTACATACATTTATTATTTTGTAAGAGATGGTACATTCTCTCTCTTCACCTTGTGAACAACTAGCTGAACTTCTTAACCCCTAAATAGTACATTTTGGAGGATTTTCCTGTTCTTTCGTTGGTGGTGGTGTTTGGTGAGGGTGGTGGTGCTTTTTGATGATCTTGTATATTCAGCCTGATCATTGCTGTATAGGAATGAAAATGTAAGATTTTGGGGGTTCACAAAATTAGCCAAATTTAAATAATTTTGTATTATTAATATGTTACCATAATAATGTTAAGTTCAGTACAATGTGTCTGATACATTTTGACATATATCTTATACACTCAACTGAGCAAGGTATAATAAAACCTATATGCTATCATAGATTAACATTTCTGAACATCAGAATTTAATTTCATGGCAATGTATATACATATATAAGTATATATTGACTAGTCAATTTGTTTTTTTCCATTCTTTGCATTCAAAAGTTTATATTTTGATTTTTTTTAAATTCCTGCTATCTATCATACATTTTTAAATATCTGGAATATGTTTTCAAATATTGTTATTCCCTTTCAGGAATTTGCTGCACTGACAAAAGAATTGAATGCCTGCAGGGAACAACTTCTAGAAAAGGAAGAAGAAATCTCTGAACTTAAAGCAGAAAGAAACAATACAAGAGTAGGTATTAAACTGCCTGTGCTTAGAAGTAAATACACATATAGTTCAGTGCTTTATCTTCTGTATATACAAAAATATAAACATTTAAAAACTTTAGTAAGACTTTAAGCAGACACCAATTCATAGTCTGTTACTTAAAGTTAAGGAAATATACTACCAAACTCAAAACAGGAAGGCAAGAAACCTAAAGTACAGTTTTGGCTACAAAATCACTATGTTGCCTTAGAAAATATTCTCATTCCTTCTGGACTTTGCTGTATTTGACTTTAAAGAGAAAGCTGGGTTCAGTAGTGAGTTTCAGACTTACAGACTGTTGTTTGGGTTGGGGCGCCAATACCTCTGATGCTGGAGATGGGCAACAGAGAAGTTTGACAGGGAGTCTGGGTTTTGCCCATGGGATTCTACGAGGGGGTGACTTGGCCCTGGTGTCACCTCATCCCAGCAAAATATTTATTTAAGAAAGAAAAAAGTTGTTAAAATGTAAAGCCACTGGAGCAGAACCTTTCTAATTAAAAGAGGCTTACCACATTCTATTTTAGATTTTCAAGGAGACTCCCAGTTCTGATACAGATTTCATGAACTGATGAAATTTGCTAATTCTACTCTTAGAAACCCACATATTCTTTTAATCTTATGCCACTTGACACTGAAGTTTAGAATTTGAGCAATGGTGTTGTATTTTCTAGTGTAGAAGAAAGAGTCACTAAACTTCATAAAGTATATCAATCTCCATATTACCCATAAATGAGAGCAATTTCTCTACTAAAAGAAGGAAAACCACTTTTGTGTGGATATAGTTCAATTACAATGTAGAGTAGGTGAAAAATGTAGAATAAGTGTTCAGTGCTAGCAGATTAATGATGAGAAAATAAGATCTAGTTAATAGTGTATTCGTGTCATGCATGGTCTTAGAAAATAATATAAAAAATGGCAGCTCCAGAACATCGTGCTTCTAATGAGAGAGACCATTACATGCATGGTGGTTATGTGCTTATCTCCTTATCATCAGGATCTTATTTTATCTTAAAGAGAACTCATACAGGGTGCACACAAGGAATTGGTTTTATAGAGGCTTTGATGAACCAGTCATATGGACTGCCTCAAACAGGGTGTAGCAGGGGCAGTTCAGAGCATGTTACCAGGTGTCGTATGAATTTTTCCTGTTTCTGTCTCCCTCTTTATATTTTTTTCCCACATGAATTTGAACTTACACTCTTTTTCCACACAAATTTAAATTTCATTTCTGTCATGAGATTTATTCTACCCTATTTCACTATTTTCTATTTGAATGCTTTAAGCTAGCTCTGTTGCCTAATACAGCACAGCCAAATGTAAAAGTAGGATTGGGAAGCTAAAAATGGAAGGAAATGCAAACCTTGTGGTAGACTTGCAAATAATCTTCACATTTAAAATGCACCAGAAACTCTTTTATGAGCTCTGTTGCATTTCTTCTTTATACAGTCTTCCCTCTTTACTCCTTCCGACAGCCCTAGGAAGGACATGTTGCAGTTATCCCCATTTTACAGATGAGGCAACTGAGCTCAGAAGAGGACAGGTAACTTGCCAGAAGTCACACAGTGAGTTAATAGCAGAGAAGGGATTTGAAAGGTTAGGCCATCTAACTCTGGAGTCTGTGTCCTTGGCTGCAAGGCCATCAGCACAATTACTCAAGTTAGAGCCATGAAAACACTCCAGGATCTACGTCAGCGTAGAGGAGACATTGACCAAGAGTAGCCTGTGCGGTATCATTCCTTTTTGGTTGTGACTACTTTCAGAGAAATGGGAAGGCTCAGAGACAGCACCCACGTGCTTTTCATCATATTACACCTCCTGAGGCCCAGAAGCTCCCGGGGCAGTGTTACCTGCAAAGAAATCTTGGATAATAAAGGAAGTAAGTCAGGCCATAAGCTATACCTGAAATACTCCTTTAGGAATTGAAGTGAGTAAAATATAAATATTAAGTTCCACTAGAATAACAGAAACCTAAAGCCATTAATTTTAAACATAAATAATAGTTACTTTGAAACCATGAATAAATCTGGAAAACATTTTTCTACCTTCCTGAAAGCTATAGCATGAAGGATTGTTTTATTGATTATGTCAAGGAAAGTAGACTTAGAAAACCTTCCTTGTGCAAGGTATTGCTTATTTAACAACTTCCCAAGTTACATAACCACGTCTCACCCTTCCCACCAAACAAAAACTTATCTGGGCTGAAAAGCAGACACATAATCTCTCTTCCCCCATAATCACCTATCTTCCCCAATAATGCCCTGATAAATGTTGCGAAGTAGAACAGTTTTATTTAGATTTATTTAATAGTTTCTTTTTCTACATGTTGTGTTTTTCTTCTTGCTATACACACGAGTTATTGGTCACGAAGAGAAAGCAACAAGCTAGTATTTATTTCTCGTGCCTAAAGAAAATTTGTTTGGTGTTAAATTATGAGAACATTTGAAGTAAAATTAAAGGTCTCCATTTTATTGAGGGTTCTGATAAACTTGTGACTCTCCATTTAGTAAGTAACATATGCTCATGAACTGAGGAAAATAACACAAAAAACCCACAAAGAGAATTTATATGTGGATAGAGTTAACTGTGTTAATTTTGAGTATCATCAAAAACAGTAGATCAGAAAGAGCTCTCCTTTATAATATTTGAGTGAATTATATCTTCTTAAAAATAGATAATAGAAGTTTGAGGGAGTTGAAGTTTATCTAATATATCAAGTAATAATAATGGCAATAATGTAAAGGCTAATATTAATTATGTGAAAAATGTTTTCCTAAATGTTTTTTACATGTTTAACTCACTCTATCCTTATCTGCATTTAACTGATGAGAAAACTAACATAGTTAGTAACTTGCCCCAGGCCATATGGCTTATAAGTAACAAACCCAGGGAATCCATTCCTCAGCTTAACCACAGGCTCTGCATTTAAGAAATCATATTTCTGTGCCACTTATAAATCATAAGTGATAGGAGGGATTGTATTTAGGAAAGAATAGACTGCTCAAATTTTTGAAATTCAGTCCTAACGTGTTCTGTGATTTATTTTTCAACAACTGTGTGGAAAATAATGTGATAGGTATTTTTTCTGATGTCAGAGATGGAGGTTAGGGCCATTTATTGCTTTGTTGCTATGAAACACCTAGTCCCCAGCCCAAATATCTGACTGGATGAAAGAAATCTAAGTAACCATTAGAGTTGCTCTTATATCCAGCTGCTTTGAGTAATTAAATTAAAGACATCCAAATAAAATCATCCTAATGTTATTCAGGATTGTGCAAAGATAAAAATCTCAAAAATTGTGTTGGATATTTAAGAAGTATTCAAGAAATATAATTTAGTATTTCTACCCTGACAAAAATATAAAACAAAAAAAAAGACTAAACAAAATTTGTTATACCTAAAACCTCTCTGACCATACTTAGGAAAATTATGTTTATAGAAAATAACTTATTCCTGCTATTATTTTAACATACTCAAGTTGATTACTAAAATGAACCGTGTTTTGGTGCAATTAATCAATGAAAAGGTAAAGAAAAACAAGAAATACTAACATAGTTACTATCTCTTAATATCAGAGTAAAAAATTTTTGTTTTGGGAGTGTTTCAACTGTTTTTGTGTCTGAAGATCTCAAATTACAGCTTATTTATTGACAATGTTTTAGAATATAACTATTGCATGTCTTAGAAAAAGGAGTCATGGTTTCAATAGCCAGTCTTAATGTCAGTTATAAATAATAAAGCTTTAATTTGATCTCATGGGTCATAAACTGAAAGACTTAATTGTCCTTAATTCAAATTGAGTTAATTTGAAATATTGTTTACTATGTCCTTACTTTTGTTTTAAGCCAAAGGAATTATATAAGTAAATATCCAAATACATACACCTGCCATTACTAAAGAAAAGCTTCTGAATCTTCATAAATGTCTGTCTACAGAAGTTAATAAAATCCCTCCAAATGTATTCCCTCAATTAATAGAAAGTAGTACAGTCCAACTGAGAAAAGGAAGACCCTAGCAGTTCAAATCAGGTGAAGGAACACGTGTGTGCATGGGTGCAGGTACATGTATTTATGAAAGTGCTGTGATCAGATGTGATAAACATGAGAGTGAGTATAACATGCCCTCCCAGCAGCTCTTTCAATGGGAGACTCAAGCATATATGTAAGAAACATAACACATTGTGAACAGTATTTGGAGTAAAGAATGTTGACTGGACTAGGCAGGAAAGCAACTAGTTTGAAGGTTTTCATTTTCAGATATTAGTGTTTTGTTATGTGACCGTACTATAGCAGCCAAATTAATCTACAGGATGGAATGTATTTATACTTGAATGGCATTTGTGATTAAAAATAATTACATACAAGATGATGTTGAATTCAGATCCATCAAGAAGATGTATAGTTTTTAGAAATTTAGTTCAAAATTTTCCAATGATGTAATATGTGGGTATGGATATGTGATATGTAATGTTGATGTGTATACATATGTAGACTGTGGTTGTTTAAAATGAATGCCAACATAGGATTAATTGGCCATTTACAAAGTCTCTGAAATTCTTTGAGTATACCAAAGGGGGCGCCTTCTGCAACATTTGTTAAATATTAGACTGAAGTGTGGCTCCCAGCAAAGTGTCAATTAGTAGATTATTAGTGGTATCTTAGAGGGGTGCCTCTTTATTTTCATTTGTAAACTTAAAGTCCATAGATACATGCTAGGTTAGAGCATTTTTGGCCATGTTCTCTCAGCTAGATAATTCACATTTATGATTACCTCAACAAATAAATACTAAGCATATATTATATAGAATATTTCCCTATGTAGTAAGTATAAGTTAAATTGTTAAGCCCTTAAGGCATCTTTTATATTAATAAAAACACATTTGGTTTTATTATTAGATAGATAAGAGTTCCTAACTGCACAAAATAGTGCAGTTTAGTTGTTATCAAGAAGACATTAATTAAGGTATACAAGAAATCTCCAAAATGAGCCTCCAGGAACAATTTCTAGGACCACATTTCTTAACCTTGTAATTCTTTCTTGCACTACTGACCCAGAAAAATGGAGCTTTTGTTCTACCTCCACCAGCAAAATGGGTTCTCATGCCCAGCACGCTTCCTCTTCTGGCTCCCTTCGGAATCTGTCCTGCGCCCGTAGCTTTGGTTGGCTGACTTAAGTCACATGTCTGCTACCTAGTGGTTGTGTATCCCTGAGAAATGTTTCCTGTATCCTATGTTGAGATGGTAGTATTCAGAATGTGGGGAACTATCAAATATACAGGGTATGTTCAAAAGATTTTTGACCATCACAAATGCGAAGTCTCTACCACAATCCAACTTTTACTTCATCCTTTCCACATTAAAATCCTAAACAGCTGCAATACTTACATGTATCCCACCAACAATACAGCTGTACTTCTTAAACAAAAACAAATCACCTTTTCTCAAAAAAGGAGGTCCATAATCTCTAGTTACTGCATCCAGGTACATGTCTAGGATTCTTCAGTGTGTACATTCTTTCGTTTAATCTCAATACTATCTTAATGTTCTATAACCTATGGACTGTAATCAGAGTTAACATACCCAACATGAAATAGAGTAAAAGGACAAAAATAGAACAACAAAAAAGGGACAATAAGCTAATATACATTATACAACAGAAAAAGAAAGATCCTCTTCTCTAATGGGTCACAAAGTCCTGTTGGCAATTACAAATTCTAATTCTAAACCTTGATTCCTGAACCTATATATATGGATGCATATGTATTCTAAGAAAGAAACTCTACTTGACTTCCATTACTAATTCTGAGTATGTACTAATTTCAGGGTATTATAGCATGCCAACCTAGTGATGTGTGATCTCCCAACTTAAATTTTAAAAGACCCTTCCTGGGACCATTTAACCATTCTCCAAGTCCTGTGGCTTCTGAATGAAGTGATAGTATGGTGAAACCAGGGCTGGGAAGCCCAGACAATTGCATTACTCTTTTACTGTAAAATGAGTTTTTTGGTCAGAAATAATGTTGAAATAGTGTATGAAAACAAGACTGTAAGCCACAAATGGCATTGCTCTTAGCAGAATAGCCATTAGAGAAGGCAAATCCATATACAGAAAAACTTTATTACAGTGGGAAAATATAGCAGCCTCCTACTTGATGGAAGATATTTGATATAATCTGCTTGCTTACAGGTGACTAGCTGGTCTCCAGGTGCACTCTGTCATGTCAGGAGTTCAAGGTTGATGGCTGCAGCTAACTTGGTCATTCAACTGGCATTAACCTATCAACCTTGAGGATGAGAAGCCCATTTTGTCAGGCCAATGAATAACTCCTAACCCTGAACTGTGATCACTATTTTTTATGCCCACTGAGCAAATGCTATGGTAGCAAGATAAGCAGGCTAATATCCATAAGGCAAATCATTTTGTCTTTCAGATTTTTGAAAGCTTCTACAACAGTGGGTATGAAAGAATTAGTCCTAGCTGAGGGCTAGTATCCAAGAAATTTGTATTCTCTTTTCTTCAGTATTCTTGCCATGCTAAATAGTTAAAGATCCTTTTAGGGAAGATTTTCTGATTACCTATTGCTTCATAACAAACCATCCCAAAATTTAATAGTACAAAAATTTTACTGTACTCATGAATGTTATGGGTCAAGGATTCAGAAAGGTCACAGTGGTGGTGGCCCTCCTCTGCTCCATGATGTTTAGGCTGTTAGCTGGGATGGCTTGACGGCTAATGACAGTGATGTGAGGGTAAATTATTTCTTCTCTCAGAAAAAGGTAAAATGCACTGATCTATGTAGTGTTTGCCAATTTCCATGGCGTTAAGTATTCCCACTATGGATAATTTCAAGCTAACAACATGATGACACTAAATGCAGACTTGGGGAAAGATGCACAGTCATGAATCATTAATATGGTATTTCTACCATTTAGATATGATAGATGTTAACAAGCTAAGCAAAATAATTAGGAAGTGATACATTTTGAAATTTTACTATTAAAAAATATTTTTTCTTTATTTACTTCTAAGTTGATATAATTTAAGCATAACAGTGACTGTTTAACCACCAGCTCACAAAACTCCTGAAAATCAACAATCCACTCTCAGAAGCTGGTATGGGCCAGCTTTAGCGTACCATTTGCTGGGGTAACTCAAATATCTGGAGGCTGAAAGATCTGCTTGAGATCCCGTCTTCACTCTCATGGCTGACACTTGGGCTGGAATGGCTGATGGACAGGCAGACTCGATTGGGACTCTACCTCTGAGAGGCTCCATGCAGCCTCTCTGACTCTCTGGTCTCAGAGGAGTCAGACTCTTTATATGGTGGCTCCGGGGTCTAAGAGCAGGTGTTCCAGTGATCTAGATGGACACTGCACTGCCTTTTAGGCATGAGGCTCAAAAATCACAAACTGTAGTTTACACCATACTGTGTTGGCCAAATATTCCCAGACCCATCCAGATTTAAGGAGTATCAAAGAAATTGGGCTATTTTTTTCAAGTTATCAGACGGGTAGAAGGAAGAGCAGGTACTTACAGCTGCTTGTGGTATTTGATAGAATAATAAAACACATTATACAATATAATATTGTATTATATAACAGTACTATATGATATAACATAGTATAATACAATATAACATGACAATATAACACAACGCAATGTAATATACCAGTATAATGTAACACAATATATCAGGATACAGTGTAACAGGTACTTGTGGCATTAGCACAGGGTTTTTGTTTTGTTTTGTTTTCTCAGCAATATCTAACCTCACCTTAATTTAAAGAAATATCCAACTGTAAAGTGACTCAGGTGTATGATTTGGAGAAAGTCAAGGCACTTTATCAGGTGACTTAGAAAGGATTCAGCCCCCTTGACATAGTTTTTATTGTTATTTTATTGATACAACCTGGTCCTTATTGGCCTGGTAAGGATCAGTTACCATACAGGATCCCAATGTATCAAATGATTCTGCCTGTTATGGTAACTACACTCACTTTATCTCAGGTGACTACACACATTACTTAGCCTCTGCCACGGCAGAATTCTCTCATCCACGGGGAAATCAAGAGTCCACTGTAGGACCGGAATCTCTTGCTTTTCATCCTTGTCTATGAAGAACAGCTGTTATGGGGTCTTTGCAGGTTCTGGACTTTCTTTTTACTAATATGTATCTTAATGGTGTTGCCCTTATCACAAAGGAAATAGTAATGGGATAGACAAATTCTCCACTTTCAACAACATAAATCTTTAGTTCCTACCCTATAACCAAGAAATTTCTGGATTTTCACATTCACTATTATTACTTGAGCTAAGTGAGAAGACACTAAAGATTTGAGCAGAGGATCTAACTCACATTTTAACTTGGTGTTTTGAGAACAGCCTGATGGTCTGAAGGGGTCAAGCAGGAGGACCTGAAGAAGCTACTACAGTAATTCAGGGGAGACAGTAGGTCTCGGACTCAGATGGTAGCAGTGATGTAATGGAAAATGGTCATTCTGAAAGTCTTAGAAACATGGAAAAAACTGATTTTAAAGACAACTATAAATGTTAAGATGGGTAAGGAGAAAGTGAGGGTATGAGTATGGTGAGAGGCAGTAACAAATTCTTATGGTAAAGAGATTTAGTGTGCAAATATTTTTAGAGTTTGAGCATTTAAGTAAGCGAACTCTAATGACTTGTGAGTACATGATAAAAACTGAAATTATGGAAGAGGTGCACCTATTGAAAACAGCAGAATCTATAGTGAAACCATGGGTGGAAGTTACTCAAATAGGGTGGAAATTGAGACCTTTAGAATATACAAGGCCTAAAACTTGGAAGTCAGTATTCTGGAGAAATCATATAAATGATTAATAAAAATCACCAAGAATTATGGCTGGAGTAGTATTGTAAAAGTGACAATGACTTAATTGTTAACATATTTAAGGAACAGTGAAGAGTGACCCCAGGTGTGGCAAATGGGCATAGCTTGTGAGGAGCTAATACAAGGAAAGGTAGCCATAGATAAAGCCCAGTGATGTGAGTGATAGCATTTTTAGTTGCAGATAACTGAATTCACTGTCTAGCTTGTTTAAGCAGACAGTGGTTTTCAAGGGCATTAAGAAATTCTTAGCGAAAATAGACTGTAGCCTGAGCTTTCAGGACAAAATTTCAGAACCTCAGTGCAAAGTTGGTAAGGGGATTATTTCTCCTTTTCAGTATAAAATCATGATTCCTTTGCCACCTCCTATTGAGAAAAATAGATGCCTTCACCAACTATTTATACAGCTTAGAAGTTTTCATATGGCTCGTTTCTTGCATGGGTGTATAATTAATACAACCTGTGTGACATAAAAGACTGAGAATTGTAGGTTTTGGTTCTCTATGTTGGGAAAGTGGGATTAACAGTATGAGGAAATTGCCAAATGTAGATTGTGATCAAAAGATTTAGGCAGTCTCTAACAACAGATGTCCTTTATAGCTTCAGAATAATACTTATATATTTTTCTTTTCTAGAGAGTGATAATTATATTTTATGCATTTTTGTTTCCTACCCAGGACCATAGAATCAATATTGATACTCAAGTAGTAAGTTATTCTATAAATCAAGGCATCTCTAATTTGTCATTAGAGATATCAGATTTCATTTTATTATGAAACTTTTTCTTTATTCATATATCTATTTGAAGCATACATGTATATAACAATGTTGATTAGATAAGCATTTGGGAAATAATATAAACTAACCATGGCCATAGATTTAGCTTTGATATAGGCCAGAATGTGACTGGAAAATTTACCTTGCTTATGTTTTTCTATTCATTTGACAAATATTTATTGCATACCTTTGGATGTCAAGAACTAAGCCAATACTCAAATACAGAGAAGATAAAGAAGATCAAGACATGATACCTACCATCATGGAGTTTACACTCCAATAAAGAAATAGAATGTAATTTAGTGAAACTAACTTTAAAAAATTACACAGCATGATTTGTTATGAAGAAATGAATCAAGAGACTAAAAAATTATGGAAGCTGGGAAGAGGAGAGACCTGCTTAACAAAGTAGAGAGCAAATGTTTCATTGAGAGGATAATATTTAAACTGAGACTTAAAGATGAGAAAAAGCTGGCCCAATGAGGTGTATTCAGACAGAGGGTGTAATATATGCAGAGATTTGGCACACTGAGGGACTGAAAGTAGGCAGGTGCGGTAAGATCCTGGTTTGCCAGAGAAACACTAACACCAGATGATTTTGGAGAAGCAGACACAGTGAAGTTCATAAAGCCCCGTAACCTATGTGAAACAGGCTGGAGTTCACCAGTGCACGTTCATATCTGTAGAATTCAAGAGTGTGGAATATCGTGAATACCATCAGAGATTGATAAATGAAAGGAAAGCTCTTTTAAAATATTGTTATCTTCATACCAAAGAACTATTCATATTATTTGGATCCTGAAATATGATTTCTATCTACTGATCTCTATAAGTTTAGGATCTTATGTATTTGTGTTCTTTTGTGCAATGAATGGCAAAGTTTCCTGACAAGTTGGACCATAGCTAGTGACAGTGACTGTGGAGAAATAGTAAGCATAAGAAACGTGATACTAAAACGTGACACTGAATCTAACAGTTTCACGGTGGAAACCAAAAATATTCCTTACAGTATAAGCTTTAGGAAAAAGCCTGAAAGAAAGAAATAAAATTATTTTCTTTCTTTCTTCCCACCCTAGTATAACTGTTCTTCCTTTTTTGTTTGAGTAACTTCTGCTTTATTTTATAAAGACATTTTTGTTAGTCTGTTTTTCACTATCCTTCTGAAAAATCTCTCCTACAAAACGTTCTACAAATGTGTTGCTCTTACCTTTAAAACTTTAATAGCCAATAACTAGTAGGTTTTTTTTCCCCCATGTATCTTAGTTTTCAGTGGTAGAACTCCCTTATAAAATAAAGGAAAGGTGAAACTACAACTCACAAAACACTTAAAATCAAAATTTCTCTCAGAAAATTCAGAGCATAGAGTCTGGAATAGACTGAAACATTGTTCACTGGACATTCACCAGACCTCTTTCATGGCCCCAGAGGCTGCTCTGGGAAAATAAGAGTTCCAGAGTCAGTAGTTTAAAAATTATGCCCTTTAACATCTTTTCCCAAAATGATTGCAGATCTGTTACTATATTCCAGTTGGGTTGCATGTATTTTTCTATAGTGTAATCTAAGAATTAATTGTGAATAAAATAGTGATTATCACTATAATCATAAAAAATGTGATTTTCATTATCACTCTAATCAATATATAAATGATTACCATTATAGACACATTTAAAACAACAGGATGATTATGCTCATTTCCTTCAATTCAAATTTTCAAACACTCAAGTATAAATGAAATTAATTTTGACTTTTAATACTATACTCTTAAAATCATCATGCATCGTACAGTCTTCTTTAATAATCACCCTATTGGATCACAATATCATGCCATATTCTATTTCTGCTGAATAATTAAATTATTGCATTTTCTAAAAGAATAAATAAAATTTACATTATATTTTTAAATTCAGGAACTTGTTATATAATTGAAATGCAATTTACTTTTAATGTATTTTTTGAACCCTGGTGTAGATTCAAGTGTGTGCTTCTTTTGCTGTTACTTGGAGTAAACTGAAGTTGTTATCATTAGCTAGCATGTAAGCCAGCAACATTTTAAGGCAGAAGTCATTTGTAAGTGTTAGTAACTTTATCCATAAGATAATTACATTTTCTGTTAAACCCAATAGCTTTTACTGGAGCATTTGGAATGCCTTGTGTCACGACATGAAAGGTCACTAAGAATGACGGTGGTGAAGCGGCAAGCCCAGTCCCCCTCGGGAGTGTCCAGCGAAGTCGAGGTTCTCAAGGCGCTGAAATCTTTGTTTGAGCACCACAAGGCCTTGGATGAAAAGGTACAGTATTGAGAAAGGGTTCTTACAGTTGTATATGTCAATTATACCTCAATGAAGCTGAAATTTATAAAAAATAATAAAGTTCATATACTAATAAAAAGGTATTGACAAAAGATTCAAGCTTCACTATGCTTTTGACATCAGCATCAAGCTCCTTGTCTTCACTCATGACTCACCTGACTCGAAATCAGTTCCAAAGGACACATTTGAATTATGGAAAAGTAATTTCCTTAAATGCAACTGGATTATTATGTGTATTTGTGTGCCTATGTATCAACATGCTTTTTTATTACCACTGAATCTATGGCTCATCAAGTTCGATTTTATTATGGTGCATGATGGTTCTAGTCTAGATGTCCATTGGAAATTTAATATTGTCATTCAGCCCCCCATCCCCTCTCTTATTCTCTTCTTTCTCTCTCTCTCTCTCTTTTCCTCCCCACCCCTCTCTGAAATGCATGTCTTTAGGTGCCAACATAGGAGACTACTAATTGGCAATTAAACATATCTTGAGGTGTAAATTGGATGTACTTTAACCTTTAAGATTTTTATTAGGAGCATACATTTTTTTGGTTCTCTAATGCCTTAGTTCTGCATATACATTTTTAAGAGTCTCTGCATGTAACAGCATAAAGTATTGGTAGAAAAACCTACTTTAAGTCTTTTTAAAATTAGCTGTAAGCTTCTGTTAGCTGTTACTCAAATAAGCTCTACTGACATAAGTAAACCAAATGATGATAATATCCCTTGAAGATTAGTAAGGCTTATGACATGATTTCAACTTTGTGAAATTTTAAAGAAAATGAACTTTTAAAAATTAATAAAGTTTTAAGATTTTATAGAGTGGAAAGTGGGACACTTCATTATAAAATAACTGACAAGTCCTAAGCATTAAAATCCAAACTAGGGATTATTACCCATTTAGATCTAGGTTTTGAGCATGAGGATACTTTTGCTCTATTTAATATTTATATACAAATATAGTTTTATCATTGGTCTTTCAGATGCTCTCAGAACAGGGGTTTATGTGGAGTATGAGTGCAAGGATGACTATAATCCCATCTTCTGGATTACTAGGAAGAAATTGTTATTTTTCACTTTAGCCATGAGAGGCAGCTAGTTCATGAATAATTTTAAATGAAACAGAAATTGATATTATATAAAAATCCCTGATGACTAGAATACAAACTAATATAAAATATCAAGTGATTACTTCATATATTTAATGTTTAGTTTCTTATCATATTCCCTTTCTTATTGCAAAAGTAAATTGTTAAGAATTACTAAGACTTTATATTTATGGGCTGTTTATTATGTGTTAGACTCCTTGAAAGATTTTTGGCCCACAAAGTTAGACATTCCCCTTACAACTGAGGAGTTCATCGTTAGTGCTGGAGGTTCACATGCCAATAATGCATAAATGCTGAAAAAATGTGTATAGGGCAATACAGTCCCAGAAAAAGGAGCCACTAATTCTGCTTGAAGAAGTGATAAAAAATTCAAGAATGTCTTCACAGAGCAGGTGACATTTGATCTGGGCATTAAACAATGGGTAAGGTATTTTTTAAGCAGATAAGTAAAAATCCTCTAAGCAACAGGACCAATCTGTAAAATATCCCAGGGATATAGGAAGAGAATGGCCTGTTCAGAGAAAATTTAATAGTTTTGAATGACTTGAGTTAAGGTACATGAGAATATATGATTTACAGATGTTCCGTGTAAGTACTCCCACATCTCTTAAGTGAAGGATGCTTTTAGGAAAGAATGACTGGAAGGCAATAAACAGTATTTAATACACATAACCTAATGTGTGTGAGTACATTTAAGAATAAAATGGTTTTACACAACTTAGAATCTAGAAATAATTTACTCTACATAAGTTTAGTGAACTTAACATAACTAAATGAAACATTTTATACTATGGCCCTCGGAGCTATAGTAGTATTTATTAATTCACCAGAGGTGCCCTGGGCTTTGATGAGTTCAGGGGCAACTGAATTATCAACTAAGTAATGCTGAACAGACTAAGGGAAAAGTGTTATGAACTTGGGCTCTGGAATTGGATAGACATGGACTAGTGACTTAACTCCTCTAAGCATCCGTTTCCTCTTCGTTTGAATGAGGAGAGTAATAGTAACTACCTCCTAGAGCTGTCATGAGGATTAAACGTGATTTGAAATGCACAGCTCTGAGCCAGTGCTTAGCATACGGCAAGTGCTCAGTGACTGTTAATAAATATTATTATTCACATGAACAAATTGCAGCATTTGACAAAACTTTCAAACTAAGATGTGGGTATTACTGTTGATCCACATGCTTGTTTTAAGTAACATTTCACTTAGTTATTGGAGGGTTCATGTGTGCCTAAGCTCTTTCAGACACAATTTCCCCAACTAAGAATAGCTCATGAGGATAGGGAAGGTGTGGAGACAGACCTATAAATAAGTAGTTACAATATTCTAATTTAAATGCTGTGTATATTATGTTATTGTTTATATATATTTATATATAACAATTATACATATAATGTAAGTTATTATTATATATAAAAGATATATAAGATCAAAAGAAGATGCAGTTAACTATGTCTTGAGGACAAGAAACTACTAATCTTACCATAGAGGGTGAAGTTGCACATGCAGAGATAAAAATATATAAAAGATTGAGCATAACTGTGAACAGTACAATGGGTGGCAATCTTCATTATCAATGTCCTTCTTTATACAGCCACTGAGTTATGGGGTAGAATTTTCAGTTACAACCAACAGTAATTTGGGCATCAACTCCCATTGCATGGGCAGGAGGAAATGAGAAATACATTTATATTTTGCAATCACTCAGATATCTTTGACTATTTTTTTTAAAGGCATATTGGATATACATGGGAAATATAACCAAAAACACAGTAAATATATATGTTTTCCCTTATACACCATGATCTTATGTTTTCCCATATATTTCATGATCTAATATCACAGTGCCGAAACTGAATTTGAACTTCTGGCATAAGGAGCTTTCCTTGCAATGTTTTTTGTTACGGGATTGATAATTCCAAAATGAAACACTGCCATACCTTAATTTTAGTTTGTAATGTATGCTTTTTCCACCAACATCTCTCTTCATCTTGAAATACATTTGTTACATTTAGGGGCTTATTTTATTTTAAATCTTCAGGGATAAAATTTTTGTGACCCTGAAAGATCTTTGGGGAAAAATAACTTCTCTTTATTTTTGATACCACTGTGAAGAAGATAGATTTAACAGATGAAATTAGAAATGAAAAATTCTGGATGTACATAAATATTTTGGGGGTTACACTATAGCTCTATAAATAAGCAACCAATATATCTTAAAGACTGCACAAACAATAGATTCGTTAAACATGATTAAATAGTATATACTTACATTTAGGAAGAAAATAAAGAAACTCTAACATTTAGGAAGAAAATAAAGAAACTCTAAATTTTTCATGGCATATCCATCATGTCTAGATAGCTGCACATGGTAAACCAAATTCAACAAGAAAAACGAAGATAATTATAGCATTCTGTGGTTGATATGCCCAAATCAAAGCAACAAGCTGAAAGTCACAGATACTATTTTTTCCTATCACTGGGGTTCCAGCTACATAGAAAAGGTAAAATGTTAGGATTATTTATGCCCTAGAAAAGGTACTCCTTTGGATCTTATGCTTTTTTTCCTTGTTAAGCAGATATTAGGGCAAGGTGAATTAAATATAGAGAATAATTCACTGTCATGTAAATGTGAATAAGGCATTCATATAATATATGATATTAAAACACCAATTTTTACATTTATAATGTGAATTCAAGGTACATTCAGAAATTGTTATTTTCTTGTAAAGACAATTTTAGACTTATTACATTGTGGGTAATAAAGTTTTAAGCAGTAAATGCTATTCTAAATGTATTGAGGGGTCAATCTATTTTCATATTATTTGATAAGCTTGATGGTTTTTACTCCTTGAAATCCCAATATAATGAGAATATAAATGCCTGACTTGTAAATAGGAAAGAGTTTGGAATAGTTTCTGTGAGTTTCAGTTTAGCAGAGCAAGTCAAGAAGGTATTTTAACCAACAAAATAGCCTGGTTTTATCCATTCCTTAAATGATCTGAATGATTCCTTCAGAAATATTCCAGTGTATCAATATGTCTTTTAAACTACAGTACCTTAACCTCACAGCACTCTGAATGTTATCTGATCAATGTTACATATAATAGAACATTAACTTATATTTAGACTTCATATTGCTGTTCTCATCCAGTAGAATTCCTGACCTTTATCAGAGCACCCATATCTTCCAGTTGATATTTTATGAAGTGAGCATAAATTTTACAGTCAACCCTGCTAAATATCAAGCACATCTCAGATTTTTGTTCTGCATTCCACAATCCTCCTCACTTTCATGCCCTCAGGATATTTGCTACGTTTGCATCTATCCAAGCTCTTCATAAAGAAGTATTGCCCAAGCCAAATCCTAAAAGATTTCCTTTCAAGTAATTCTTGTTCAATTATTAATCAGTATTAGTTTTATGCATTTTAATGTACAATTGGATATTTGGCTAACACCACTGGTCCCTGAGCTCATCTGGCACACCTCAAATATCCTGAAAGATCCTGTGTAATTTCCTTTGCTATCAAATGATAGCAAATGTATATATACTAGTTTTCAGAGAATTTGAGCAAAACTAAATATGATTAATATCGAACACCACCCAGATACTTATTCTTTCATATTGATGTATTTTAGGAGTTCAGTGCACCTAATCACCTGATATGTATGCTATTTATTGTACAGTACAAGAATATTATTGAGATTTTTAAAAACTGCTAGGTAGATTCTAAATTAATAGAACATTAGTGAGTTTTTGTTTACTAATTGGAAAGTAATGTTGTAAGTCTTAAGTTTAAAAACTGTTACACATGCTTTTATATATTTCATACATTTACTTACATTTCCAGTTAAATCTTACCTTAAAAAAAGAAAAATACCATTCATTAAAATACACTATCAATGAATTAATAACGTTAAGTTAATAAAAATATAATTATATATTAAAATGCATATTCACTTCAGAGATACTGAAACATTGTCATGGAAAAATCTATGTTAATTTATAAATAATCAAAAACTCACCATGAATTGCATACTAAGTTGAAACTACAAATTATGTTGATTTCTTCCAGGGAAAATAAACTGCTACAATCATTCATTTTAATTTAGCCAAAATTCTTTCTCTGAATTTTTTAAATAAATATAATAACTTTACATGGTAAAAGATGTGTATCTTTGATAAATATAATATAAAGCATATCTATGGATCTGAACATATAATAACTAAAACAATTTTAGAAGTTCTAGAAAAAGAAGAATAAAAAAACCCTTCTTTGAGTTTCATTTACGTGTGAAACATTTGTAAATTAAAATTATTTTCAAACTAATTGTGCTGAGTCTTTGGTTCTACAAAATATAATAGCTTAGCCTTTGGTATCTGGAAGATATTTAGGAATTTTAGAGTAATTAAGTACTTTCCAATCCCTCAGACACAATATGGACCTTTTATTAGTGCAAGACATATGAGCAATAGACAAAAGTTTTCAGGTTCTAAGAATCCTTTGCTTTTAGACAAATCATTTTTAATTTTAGATAGTAATTGACAAAGGAAAACTCACTTATTATTTTAAAGAAGTAGGAAAAAAGGATTTGTTTTGCCTATCTCATGCTTAATCAGTCACTATTTTTTAAATGATTTCATAATAAATTTTTGAACTTCACCTCTACTTGTTATGAATCAGAATTCAGAACAAGACTGGTCAGTCTTCAGCCCCACTGGAAATTCTATCATGGAACCGTGAGGTGACAATGTATTCATAGGACTCCTGGACACTGAGGGCTATGACTACTTTAAATAACTTGCCAAATGTGACTGCCTCTGATACTGTTCATGATGGATTCAGCACAGTCTACCATGTATGGGATGTACGTTACTGCACATATTTTGGTTTTTCTTCTAGGTAAGGGAGCGACTGAGGGTTTCTTTAGAAAGAGTCTCTGCACTGGAAGAAGAACTAGCAGCTGCTAATCAGGAGGTAACATACCAAACTTTCTCCTCTTCTGAGGTGCAATATCGCTGACATTATATCCCTTGTGTTTCCCATCACTTTTATTAAAACTGTCACAAAAAGTAATTACATTCTGCATATGCCGCTGAACAAGGCCTGTTGAAACTAGTTGCCAGAGTCGTGTTTTCTGATTTCTGGTGATTCAGATCTGTCACTAAGAGATGAAAGGAAAGTTATCAAGAGCCAGTGACATGTGAGCTAGTGAGATGGGGATTCAGAAAGTCAGCGGTCAGCACGCCAGTCCTTTAGGAAGTCAAACCCAGCTCCAAAATTGGAAAACATATTAAATATCTGGTAATTTTATAAAATGTTGCAAATGAAGTTAACTCTGTGGAAATATCAATGTATTTTCCCTAAGGTCCTTATTATTCATATCTTCTGAAAGCGTTGTGCCCATGTTTACTGGCATCATTGAATTCACACATTTACTCTCGTTCATAACTCTTAAGAAAGCATTTTATAATTATCTCTGCAATACAAAGGGCTGTTTTTTCCTTAGAAAATTTTATTTCTTTTGGTTATTGGTGCACAAATACATTGGGGTCATTAGACCAGATACATATATAAAGTAATACAACAAAAATATATAAAATATTTATAAATTAAATCTGTCTAGGCCACTAAAATAGCCCCATCTTTCTCTGACATTTGTTTATAAGGCTACTTTTTTCCAGAAATTTATTCCCATAATGTAAATATTGGTATTATCAGTAGTGGAAATACTAAAATAATTCAATAAAGTCTTCCTACTTTTAAATAATTACAGAAGTGGGAGGCTAATTGACATTATGTCTTATCAAAGGATTCCTAACGAATTGATATTTACAGTCACATTACCCACACAAATACACATTTTCAGTCCATGATGAAAATCTTGTCTACAAACTCTTTGTTCTTTAAAATAAACTAGGCCAATTAAACAAGTTTATATATGCTTTTGTTTGTTCCAGGTTTAATAAACTTTAGAAATAATAGACTCTTAACTACCAGAAGAAAGAGTTCCATGTCAATTAAAGGCTAGCAGTGTTAAAAGCATAAATAGTGGCAAACAAGTTTTAAAAATAGAGAAAGCTTTTTGGTGACCAGATCAGCTTAGGAAACTGGATGGTTTGGGGGAAAAAAAAGGAAATAGATTGGTATGTCTCCACCATCATAGAAGAAAAGAGCTTCAGAGACACTGGGTAATGACAAAAAACTCAGTCTTTTTATAAGAGAGAATAGGTAATTATGTGTGAAGTGGGTATACTCATTTCTGGAATATTCAGGGAAAAAATGCTAAATGTTTATTCATTTTGTATTTTATCATTGTTAATTTTTATTTTCCTGTATGTTTAAATATGTTTACTTTGGATACATCCCTCAAAATACCTTATTAATGAGGGTAAACAAACTAAAGTTATATTAGTGACAAATAATATAAAAACCTTGCTTAATATGGTGGTGATAGAGTTTCTGTTCGTCACACAAATATGGTGAGACCCCTTGGTGAAAACATTAATGCTGAAATAAAAATGTTCTATAAATTGAAGTGAGACTCTGAAAATTTGCCCCAGAAATGGCAACTAAATAGTCCAAATATATATATAAAAAGGGAGAACAACATTTGAGGTAACAAAATGAAGGAAATATTTTTGACTGACTGTTCACATGAATATGGATTTAGCCCCCAAGTAGAACTGTAGTCTCTTGGAGACAGTATGGTATGTTTGATTACTTGCACATAGATTAAATAAATTTTAAATCATTACCATTACTCTACAACTGCTGTAGACTTTCTGAATGCTTTTTGTTTTGTTTTAAATCATTTGTATAAGAGGAAAGTAATTGTGGGCTCATTATTAATGTCTATATATTTTCTTTTTGCTGTTGATTGTTATTAATTTCCTTGAAGCTTAACCAGAATACCCATTTAGGAAGTCACAGATGCAGCACACACACACACAACAAAGTTACCTTAGTTTTCAAATAATAAATTGTTTATAAATAATTCATGATTTTTAAAAGATAGTACTTGGGAAAAAGTCAACTTTTATTTTATAAAGAAATGTGTATTTCATAAGAAATACAAAAAAGAAAAATAAATCAGAAGATACCTGCAGTTTATATCAACTATATTTCAATAAAAAAATTTTTTTTAAGATATATGCAGTTTGAGTTCTTGATTTTCTGTAGTAACAGCGTTGATATAAGAACTCTCTATAAGTAAAGCATCATGCATTCCTGGTAACAAGATGCATTTAGAAATCAGACAAAATTAATTTAGAAAAATTTATAACATTGACAGCTTTAGAAAGGGGAACTAGATAAAGTTTGTATGTTAGAAGAAATGATTAAGGTGACTATTTTTTGAAAATAAGGAACAAATTTTTATAGGAGAAAAAGAAAACTATGAGCACCTTCATAAAAGCTAAGCAAAAGTGTGTAACAGATGAAAACAATCAGGACCTAGAACAAAAAGTCTTGCACATGGCTAAATAGGCAAGGGGTTGAGGAACATTTCACCTGCTACTTCAGATTTTAAATTAAAATATATTTGCAAGTGTCCCTTATAACTCAAATCTCTTTGTTGCCTGAGTTCATATAGCAAGCTTGGAGAGTGAGGATTCCACATTATCAAAATCTGATTTGTGGATTTCTGGTAGCAATAATGACAGTTCAGACAGCAAGGAACTTATCGAAACATGTCTGAATCATTTCTGTTTCCAAATTCTTCTGGACAAATCAAAGAGCAGAGGTTCAGACTTTACATGATACCTGGACATGTTCACACATATATATGCATATGTAGAGTCTGAAAAAATAGAGTTTATGCTATCACACTATTTAATAGTTTATTCTATCATTGTATATCATTATTATCTTTCTGTCTCTCTGTGTCTCTGTCTCTTTCTGTTCCTTCCTCTCCCCCCTCCCTTTCTCCCTCCATCCCTCTCTCTGCCCACCCTGCCTCCATGTCCCATTCTCAGGTGGTTTTGGAGTTAATACTTTTTAATCTCTTCCTTTCATATAATTTCTCCCCCAGAGACCTTAACCATTTCTCATCCATCCAAGGCTACAACCTTGAATTCTGTGGAAAAGAATCCAAAATCTATAGCTTGAAGCCCATGCTCTTTGCTGAGCTCCATAAAAGATTTTAAACATGGGTTTGCCTTTCCACAGGTTTTTGCTAAGGGATGTGTGGATAATTCTCTGCCACAGGTGTCCAGCAGGGGGCAAAGCGGGACGATTGAAATGCAGCTTTGGGTTTGCTAATCGAGATAATGCACCTGCCAGCCTGTAACCACCTAATGGGAGCATTTTTTCTAATTTACACAAAGGCACCGTATGCTGGTGGATCTGGATCTCTACTTAGTTTTCCCAAGGTTCTCCTTAGATTATGGTACATTAATGCAATGATATAAGTGACTTTATAAAAAAAAGAATATGAGACAAGTATATGTTCTGCTCCAGAAAAAGCTCCTAAACATTGTACTTTACAAAAAGAAAGAAGTAGCATAGGATGTTCCCAATTTTGTATAAATACTACTACTAATAATACATTATTCTGGGACTAGAAAAACATTTTTAGATATAAATACCAAACTATTATTAGTTGTCTCTGGTGTTTGCAAGTATGTGTACTCTATATTTCTGTAGAGTTTGAATTTCGAATAACTTTTCAGGATGTTTTAAACAACAAAAAAAGATGTTTTAGAGTCAGATGCCATTTTCCATAGTAGATCATTATATCTATCAATAATAACAATGGCTAATATTTACTGAGTACTTTAAATCTCTAGGCACTGTGCTAAATACTTATTCATATCAACAGAATAATATTGAAAGTTAGGCACTACTAGTATTTTACAAATTAGCCCAGAGAGGTTATTTCTAATATGCAACTGTTCCCTCCTTGAAAATATTATCTTTGAATTTGTCCTAATTCTATATTCAGGTGGTCAATCCATACATTTAACTGTCTACAATCTACCCCCCATGCATTTACTCTCATCTGTTTCCATGTACATTAAAACCACCATAGTTCAGATCTTCATTAATTTTCATCTGAGATATTGTAATAGATTTTTATCTGTTCTTATCTCCTATCCCTTTCCACTATGTGGTTTTTAAAGGTTAAACCTCCTAAGTAAAGCTGCAATCAGTATGATTATTTTTTGTAACATATTCTGATATGTAATAGATACTTCTATGTAATATGTACCACATTAATATATAATAACTTAATGGCCTAGTATATCAGTATATGTTAATATAATGATATATATTATGTTGACCTGTAATACACCATAAAGAACCTCTTCAATGGTTCTAACCTACAAATTCAGCTCTATTCCTACTACACCTACTGCCCTGAGTCATTCTAATGTCTTGTTAAATTATAGTGTTCATTGTCTTTGAAAGAAGCCAACATTTTCTCTGCCTCTAAATCTTATGCTAATGTCTCTCTTGGAATGCCTCCACAAGCCCCATTCACCCATTGAAATCATATTTCCCCATTTAAACTCAGTTTAGACATCACCTTTCTAAGAAATCTTTTATGATTTTTTGCCAACAGTCATTGCTCTTTAGTGTAAATGGCTAAAACTTATCCTTCAGCATTTATTATGATGGTTCAACAAGAACTGAAGTTACATAGCTGTCTAAGCCTAGTTTGTTAGTTGCCTGAAAAAAAATGAACTGTGTCTTACTCATTTGTATTTATTTCACTCAGTGCAGCATATGAAGCTGGTGATAAATATGTATTTGTCACAGTTCATTGTATAGGGTTTGTCCTGACCAATGTTTTGACATTGTTCTTTGGCTGTTGCCTTAATAGAGAGTTTGAACAACCTTAGACATGCACGATATACACCAATACATTGACCATAGGCATTAAACAAGCAAAATACTTGTTCTTGCTGGTTGTTGAGCAGCTACCATGTGTAGAAAATCCTGAGTCTCTGACAGGAAAAAATAAAATGACAAATGAAATCTTATGCAAATTTCCATACAATTTGTCAACTGATGAAAACATATAAACATATAAGTAAGATGTACTTGAGTACAAAACTAAATAAATGCAAAATGGAGACTGAAACCAAATGCAAAAGAGCGGAGAAGAGAAGGGTATTCTGAACCAAAAAATCAGAAAGTTTCACCTTTGAAGGAGGACTGATTTGTCTTCAAAACTGGGGGGAAACATTTCAGACTGAACAGGCAGTTTGATTAAAAACACCTGAAGTTGGCTGTTTCAAGAGTAATGGATGATGTTGTGTTGCTGGAACTCAGGGGGTGAGAGATGGAGAAGGATAAGGTGTAGAGGAATACAGGACTCAGATTTTTGAGGGCCCTGAATGCCATGCTCAAAATCTGGAATTCATACTTTATGAAATGAGAAAGCACAGAAGGTATAGCTTTGTTTGTTTTGTTTTTACTAAAGTGAAAACCACTAAGAGTATGTTCTTTTTGTCTTCTTCTTGTAAAATATTAGGTTAGAGTGGAGTAGAGCTGGAAAGCTAGCATAGTCTGTTATGGATGGCTGACATAATGCTCTGATACATGATTTTGATCATGACACCTCTATTCAAACATTTATGTCGCTTCTTCTGTTTGTCAGGCATTGCACTAAGTACTAGGCACAATATATTAATAAAACTCAGAGATTAATAAAGTAATAGTTCTCTCAAATATGGGAGATAGGCTTGTTAAAAAGTAATTAAATGGGGAGTTATTACTTAATGGGTAGAGTTTCAGTTAGACAGGATAAAAATATTCTGAAGATGGATGGTGGTGATGTTGCATAACAATGTGAAGGTACTTAGTGCCACTGAAATGTACACTTAAAAATGGTCAAAATGTTATGTACATTTTATGTACATTTTACTATAATAAAAAAGTAATTATAATCAGTATGCCTAATGTGAAAGTGAAAATAAATATAAGGGTCTGTAGTATTACAAAAAAGAGTAATTAATTGTATAGGCATGAATGATGAAAGGCAGAGCAGATGATAACAAAATCTTCCTAGAGAAACCCTACCACTTGCTACATTATACCAAGAGAAGTACATCAGACAAAGACAAATATTGCGTGACCTCACCTATATATAGAAACTCAAAATTGAACTTACAGAATCAAAGTAGATTGGTCTTGGGGGATATGGGAACATGTTTGTCAAAGGATACAAACTTCCATTTATAAGATGAATAAGATTGGGAGATTCAGTGCACAGCATGATGACTATCATTAATAATACCCTATTGTATACTTAAAATTTGGTAAGAGAGGAGATCTTAAATGTTCTCACTACAGAAACAATAGTAGCCATGTGAGGTGATCGATGTGTTGGCAAACCTTATTGCAGTAATCATTTCACAATATATACACATACTGAATCACTACATTGTACACCTTAAACTTACACAGTGTTATTTGTCAATTACATCTCAGTAAAGCTGGAAAAAAATACAAGAAACTTCCTAGAGAAAAATTACCTAGAATTTGTAGGGTGACTATAAAGAGCTTACCAGATGGACCGGAAGGAAGAAGGGAAATACACAGGAATAGAGAGGACAGTATTGAAGAGACAGGCAGATCTCTGGCAGGTGGCTAGATCCTGTGAACAACAGAGAGCCAAAAAAGAGTTTTTAAGGAGGGAAGAGCTATGATCAGATGTTCAGTTTAGAAGACCAATGGCAGGTCCAAAAGTTAAAGCTAAAGAAATATTCACTTGTCCAGTTTCCATATTAATAGTTCATATTTTTAAAAATCAATACGATTTGTTGACAGAAACAAGAGACTAGTGTTAGAAAATACTGAACTGTGTAAAACACAGGTATTACCCAGTCTGGCATTTCTTGTATTCTTTCAGTAATGGAAAATAAAGATATAAATGAAACAATCAAAACAATATTATAAATAACTAAATACACATAATGAAAATTTGCTGTCTTTTTATGCCTCTTTGAATATCCCCAAAGATGCAGATGGCATTGTTAACATTGAATACATTCTTCCAGGCCATTGTCCTATAAAAATGAGTCCAGATTGTTTAGACCCAGAAAATACAATGAAGTCTTTATGTCTTAGAGTATTTTTTGTTACTGCTTAAAATTGGAAAACCACACAAAAAAATTATAGTAAAGGAAAGTGCAAAGAAGAATAAACAGATTACATCCTGACAATGTATTCTCCTTTAGCAGAAACCCATATACTTTAAAATCCTTTAATTAAACCAGACAAAACAGATTATTCCAAAGCTACAGTAAAAACGCAATTGACAGACTAATTTTTACTGAATAGACAGGTTTGTTTACTTTAAAAGCTTTCCCACATGATTGCATTAGGCATAAAAAGAACTGGCACATTGAGTTGTAGGTTGAACTCTTATTTTTTAATAGTGCTTCCATTATATGTTAGTTTAACCAGTGAATTTACTAGCTTACAATTAGGATTTTTCTCAGGGTAATTAGCATTTCATTTTACCTCATCTACAACCAAGCTTATTCCTAAAGTTTTATTTCCTAAGGAAAAATTAAAGAACTTTCCTAAACAAATCAAGTATCACTCACATTCAGAAGAACATTGGATCTCTCCTAGTAAGAGGAGCTAGAGGCAGCAGACTCGCAATTTGGGGGTTTATGGGACCACGGTCCATGGCCATTGCTTTAAATCCATTTTACCATTTAATCATCACAGCAATCCTTGGAGATGGATTAAGAAACAGTACTCTGTTGAATCCATGGAAATTAATGGAAACATGGAAAAGGTGAATAGATGGAGGCAAAGGTGGAGCCTACCTTAAAAAGCAAATAAGATCTGGAAAGAGCAATGAGAGATGTGAGAGTCGAGCAAGTCAAGAGTCATTGAAGTATAAAAAGAGACAGAGGAAGAGAAACGGTATTAAGTGTAGGGCTTGGAGATGCCCGGTGGTGTCAAATGTTCCATGAAGTCAAGTAGAATTATGTCTAATATGAATTGATTAGATTTGCAATTAGATGATCACTGGAAATGTTCGCAAAGACGGTTTCAATAAATTGTAATAAAAGAAGACTAGCTGTGATTAAAAAAATTATGAGTCATTTAGAAGTTTAAAAATGGAGACAGTAACACTCTTTTGAGAAGTTTGATAGTGAAGGAGAAAGGAGGATAAAAGCTAAATAAGCAGGCAACATTGAGAGATAGCCTATTGAAAATGCTTATGAGCCACTGGAAGGAAAGAAAGAAGAGAAAGAAGGGAAGGGATCATTGATGGGCAATGCAGCAGAGGACAGGTATGGTTTCAGTATCAGTCGCAAGCAGTGGAACAACTTCAGAGGAATGGAGGAAAGAAAACAATATTTAGTGTAGAGATAAATGAAGATTTTTGATTTGGAGAGGAAAGAGGCATAGGAATTTTATCAGAAGGGCTCTTCCCAAGGAATGGGGTTATATGCTAAGGGAGGTAGGAACAGAGTTACTTTCGATGAACTTTTGGACACTGAAAATAAGACAATGTGGAAGATGGCAAGGAGCTGTAAATATGGTAGACTCAAAGGAGGTTCTCATTAAGTCATCCCAGCATTTTAAGTAAGGCCAGTTTCCACAGCACTTAGCAACTGAGACAACATGGATTCTGCCATGGCATTTCTTTATCTAATCTGTGAAGTTCCATGATTCATCACAATTTGAAGGGAATAAAAACAAATAGGAAACTCTTCAAATAAATCTAGATTTGAAATGTTTCCCTGAAACTTGACAGGGGTAAAAATCAAGAAGCTCCTGAAATACATGAACAATTTAGCTGTATTTAAACAGTTTGAAAGAAATTTAATAGCTGAAGATGATCCAGAAAAATATGTGGGAAGTGGGAAAATTGTTAAGCAGTCCTCATTAAAGGAATTTGCCTTGCAAGAACTGATAGCAGTACTCACCCAAAGTTATATGATCCTTTATTTGCAGGCTTAGTGAAATGACCAAGTTATTTTTCACTTCAGATTAAAGTTGCTATTTCTGTGAGTGGAAGGCTCCAGATGTAGGAAAAGAGACCACTGCAAAAGTTCTTCAGTTAAAATATTTCAGAATTTTAGAACTGATCATCGGCAGACCCTTTTCCAATTACTCTTTGATTCTCTTAGTTCTGTCTTTCATAGTTCTATGAGATAAAAGTCTATAACTGCCTTTATAGAAATGATTTATCATAAAAAATAATCAAAATGATTAAAAATATTAAAAATGATTAAACTTTATAATTTCTTGCATGTTTATATGTAACACTTAACTCAGTCGATTAGCTTATTTTTATACTAGTTAAGTATATAGCATTACTTCCATCTTTATAAATTCCATGACAAACTTTGAATTAACATTAACAGAAAGTCAAGTTTTGTTTTATTAGCATCTGAAGCAAGTCATCATGGCTAAACTTACCAGAAAATAGTATTTATTTAATGACATAGTGTTTGCATAAGACAATGACATCCTTACAGCTCCAAACTTATATACTTTGAAGACAGTGTAAAACTCTCTGATGTGATGTTTTCAGCTAGCCTATAAACTATTACAAGTTTCTGATACCGATTTTTCCTGTTGGAATTGTTATTTTGGGTTAGAAAATTGTATGGTTCTTACTTGATCTTATTTCATGGAAGAGATTAATAATAGTTGAAGGATGTCCTATTTTGCTCTATATTGGTAAACTCAAAGTTTCAGCATTGCCAAACTAGTAGTTATTCACAAAAGCCTAAAATTTCTTATTATACCTCTAGATGATCATTTATGATAATACTGTATTGTAAAGATAAGTGTAGAAACTGTAAATTACCCAAGTTACTATCATCAATAGAAAACATCTTCTTTGCTGTTGATAATTGTACTGTTCCAGTACAAAGAATGTTTCCCAATAAAAGAAATCAAGATATCTTAACAACAACATATGTTAAAACCCACCAATGAAAAGAGAGCTAAAAAAATAATTTGCTACTTCTACTATTTCTACTATTTCTAAGACCTGTGTGAAACAATTGTTTAAATTATAGGTTAAAATGGTCTCCTGTTGTGTATGAAACATTTTAAGTGTTTTTGCAAATCTTGACAGACTCTTCCATGTTGGTTAGAATATTTTCTTTCATGAAAGCATAGGATTATTTTTCTTGTGACAGAAGGCATGATTGTTTTATCTTTGCACATGGAAATTATGAACTGCTTTTAATAGCAGGATCATGCTTGATTTCAATACTTTGGTCAGAAGCATCATAAATTGACCCATTTTCTATTACTCATGTGAGTATTGTTAAATTTAAAGCTAACAATTTGAGAAAGATTACTTTAAAAAAATTTAAATGCAATATTGAAATTTCATGACAGAAAAGGTACAAAGAAAAAAAAAGTCTTTAACTTGATATAAAAGATTCTAGTTTGAAAAGTGCTTGATCTATCACTTGCTAATTTTGTAACCCCTGGAAATTGACTTAACCTCTCTATAGCTCAGTTTTCTCATGTGTGAAGCGAAATATTAATAAATTTTATACTGGCCTATCTCTCAAAGGAGCCATGATATTTGGATGAGAAAATATACAAGGAAGCACGTTGTAAACTTGAAGTACTAAAGTTGTATCACTATGATTAGCCTCAAAAAGCCAGTACCATCTAGTATGGTTGAGCAGATGATAACTCTTTTCTGATGACATTTGAACTTGGTGACAAACAGTGCTTTATTTTATGTCCAGGACTAAATATCCCTTTGTTGGATAAACAAATACCTTATTTGTTCATATAGTAGCTCTATACCTTTCAAGTTATATTGAACAAGATCAGAGGATTTTGGCAGCACCTTGTTATTCCCATTTCATTTTCGTCAGAGTAGAACAAAGGTTCTTAAATGTTGAGTGATTTGGAAGTTCCAAGCTGATGAACTTTTGGGAAACTACAATGAAATGGATGGACAAAGAGGATGCAGGAATTGTTTTATTTTATTTATTTTTTGGTTACTAAGTTGAGTGTTCATCATTTTACTTTTTTAAAAACTTGGAGAAAACATCACACATTTGATCAGTTGGCATTTTACTGTATGTTAAGTCTGTCCAAGCTGCTCTAACAAACTACTATAGATTGGGTGGCTCGTGAACATTTATTTCTCACAGTTCTGGAGGCTGCAAAGTCCAAGAGCTAGGTGCTGGCGGATTTGGTGTCTGGTGAGGGCGCACGTCCTGTTTGGGTGAGGGCTGTCTTCTCGCTGTGTCTTCCTACGGGGAATGGGCATGGGAGCTCTCTCAGATCTCTTTTACAATAGCACTAATCCCAGTCATGAGGGGTGCACCCTCTCGACCCTCAAAGGCCCCCCCTTTTTATACCCTCACACTGGAGGTTAGGATTTCAACATATGGATTTGAGGGGACACGGGCATTCAGTCCAGAGCACTATTGCCAGCACTTAGCCAAACTGCAAAGTCTGAGGGCACAGTCCTCCGTAAGACTGTCTTCAACTGCAAGATAAAAGGGTTCCCAAATCCACTCTTGGATTTGACAATTCACTAGGAAAGCTCACAGAACTCACTGAAAGCTATTTTACCCAGTTATGACTTAGTACAGGGAAAAGATGCAGATCAAAATTAGCCAAAGAAAGTAACACGTAGGACAGAGTCTGAGAGTGTTCCAAATGCTAAGCTTCCATTGCTCTCAGGACTTATTACCCTCCTAGAATTGATGTGAGACAACACTCAGAGTACTACCAACCATGAAGGTCACTCAAGTCTTGATGCCCAGAGTTTTTACTGAGTTTTTATTACATAAGCATGATTGATTGGCTGGTTGTCCAGTGTTTGATCTCAGCCTCCAGGTGAAGAACACAGGCCCTAAAACCTATGACTAGTGTTTCTGGCATACCAACCACCGTTTTAATGCTGCTACCTGTCCAAGAAATTGGATGGATTTGCACCGTCACTGATGTTTCTATTGTATCCAGAACAGAAGGACTGGGCGAGGAAAATAAGATAATATTTTTAAATCATAAAAGCAGTCCACTGAAACTCTGATACCCTTTTTCCTCTCTAATACATAGGAGCCTGTACCAAAAAGGAGACACAGGAAGTACAAACCATTCTTAGCTTGAAGGCCTGACAAACATAGGCGATGTCAGGGCTGTAGTCAATCAGCCCTGCGCCAGGTGATTGCCTAGGTCACGTCCTAGAGGACCAGCGTGTTATAGGCTATCAGAAAGCTTTCACTGGGCTTCTGCCTCTACCTGTAATCAGCACAGATAAGAAAATTCTGCACTGAAGACTTCATATGGATTAGTCATAAGACTGAAGGGTGCATAATGGTCACATGGAAGCATATTAAAATTCAGAGTCATTAAAATGGAGCCACATTTTTTTTATGTCATTAATGTACAATTACACGAACAACATTATGGTTGCTAGACTCCCCCTATTCTCAAGTCCCCACCACATACCCTTTACAGTCACTGTCCATCAGCATAGTAAGATACCATAGAATCACTACTTGTCCTCTCTGTGTTATACTGCCTTTTCCGTGTCCCCCCCTTCATTATACATGCTAACCATAATGAACTTTTTTCCCCCGTATCCCTCCCTTCCTACCCATCCTCCCAATCCCTTTCCCTTTGGTAACTGTTAGTCCATTCTTGGGTTCTGTGAGTCGGCTGCTGTTTTGTTCCTTTAGTTATTCCTTTGTTCCTATATTCCACAGATGAGTGAAATCATTTGATTCTTGTCTTTCTCTGCCTGGCTTATTTCACTGAGCATAATACCCTCTAGCTCCATCCATGTTGTTGCAAATGGGAGGATTTGTTTTCTTCTTATGGCTGAATAATATTCCATTGTATATATGTATCACATCTTCTTAATCCATTCATTTGCTGATGGACACTTAGGTTGCTTCCATTTCTTGGCTATTGTAAATAGTGCTGCGATGAACATAGGGGTGCGTATGTCTTTTTCAAACTGGGCTGCTGTATTCTTAGGGTAAATTTCTAGGAGTGGAATTCCTGGGTCAAATGGTATTTCTATTTTGAGTTTTTTGAGGAACCTCCATACTGCTTTCCACAATGGTTGAACTAGCTTACATTCCCACCAGAAGTGTAGGAGGGTTCCCCTTTCTCCACATCCTCGCCAACATTTGTTGTTCTTTGTCTTTTGGATGGTAGCCTTCCTGACCGTAGTGAAGTGATATCTCATTGTGGTTTTAATTTGCATTTCTCTGATGATTAGCAATGTGGAGCATCTTTTCATGTGCCTGTTGGCCATCTGAATTTCTTCTTTGGAGAAGTGTCTATTCATGTCCTCTGCCCATTTCTTAATTGGATTATTTGCTTTTTGTTTGTTGAGGTGCGTGAGTTCTTTATATATTTTGGATGTCAACCCCTTATCAGATACGTCATTTATGAATATATTCTCCCATACTGTAGGATGTCTTGTTGTTCTACTGATGGTGTCCTTTGCTGTACAGAAGCTTTTCAGCTTGATATAGTCCCACTTGTTCATTTTTGCTTTTGTTTCCCTTGCCTGGGGAGATATGTTCATGAAGAAGTTGCTCATGTTTATGTCCAAGAGATTTTTGCCTATGTTTTTTCTAAGAGTTTTATGGTTTCATGACTTACATTCAGGTCTTTGATCCATTTTGAGTTTACTTTTGTGTATGGGGTTAGACAGTAATCCAGTTTCATTCTCTTACATGTAGCTGTCCAGTTTTGTCAACACCAGCTGTTGAAGAGGCTGTCATTTCCCAATTGTATATCAGTGGCTTTCTTATCATTTATCATATATTAATTGAACATATATGTTTGGGTTAATACCTGGACTCTATTTTGTTCCACTGGTCTGTGCATCTCTTCTTGTGTCAGTAACAAATTGTCTTGATTACTGTGGCTTTGTAATAGAGCTTGAAGTCAGGGAGCGTAATTCCCCCTGCTTTATTCTTCCTTCTCAGGATTGCTTGGGCTATTTGGGGTCTTTTGTGATTCCATATGAATTTTAGAACTGTTTTCTCTAGTTCATTGAAGAATGCTGTTGGTATTTTGATAAAGATTGCGTTATATCTGTAGAATGCTTTAGGCAGGATGGCCATTTTGACAATATTAATTCTTCCTATCCATTAGCACGGGATGTGTTTCCATTTATTGGTTTCTTCTTTAATTTCTCTCATGTGTGTCTTGTAGTTTTCAGAGTATAAGTCTTTCACTTCCTTGGATAGGTTTATTCCTAGGTATTTTATTCTTTTTGATGCAATTGCGAATGGAATTGTTTTCCTGACTCCTCTTTCAGCTAGTTCATTGTTAGTGCAACAGATTTCTGTGTATTAATTTTGTATCCCGCAACTTCGCTGAATTCAGATATTAGATCTAGTAGCTTTGGAGTGGAATGTTTAGGGTTTTTTTATGTACAATATCATGTCTTCTGCAGACAGGGACAGTTTGACTTCTTCCTTGCCAATCTGGATGCCTTTTATTTCTTTGTGTTGTCTGATTGTTGTGGCTAAGACCTCTAGAACTATGTTGAATAGAAGTGGGGAGAGTGGGCATCCTTGTCTTGTTCCTGATCTTAAAGGAAAAGCTCTCAGCTTCTCACTGTTAAGTATAATGTTGCCTGTGGGTTTGTCCTATATGGCCTTTATTATGTTGAGGTACTTGCCCTCTTTACCCATTTTGTTGAGTGTTTTTATCATGAATAGATGTTGAATTTTGTTGAATGCTTTTTCAGCATCTATAGAGATGATCATGTGGTTTTTGTCCTTCTTTTTGTTGATGTAGTGGATGATGTTGACGGATTTTCAAATCTTATACCATCCTTGCATCCCTGGGATGAATCCCACTTGATCATGATGGATGATCTTTCTGATGTATTTTTGAATTCAGTTTGCTAATATTTTGTTGAGTATTTTTGCATCTATGTTCATCAGAGACATTGGTCTGTAATTTTCTTTTTTTGTAGTGTCTTTGTCTGGTTTTGGTATTAGAGTGATCTTGGCTTCATTGAATGAGTTTGAGATTATTCCCCCCTCTTCTATGTTTGGAAAACTTTAAGGAGGATTGGCATTAGGTCTTCACTAAATGTTTGATAAAATTCAGCAGTGAAACCATTTGGTCCATCGGTTTTGGTCTTAGGTAGTTTTTTGATTACCTATTCAATTTCTTCGCTGATAATTGGTCTATTCAGATTTTCTGTTTCTTCGTGGGTCAGCCTTGGAAGGTTGTATTTTTCTAGAAAGTTTTCCATTTCTTCTAGGTTATCCAGTTTGTTACCATATAATTTTTCATAGTATTCTCTCATAATTCTTTGTATTTCTGTAATATCCATAGTGATTTTGCCTTTCAAATTTTTGATTCTGTTTATCTGTGTAGATTTTCTTCTTTTCTTGATAAGTCTGGCTAGGGGGTTATCTGTTTTGTTTATTTTCTTGAAGAACCAGCATCTGCTTTCTTTGATTCTTTCTATTGTTTATTCTTCTCAATTTCATTTATTTCTGCTTTAATCTTTATTATGTCCCTCCTTCTACTGACTTTGGGCCTCATTTGTTCTTCCTTTTCTAGTTTCATTAATTGTGAGTTTAGACTGCTCATTTGGGATTGTTCTTCTTTCCTGAGGTAGGCCTGTATTGCAATATATTTCCCTCTTAGCACAGTGCCTTTGCTGCGTCCCACAGATTTTGTGATGTTGAATTATTTTCGTTATTTGTCTCCATATATTGCTTGATCTCTGTTTTTATTAGGTCATTTATCCATTGATTATTTAGGAGCATGTTGTGAAGCCTCCATGTGTTTGTGGGCTTTTCGTTTTCTTTGTGTAATTTATTTCTAGTTTCATACGTTTGTGATCTGAGAAGCTGGTTGGTACAATTTCAACCTTTTGAAATTTACTGAGGTTCTTTTTGTGGTCTAGTATATGATCTATTCTTGAAAATGTTCCATGTGCACTTGAGAAGAATGTGTGTCCTGTTGCTTTTGGATGGAGTGTTCTGTAGATGTCCATTAGGTCCATCTGTTCTAATACATTGTTCAGTGCCTCTCTCTCTTTACTTACTTTCTGTCTGGTTGATCTGTCCTGTGGGGTGAGTGTTGAAGTCTCCTAAAATTAATGCATTGCATTCTATTTCCCCCTCTAATTCTGTTAGTATTTGTTTCACATATGTAGGTGATCCTGTGTTGGATGCATAGATATTTATAACAGTTATATCCTCTTGTTGGACTGACCCTTTCATCATTATGTAATGTCCTTCTTTGTCTCTTGTTACTTTCTTTGTTTTGAAGTCTATTTTGTCTGATGCAGGTATTGCAACTCCTGCTTTTTTCTCCCTATTATTTGCATGAAATATCTTTTTCCATCTCTTTACTTTCAGTCTGTGTATGTCTGTGGTTTTTAAGTGAGTCTCTTGTAGGCAGCACATAGATGAGTCTTGTTTTTTTATTCATTCAATGACTCTATGTTTTTGATTGGTACATTCAGACCATTTACATTTAGGGTGATTATCGATAGGTATGCACTTATTGCCATTGCAGGCTTTAGATTCGTAGTTACCAAAGGTTCAAGGGTAATTCCTTTACCATCCAGCAGTCTAACTTAACTCTCTTTGTATGATATTACAAACACAACCTAAAGGTTCTTTTTTCTTTCCTTTTTCTTCCTCCTCCATTCTTTGTATGTTATGAATCATATTCTGTAGTCTTTGTCTATCCCTTGATGACGTCTATTTAGCCTTAGGAATACTTCCATCTATAGGAGTCCCTCCAAAACGCGCTGTAGAGGTGGTTTGTGGGAGGTAAATTCTCTCAGATTTTGCTTCTCTGAAAATTGTTTAATCCCTCCTTCAAATTGAAATGCTAAGCTTTCTGGGTAGAGTATTCTTGGTTCAAAGGCCTTGTGCTTCATTGCATTAAATATGACATGCCACTCCCTTCTGGCCTGTAAGGTTTCCGCTGAGAAATCTGATGATAGCCTGATGGTTTTTCCTGTTATGTGATCTTTTTTCTCTCTCTAGCTGCTTTTAAAAGTATGTCTTTATCCTTGATCTTGCCATTTTAATTATTATATGTCTTGATGTTGTCTTCCTAGGGTCCCTTGTATTGGGAGATCTGCGCACCTCCATGGCTTAAGAGACTATCTCCTTCCCCAGAGTGAGGAAATTTTCAGCTATTACCTCCTCAGTGACATTTTCTATCCCCTTTTCTCTCTCTTATTCTTCTGGTACCCCTATAATGTGAATATTGTTCCGTTTGGATTGGTCACACAGTTCTCTCAATATTCTTTCACTCCTAGAGATTTTTTTTCTCTCTGTGCCTCAGCTTCTTTGTATTCCTCTTCTCTAATATTTTTCCATTTATCATCTCTGCTACTACATCTAATCTGCTTTTAAATCCCTCCACTGTATGTTTCATTTCAGATATGGAATTTCTTAATGATTGAATCTCCATCTTAAATTCGTTCCTGTATTCTTACATTTATTTCTGTACCTGCATGAGCATGTTTATAATTTTTATTTTGAACTCTCAGGAAGAGTGGTGAGTTCAGTTTCATTTGGTCCTTTTCCTGGCTTTTATGAGATTTTGGTCTGAACCATGTTCGTTTGACGTTTCATATTTCTATGTGGTGCCCTGTAGTGCACAGAACTTCCATTCTCGAGATGCTCAGCCCCTAGAGTGAGGTTGGGGTCGTTGAGGAATGGAGCTGGTTCCCTGTTTCATGAGGTCTGCTCTGTTTATGATGTCTGTGTGCAGTCTGGTGCAGCCTTCTTTCCTGTTGCTGTTTTAAAGTTAGTTGTATTAATTAACTATATTTTCGTACTATTTGTGGTTTGGGGAGGGGTTCTCTGTCTCACCTCTCATGCCGCCATCTTGAATCCTGTGGAGCCCACATTTTGAACAAGCATCATTGGTGCTTTTGATCCAAGTGTTTCTGAACTGCTAATAAGAACCTTGACCTAAATATAAATATAGAACATAAAACCCTTAAACTGGATATTATGAAGCAGTGAGGTAAGCATCCCAAAATAAATAAGGAGCAAAAGATACCAAATACTCCATGAAAAATGGAGCAGAAAGAGTAGTTGGAAGTTGGTGTGGACAAGTGGGGGGAAAGAAGCAAATTTAAAGCTCTCATTCTATACAGAATATTTAACTGTGTGCTGTGAATAAATTCTACCCAGGTTGAGAAGAGAAGGCTGAGGACAAGGGAGGAAAGAAGCATGCAGGAGCTGCAGTCTACCCGAGAATTTACTTTCTCCCTCAGTGTTCCTGCCGCTTAGGTCTCTACACGCTCTCTGCACCACAGACTCACTACAGCTTTGTGACTATAGGCAATTTCCAAATATCTTCTGTGACTCAATTAGCTCAACTCTAACAAAATAACTTATTTCACTAAGGTTGTAATGATGTTTAAATGTATCAACAAATTATGTTATGAGGTTTGAAACTGTGTGGCACCAAGTATCTTTCAGAAAATATATATTTTTTTCATGTTGATCTTTTTAGCCAGGATACCAGCTAAGTCGTTTTAAAGATGACTGAACTGAGTTCTATGGAGATGGAGTGTGCATCTAACAGTGGGACAAGGTGACAATTTGTTGGGGACAGGAAGAGATTTATCATTCATTTTCTGTAAGCTTCATTTTCTTTACTTATGAGTAAGATATAAAGACCACATAAATTCAGGTCCTGTCCCATTCTGACATTCTGTAATATGAACACATTTAAAAATTGGATAAAAATAAAATCAGAATGCATGCAAGAAAATATAACACATGATTATTACCATTAGAACCCAGGCAAAGACATTGCTTTAAAAAGAATTTTTCAGAATAATGAGTTTAGTATACTTCTTTTGTTATTTCTAGGAACTAACTGGATAAATTATTTTTATTGTCCTGGTTGCTTTTTTATATGCAGGAATGACTAATTGATCTTGTTTCTGCTTTCTACATTTTCTCAAGTACTTTCCAAACATTTTGAAATGCTTTTCTTTCCCTTAAGACTTTTTTCCTTACCATAACAGAGCTAACAACATCATTCCAGGACACAGTCTACAATTTTGTTGCTTCTGCCCTGATTGGAAAAAAACAACAAAAAATTGAAGTATGTACTTACAGTATTAGCCATGCCTGGCTGAGAAGGTCAAAAATATCATGGTGCTGAAAGAAAAATATAGTTCATCTTCAAGGAGATTAGTTTTATTTGTTTGTTATTTTTCATTTATTTGTTGGCCACCTTTTTTTAAGTTTTATTGGGGTATAATTGATATATGAAAAATTGGACATACTGAATGTATACATTTTGACAAGTTTGGACATATGCATGCACTTATACCATCACCACAGTCAAGGTGCTAAGCATATCTGTGTCCTCCCAGACTTTGTTGGTTCTTTCTTTGGTTTATTTATGTTTGTTTTCATCATAAGAATATTTCACATCTATCCTCTTAACATATTTTAAAGTGCACAGTATCATATTGTTAACTCTAGGCATTAATGCTGTATAGCAAATCTGTAGAATTTAGTCATCTTGAGTAGTGGAAACTACTCCCCTTTGCCCTTCACCTGAAGCCCCTGAATGTACCAAATTTCTTGTCTGATCTCAGAAGCTATGCAGGATGGGGCCTTAGTACTGAGATCAGAGAGATTAATTTTAACGTGACATTTTAAAAGACTCAAATATTTGTTGACAGAAATATAGCATTTGTTTGGATTGAAAGCAGAATTTTCATTCTAAAATATTCAAAAATTCCTCAGAGTGGATGAATCACACTTGAATAAACAGATGACAGACATATGATTAGTATTATGTAGATTTGCCTTTCTTAATTTAATAATCAGTATTTGCTCAAAGCATTTTAATAATTCTTAGTAGATATAAAGTAACTAAAGAAGAAACTTTTACTCACGTCAACATATTTCATAAAAAATAAACATTTATTGAGAACATATACAGAGCATAACTGCCTACTCTGTAAGCTGATCATGTGTGGACCCATTAGACTGCTTAGTTTGCTGTGACTTCCCAGCATAACTTGGTCTCCTCATTTTTTGCTTTTTTTGTATTTGGAGCAGAAGGGATAATCACTACATTCAGTTGTCCTTCCACCCTGAAGGCCAAGACAGCTTAGCATATTTTGATGCTTCTGACTTAGAGGTTAAGGGGCCTGGTAGGAGCGGGGAGTGAATTGTGGAGAATGAATATCATGAAGGCAATCTCTCTTCTATGCTAAGATGTCCTTTATAATAATGTCTTTAATCACTTCTGTCTGCTCTTTTATTGTGAGACATATTAAGAGATAAACTGAAGCATCTTAAAAATTTTAGGTTTATGTGAACAAAAATCAATTCAAACTAAGCAGCATCAAACTAGACGTGGTTAGTTAGGTGCACTCATAACAGGAGCCAGGGGGAAAGACCCACTGAAAGAGAAGGTGCAGAAGCAAACAAAGAAAATTGTTAGACTGTCGGTAGTGTAAAGCTGGTTGGCTGCTCGAGATTGGCTGTTCTTGTGTTTAGATTGTGTAACCTTGAGGCATTTATAGACTTAGACTTTGGTTTGCTGACGTCAGTTGCCACGGCATTACCTCCATCTCATCCTAAAGTCTCCTTGTTTAATTAATATTAAGGGACACCTAGTTATTTTTTTAAATAGGATTCTGCTGTCTTCATGGAGGCACGAATTAAAGCAATGGCATCTTCCTGGGCAATGATTGTAATGTATTTTTTCCATGAAATTCAAAACTTTCAACTAAATTACCGCCAATCTTCTCAGCACTTGGCACTGAATTACTGCAGTTGTTTACCCAGGTTCTTGCACTTCTTGGTGTCATTTGTTTAGCTCAGTGAATATGCTCCAGTCCTCTTCCTTTATTTATTTGTTTATTTATATTTTAAATTGAGGCTTACTTTCTTGCAATTATAAATATTATTTGTTCAGAATGTGTTTTCCTATTATGGGCACTTTTGGAAAACTCTTCAGGACTTCATTTTTGCTTTTGTTCTCTGGATTTATTCTTGTACTTTACCACATTAACAGCTTCCTTGGTCAGTGTTATTACTATTCTTCCATCTTAGGCCACTTTTAGCTGCTAACCTACTACAATGGTAGTTCTGGGCCTTAACAAATTCCACTAATTCTTATTTCCAATTTAAGTTATTTTATATTTTCTGTAGCTATTTATATGCCCCTAATGAAAATGCTAGCATTTGATTTGATTATCATTCCAAATTTCAGGGAACTATTTGAATAGTGGAAATAAGGGAAAATAAAGAGTAATCAAGTATCAAAAAATCTAGGACTGAAATAGTGATTAGATGAACAAAACAGAGATAGTTTGGTAGAGAGTTGTAACTTTAATAGAATTACATATCAATAGCTATGTTAAAAAATAACTTGCTGAAATTATTATGTTGACTATTATGGTTAATGCTGAAAATAGGTATCATAGGCATCCCCAGTAAAAGCAAACCTACTTAAGCAAACGCTATAAACTTTATGGCTATTGCAACCATTGTCTTAAAATTAAAACTAAAAATAACAGTTTTGCATGCCAGTTATTGTTTCAAGAATGATCTTAAAGAGTCTTACAAAGTTTGACCATTAGAGATTAAGTGAGCTTAAATTCCATTGTCAGATGAGGTATCCCTGTGTTTTTAGGTATAAGCAAAATCGGTTCAGATGTAAAATTTGGAAATAGTCTAAATTCATGTACTGTTCATTCACTGTTATTTTCCATCAAAGGGTCACCAGAAACTTACTGGTGATATGCATTTAAATTTTAGTACACAGGTCAATTCATTTAATGAGAACCGGGAAGGCTGGTAGGCCAAAGTGGAGAAGGTTAAAAATAAAGGTATGTAGTGTGTAATCACCCTGTTCAATAAATATTTGTTGACTGAATAGAAGTAATGTAGTGGTAAAAATTCTAAACAAACACCAAGTAAACTTCTGTTTCCTTCGTCCAAGCTGTTTCATCATTCATTAGGATAACTGAATTCATAAATTAAACCATTAATTATATAACTGTTTTTTGAACCTGACAAGAGCAGATTCTCAGGATGCAAACCTCTGATTCTCATCTCAAAACAATTTGATCATTCACTGGATCAGTTCAGTCTCACAACGTTTCAAGCTCTACTGCACTGAAAAACATTGAAAATGAATGTTACAAAGAAGCTCCAGCTGACCAAACCTCATTAGGCTCCATGAAGTTGCTTTACACTGTAGCTTCAGTAATGCTTATATATCTTATGTTCAAAATCCAGAGCTGGAAAGTGAAATTACCATTGGTTTGGTGGCCTTTCTTCCATTTGAATAAATGTCTCAATCTTTATAGTTTCCCAATTAATATGTAACAACACAAATACAAACTGTTGTGGCTAGAGTTGCTTAAGTGTAAACTGTGAATGCCTGCTGTTCCACTACTTGCTTTTCTTTGTTTTTGCATGTTGCAACCTCAGTGTAATCTAAGCATGGGATTCAGCTAAATTAGAATAATTATCTGCATAGAAGCAAATTAATGTGTTGGTATAGTGAGACTTCTGTAAGGTCTCACTCTTGGAATTGTTAATTGAGTCTGAGGTAAAAATAGACGAAAAGAATCTTCGTTAATTAGATGTGGGCAATGTCTGGCAGTTGCTGTTAAATAGGTAAAGGCAAATATGAATTTTAAAACATCAGAATGAAGATCCCTGGAGAATTAGTTTGAGGGATAGACATGATTTACTTTAAAAAGTAGTTGGGAAGCTTTCAAGGTAAATCAAAATGCTTGAGCTGCATAAGAGTTATAAATAAAAATGATAAGTAATGTAAACAGCATGATTTTTATTCCTAGACAAAATTTAAGATATCTTCTAACTGTGTTTAAAAGTTGTTTTGCCAAATCAGGACAGGCAAATTCCCCTGCTATCAGACCATAGAACTTTAGTCCTGACCTAGATAAATATTTTGTTTGCAGTATATTGTGCAGAATTATGTATGCAGTGAATCATTGCATTAATTTTCAAAAGGCATTATAGCAGAATGCTTATAGCAGAATGCTTATAAAACAAGTTTTAATGCTATCAGGCATGGATTGGAAAGCTGTCTCTGTCATATCATTTTGTATATGACTTCGGGCATATTACTTACTCTATGATAGTTTCCACATTTGTAAAATAAAAACAATAGTAAGCTATTTATAAAGTTATTGGGTTAAATGAGGTAATGCATGTGAATTGCTTTGCATGACTATGGCAAATAATACATGCTCAACATAAGCAACTATTATGACTGCTTGTAGTTATTAAACTGAAATTTAATTTCTAAACCCCTGTATCTTATCTTTCTCCCTTATCTAGATGGCAATGTCCTATATATGAATATGTCAAAAAACAGGAAAAGGAGAAAAAAGTGAAAATTAATTTACATTGTTTTTGTTCTTCCACTTTAAGAATTCCTTTAGAAATGAATTCCTAGATACCCTTGGAATTCTACTTTTCCATCAAATGTCAGTTTAATTCTAAATCTAAAGCATATAAACACAGCCTGTGCCTCAATGCAGCTGAATCATGTTACCTAGGCTGCAATATACTTGTAAATATTTTGAAATATCTTAAGACACAATTAAATTGCCTATTATTTTATATTTACATAATATCTCCTGTTGACTTCATTAAGCTGCCCTTCCATGAGCATCCTCCTATCATCCTTTATAGTTAGTTGTCTGTGCCACCTACTCAGTCTGCCTCCTCCCACTGCAGCTTTGAATATCCTAAAAGCTATGTCAGAACTTCTCATTCTTTTCTTTATTTCCTCAGTGAGCTCTTCTATGACCAGGGCTCCTTTATAACTTTGAACCATGTATTATGAATCTTGGGAAAACTAAGTTGATACAGTCTTCTAACTAATTAGATAGATAACTAATTTTGGATATAATATGGATAACAAATTTTTCTACTCCATGTATAAATTCTCAAGTACTTTTTCATCCAGTTTTTCCAATACCCAAATAGGTCTTTTCCTTTGTTATAGTCTGCTGTCATTCAGCATTCCACAAATATTTTTAGAGTGTTTCCTACAACCAGTGCTCTAAAAAAAGGGGAATAAATAATCAATTAAATATAGTTTTTGTTCTCAAGGCAGTCAATGTCAAATTGGGCAGTCAGAAAACTAACAGCCAGTTGTGATCCCTGCAAGGAGGATGGTTCTAGAACCCATCCAAAATGAATGACATAAGCTAAGGCCTTAAAGATGACTAAGACGCAGTCAAAGAGCAAGGGTATGTAGGGGAAAGCCCCAGTCTTTCTGTGTTTCTCCTTTATTCACACACTACTACAGTACAACACTTCTAGCCAGATGATGTAGGACTTTTATCCCCCAGCAAGCAATTCACTGTGACACCAGATGGATGTCCTACAATTTAATTTAGTTCTGACACCATCCACCTGCAGATAGCATCAGATCCCAAAAGTTAGGGGCTCAGTCCCACAAGACTAGTTCCACCCCACTTTAGATGTCAGTCATAAGTCCACATTGTCACCTGTGCTTCTTACCAATTGGCAATAAATGTGAAGTTCCCATGCCTCCTTCTTAGGTTTGATTAATTTGCTAGAGCAGCTCACAGAGCTGAGGAAAATTCCTTACTTTTAACAATTTAATAGAGGATATGATAAAGAATACAGTTGAACAGCCAGATGAATAGATACACAGACAGTGGTCCCAAGCATAGGAACTTCCTTCCCTGTAGAGTTGAGGTGCATCACCATCCCACTATGTGACTGTGGAAGCTCCCTGAACCTAATACTTGTGGGGTTTTTGTAGACAATCATTTAGGCATTATCAGTCATGAACCCCATTCCCAGCTCCTCTCCCCTCTCTGGAGACTGGGGGGACAGAGCTAAAATCCCAGCCCCGATCATGGCGCGGTCAGGCTGGTGACAAACCAAACCCAGAAGCCACTCAGAAGCCACTCGAGTCCCCTCATTCAAACAAAATATGCTTCTGGTGCTCTTGGCACTTGGGGATTTACAAGGGTTTTAAGAGCTCTGTGCCAGAAACTGGGGTAGATACCTATATATGTTTTTTTTTGTTATCTCAGAAAAGGCAATGCAAATGAATATAAATATTCATAGTCAAGATGGCATTCTGTGTGTGTGACTGTAAGCCCTTCAGTAAGTTAGAGCATCAAATGTAAATAGGAAGATAAAGATGAAGAGGTGAGTCGAGGTCTTCATATGGTCCTTACATAATGAGTATTTGATGTCTCATATTTGACTAAGTACAGTACAAATACACTAAAAGGTAAGTATTATTATCCCTCAGTTTATAGCAGAGGAACATGAACTTGAAGTTAAGTAACTTATGAAAGGTCATAAAACCAACAACACCTGGAAGGGCCAGAACTCACCCTAGGCCATTTAAGAATATTTAAGGAATGCTGTGCTTCTGGGAACCACCTCCCAAACTACTTGTACTCAATTACTTGTCTCACAGCTACTTTAAAGAAATTTCAGACTTGGAAAGAAAGGATAGTATAGATGAAAAGTTTATGTAAAGAAGCAAATATATAATGTGCTTATGCACACATAAGAGATCCATAAGTGATTATTATATTTTTATCTTAGAGCTTCCTTCTTTTTTTCCCTCCTTTACTAGAATGTAATCTCCTTGAGAAAACTTTATCTGCATTTTTTCCCAGTGGTGTCTGAACTTAGAACAGTGAACAAAGCATATTTGTTGAATAAGTGGATTAATACATCTTAAGCACAAGAAAACCCAGAATTTGGGACTATAAAGATACTAAAATAGACTTTGTTATTTTCTCCAAAATCAGTTTTTTAAAAGTATTATCGATATACAATCTTATATTTTGTTTGAAGTACACAACACAGTCGTTCAAAAGTTACCCATATTATTAAATCCTTCCCCCAATAGTGCAGTGTCAGTATAGGAAGTGTGGGAGAATCATTGGCTATATTCTGCATGCTGTACTACCATTCCCATGACCAACTTATATTGGGATTGGAAATTTTTGTGGCCTTCATTCCCTTCACCCTCCCCACCCAACCCCAACCCTTCCTGCATGATAACCACCAGTCCCTGCTCAGTGTCAGTGAGTCTTACTGCTATTCTGTTCATTTTGTCTTGTTTTTATATTCCACAAAGAAGTGAAATCATATGGTATTTGTCTTTCTGCACCTGGCTTATTTCACTTAGTATAAAACCCAGTAGATGCATCTGTGTTGTCACAAATGGCAGGATTTCTTTTTTAATGGCTGAACAGTATTCCATTGTGTATATGTACCACATCTTCTTTATCCATCATCTATTGATGTACACTTAGGTTGCTTCCATAGCTTGTTTATATGTACCTAAAATAGTAATAAACATAGGGGTGCAAATATCTTTTTGAATCAGAGATTTTGTTTTCTTCAGGCAAATTCCTAGAAGTAGAATTATTGGGTCATATAATATTTCAATTTTTAGTTTTTTGAGGAACCTTCATACTGCTTTCCACAGTTGCCGCACCAGTTTACATTCCTAAAAATAGTGTATGGGGGTTCCCTTTTCTACACATCTTAACCAACACTTGTTATTCCTTGTCTTGTAGCCATTCTGACTGGTATGAGGTTTATATCTCATTATAGTTTTGATTTGATTTTCCCTGATGATTAGCAATGTGGAGAACTTTTCATGTGCCTGTTGACCATCTGTATTTCTTCTTTTGGAAAAATTCTCTTCCAGTCCTCTGCCCATTTTTTAACTGGGTTATTTGTTTTTTTGGTTTTGAGGTGTATGAGTTCCTTATGTATTTTGTATGTTAATGCTTTATCAGGTAAATCATTTACGAATATATTCTCGCATACTATGGGTTTCCTTTTTGTTCTTCTGATGGTGTCCTCTATTGTACAGAATATTTTTAGTCTGAAGTAGTGCCACTTGTTCATTTCTGATTTTTTTCCCTTGCCCAACAAGATGTGTCCAGGAAAATATTGCTCATGTTAATGTTCAAAAGATATTTACCTGTTTTCTACTATGAGTTTTGTGGTTTCAGATTTTACATGTAGGTCTTCAATCCATTTTGAGTTTACTTTTGGGTATGAACAGTAACTCAGTTTCATTCTCTTGAATGTACCTGTCCAGTTTTCCCAACACAAGGTATTGAAGAGACTGTCTTTTCCCCACTGTATATTCATGTCTCCTTTATTGTATATTAATTGACCATATATGAATGGGTTTATATCTGGGCTCTCTCTTCTATTGATCTATGGGTCTCTTCTTGTGCCAGTACCATACTGTTTTGATTACTTTATCTTTGTAGTATAGCTTGAAGTCAATGAGTGTCATACCCCAAGGTTTGTTCTTTCTGAGGATTGTTTTATCTATTCAGGGTCTTTTGTGGTTGTATATGAATTTCACTATTATTTGCTCTAGGTCATTGAAAATTGCCATTGGAGATTTGATACAGATTGTATTGAATCTGTAAATTGCTTTGGACAGGATAGCCATTTTAACAATGTTAATTCTTCCTATCCATGAGCATGGTAGATTTCCATTTATTGGTGTCTTCTGTAATTACTCTCATGAGTGTCTTACAGTTTTCAGAGTACAGGTCTCTCACCTCTTTGGTTATGGTTATTTCTAGGTAGTTTATTCTTCTTGATGCAGTGGTAAATGGATTTGTTTTCATGATTTCCCTTTCTGCTAGTTCGTTATTAGTATATAGGAACACAACAGATTTTGGTGTATTAATTTTGTATTTTGCAACTTTGCTGAATCTAGTTATTAGTTCTAGTAGTTTTTTTGGTGGGGTCTTTAGGGTTTTCAGTATGTAATGTCATGTCATCTGCAAATAGTGACAATTTAACTTCTTCCTTACTAATTTGGATGCATTTTATCCTTTATCTTGTCTGATTGCCATGGTTAGGACATCCAGTACAATGTTGAATAAAAGTGGTGAGAGTGGACATCGTTTTATTTGTCTTAATCTTAGAGGGAAAGCTTTCAGTTTTTCACCATTGAGTATCATGTTAACTGTGGGTTTGTCATATATTGCCTTTATTATGTCAAGGTACATACCCTCTATACCCATTTTTTTGAGATTTTATCTTGAATGGATGTCAAATTTTGTCAAATGCTTTTTCAGCATTTATTGAGATGATCATGTGGTTTTTATCCTTTTTATTAATGTGGTATATTATGTTGATTTATTTATGAATATTGTACCATGCTTGCTTCCCTGGAACAAGTCCCACTTGGCTGTGATGGGTGATCCCTTTGATACATTGTTTAATTTGGTTTGATAAGATTTATTGAGGATTTTTACATCTGTATTCATCAGAGATATTGGTGTGTGTAATTTTTTATGTAGTGTCTTTGTCTGGTTTTGGTATTAGAGTGATGCTGGCCTCATAGAATTAGTTTGGAAGTATTTCCTCCTCTTTTACTTTTTGCAATACATTAAGAAGGATGTGTATTATCTCTTCTTTAAATGTTTGGTAGAATTCAGCTGTGAAGCCATCTGGGATTTTTATTGTTGGGAGTTTTTTGATTACCAATTGAATTTCATTACTGGTAACTGTTCTGTTCAGATTTTCTGTTTCTTCCTGGGTCAGTCTTGGAAGGTATTATTTTTCTAGGCATTTGTAATTTCTTCTAGGTTGTCCAATTTATTGGCATGTAATTTTTCATGGAATTCTCTAATAATTCTTTGTATTTTTGTAGTATCTGTTGTGACTATTCCTTTTTCATTTCTGATTTTATTTGTGTGCTCTCTCTTTTTTTCTTGATATGTCTTTCAAGGGGGTTGTCTGTTTTATTTTCTCAAAGAACCATAACTTGGTTTTGTTGATTTTTTTCTATTTTTTTCTCTATTTTATTTATTTCTCCTCTGATATTTATTATGTCTCTACTTCTACTAATTTGGGTTTCATTGTTCTTTGTTTTCTAGTTCCTTTAACTGTGAGCTTAGACTATTTACTTGGGGTTGTTCTTGTTCCTTGAAGTAGGCCAGTACTGCTATGTATTTCACTCTCACAATTACTTTAGGGACATCCCACAAATTTTGGACTGTGAATTTTTGTTTTCTTTTGTCTCCCTGTATTGCTTGATTTCTGTTTTGATTTGTTTATTGATCTATTGATTATTTAGAAGTATGTTGATTTATCTCCATGTGTTTGTGGGCTGTTTTGCTTTCTCTGTGTAATTTATTTCTGGTTTCATACCATTGTGTTCTGAGAAGCTGCTTGATACAATTTCAGTCTTTTTAAATTTATTGAGAATCTTTTTGTGGCCTAGTATGTGATCTATTCTGGAGAATGTTCCATGTACACTTGAGAGAAATGTATATCCTGCTGCTTTTGGGTAGACTGTTCTCTAGAAATCTGTTAAATCCATCTGATCTAATGTGTTGTTCAGTGCCTCTGTTTCCTTATTTATTTTCTGTCTGGTTGATTTGTCTATTGATGTGAGTGGTGTGTCTCTTACAAGAATGAGTTCTAGTGTATTTCCCCCTTTATTCTGTTAGTATTTGTCTTACATATTTAGGTTGTCCTATGTTGGGTGCATAGGCATTTATTAAGGTTATACCCTCTTGTTGGACTGACCCCTTTATCATTATGTAATGTCCTCTTCTTACTTTCTTTGTTTTGAAATGTATTTTGTCTGATAAAAATACTGATGTTCCTTCTTTTTTATCCCTATTATTTGCATGAAATATCTTTTTCCATCCATTCACTTTCCATCTGAGTATGTCTTTGAAATGAATCTCTTGTCGGCAGCATATAGATGGGTATGGTTTTTTTTATTCATTCTACCACTCTATGTCTTTTAAGTGGTGCATTCAGTACATTTAAATTTAAGGTAATTATTGACAGGTGTGTACTTTTGCCATTTTATTAATTGTTAGCTCGTTGTTTTTGTAGTTCATCTCTTTTCCTTCTTTCTCTCTTATACTCTTGTTATTTAATGGTTTTCTTTAGAGTTTTGATTGGATTTCTCTTTTTAATTTTCTGTTTATCTATAATTGGCTTTAGGCTTGTAGTTACTATAAGGTTCATGGATAGCTTTCTAACTATATAACAGTCTATGTTGAGTTGATGATCACTCTGTTTCAAACACAATCTAAAAATACTTCTTACTTATTCCCTTTCCTCCTCTGCACTTTATGTATTAGATATCATAATCTGTACTTTTTGCAAATTGTTGGTTTTACTGCTTTTGTTTGACCTTGTTTTGTTTTTATTTCATACTTGCTTTGTAATTAACTGGTCTACTACCTTTACTGTGGATTTATTTTCACTGGTGAAAACTGTTTAGGCATAAGAACATTTTCATCTACGAAGTCCCTTTAACATATCCTGTAATGCTGGTTTAGTGACTATAAATTCCTTCAGCCTTCATTTATGTGAGAAATATTTAGTCTCTCCTAATTTGAATGATAATCTTGCTAGGTAGATTCTTGGTTTAAGGTCCTTCTGTTTCAATATATGAAATATTTCATGCCACTCCCCTCTGGCCTGTAAAGTTTCTGCTGAGAAGTCTGATGATAGCCTGATAGTGTTTCCCTTGTAAGTAGTATTTTTTCTCTCTCTGGCTGCTTTCAATACCTTCTCCTTATACTTAATCTTTGCCATTTTAATTATTATATGTCTTGGTGTTGTCTTCCTGGGGTTCCTTTTGTTAAGGGCTCTCTGAGCTTCCAGGATCTGGGTGTCTATTTCATTCCCCAGATTAGGGAAGTTCTTAACAATTATTTCTTCAAAGAGACTTTCTACCCTTTTGTCTCTCTCTACTCTTTCTAGTATCCCTATTATGTGAATATTGTTTCATTTGGAATTGCCACACAGTTCTCTTTGCATCCTTTCATTTCTAGAGATTGTTTTATCTCTCTGTTCCTGAGCTTCATTGTTTTCCTGTTCTCTAATTTCATTTTATTGTCTTCTCTACTTGCAGCAATCTATTATTCATTCCCTCCATTGTATATTTCATTTCAGTTACTGTTTTCTTAAGCTTTGAATGTCGCTTTTTCAACTCTTCTGTCTCTGTTGTAGTCCTCCCTGAGATTATCAATATTTTTCTGCAGATCAGGGAGCATATTTATTACTGTTATTTTGAAATCTTTATCAAGAAGATTGGTGATCTGCATTTCATTTAGCCCTCTTCCTGGTTTCTTATCTTGTACTTTTGTTTGGAACATATTCTTTTGCTCCTCATTTTGTCAGCATTTCTGTGTTTCTTCCTTTGTATTAGATGGATCTACTATGCTTCCTGGTCTAGAGAGTAATGACTTTATGAGGAAGGTGTCCAGAATCTCAAGACTCTCCTTTCCAGTACTTGGTTCTCCTTTGTCATGGAGTCCCAGTTGCTGTTGGTGAGCTGTGGGCTGGGTCACCTCCCTGTCTGTCTGCCAGTAGTAGTGTATCTTTATCTACTGAAGAAGGCAGTTTACCTCAGCTGGCCCATTGTGAGAAGAGCAGGGGCACTTCTGCTGGAATCATGTGGGCAGGGCTCCCTTTGCCTGCCCAGCAGCAGTTGTGGTGCTGCTGGTCTAATGGGGTTGGCAGCATGGTCACACAGCTCTGCGGTGTTCATGCAGCTCCAACGTGGTAGCAGGGCACATAGGCACATGGTCACAATGTGTGAGCAAGTATGCGGTGCACTGGTCTGGCCGCCCTTGAGGAACTTGCACTCAGAGTTGGCTGTGTCAAGTGCCTCTCTTTTGGAGCAGAAACAGAGCCAAGAAAGCTGGGAAAGCTTCCCTCTGCCTCTGTGCAGTGAAGTCTGATGCTGCTGGGCCAATTGGGTGGGTGGGTTTTCAGAGAAACACCTACAGCTGAGCCACCAGTGAGGGGAATGGAGCATTTGGGGCTTCCACAAGTGCCCAGTCTGTTACACCCAGCAGGGCTGATGATGTATCATGCACAGCCCTTTCTCCTGTGCAGAGAGCTCTGTCTACTCCTTGCCACTCTAGCACCCCTCCTACTGCTGGAAAACCTTTAAACCACCACCTCTTTCTTGCATCTCAGTGGGACCAAGGGAACATGCTTGTCCTCCACAAGTGACTGGAGTTTCAGCCTCACAGGGTGCTCCAACTCTTCTTGGTGTCCACCCTGCTAATCACCAGAATCCAATGCCGTGTGGACTCATGTACCCAGAGCAGATCCCCAGGTCTAGGTGTGCAGAGTTCTTGAGCACCTATCCCCTCCGCCTTCTGTTCCTCTTACTTCTACTTGTGGGCTGGGGACCCAGTTGATCACAGCTCTGCCACTTTACCCTTTTCTGTGCGGTCTTCTCTTCTTCCCCAGGTGTAGGTGGTCTGCTCAGCTGTCCTCAGGTTGTTTTCAGGGTTAGTTGTATTTGCTGTAGTGCTTCCTTGGTGTGTGTGTGCTGGGAGAGGTTTCTGCCTTACCTTCCTACTCTACCATCTTTTTCCCCCTTCTTATTTCTCTTAAGAATTACATATTTCTGTGCATCTCCTGACATCTTAGGTCTTCAAGGGATCGACTATCACTGAGGTTTTAACTTTCTTTTGGAAAGAATATCTTATGTCATTTGAAGAGCTCAATCTTTTCTTTTCAAAAATGACTTACATTTTCTATACCCTAGACCTGGAAGGTTCTTACCCCAGCTCTCTACATTGCTGCCTCACTCTCATCTTCAGGACTATACTCAGGAATCACCTAATTCCTAAATGAATGAATCTCTTGCCATCAGAGAAAACAATTTTTCATAGGAGAGTGTTGGACTAGAGGGTAGGATCACAGAGATAGTCTGGTTGAAAAAAGGAATGAGGACTGTTAAATTTTCTAGACTGGAAGACTGACCACCACAACCATGACTAGTCCAGTGTATAAGATCAGAGCTTTTCTGAGATTGCTAAGGTCCAAAAATGATCTGACAGGGGCAAAGGAAAGAACAATACTTGGAAGATTTACTGGAAATGTAATGGATTTGAGAGTGCCTAGAAGCCATGGGTCGGGCTGTCAGAATCTAAATGAGCAATCAGACATAAATAAAGGTCAAGACAGAGCAATAAACCAGAAAGCAAGAAGAATACAGATGCCAGAATTTTATTTGAAGCACTTTAGCATTTTTAGTCACCTGTTATTCTTCCATCTTCTTCCAGATACTTTTTTCCCATGAGAATAGTAAACAACCCATTGAACTCTAGGAGAGTTCCTGCTCTTCCATATGCCTGAAACGTTTCTCTCATTCTCTTGTACATTCTCGGTCATCTTCCAAAAGCCCTACTTAGGTACTGCATGCACTGTATGGCTTTCCATGTCATGTGCTATGTTTACAAGGACACTTTTAGTTGAAAGTGACAGAAAACCAATTCACACATGTTTGAACACAAGGGGGAAATTTTTGACTAATATTGCTGAAAGTCCTGGGGTAAGATGATTTAGGAATGGCTAGAGTCGAAGAGAAGTGATTCATCAGGTCTCCATCGATTTCCCCGTGAACTGATGGCAAATGGCATCCTGATAATATCCTACCAGCTTGCCTCCCATAGTAGAAAGAAAAATATTTCCCCAACCTTTTGCCAGAAACGTCTCAAGGAATATTCTGATTGCACTGGCTTGGTTCACGTGCCGCACATTTGCCATGAGCTCTGGCTCTGATTGACAGTATCTCTAGGATTAGAATAGGGAAGGGAAATTCCCCAGTGAAAATGTAAGATGTTGCTCCCAAAAGGACTGTGAAGAGATGAAAGACATTTAAAAATAAATGTCAACAAACACTTGATAAATCACAGTTAATCAGTTAAAATGATTGTGTAAAGTTCATCTTTACCAAAGTTCCATAGGCTTTCAGTGAATTGATAGACTGCAAATGTATGCAAATTCCACCAATATATGGGTCTCTCCAGGGAGGATTCCATACTTTAATGAGGATTAAATAGGATTAATAGGATTCTGGAGTGGGTGGGTAGCAGCACTTGGAAAGGAAATGCTTCCTTCCCATTCCCACCCACCTTTAACTTCCCCTGACTTAATGGAGCCCAAATGCAAAGCTCTGTGAGGCAATGTGACAGAGTAGAAAGATAAGGAATTAACTTTCATTTGATTCCTACTTAGTTTTAATAAACTCTCTTTATTCCAGTTTAATCACTTGTTAAGGGTAGATCATAAAACCTATTTTGCAGATTAAAATAGTTTAGCACAGTGCTTAGCTCATAGTTGGTTTCCAGCACTTTCTTGCAGTTATATCACATTGGGGGTATGCAACAAATACTGCCCGAATGTGATTCCTATTTTTGGTAGGTCGTGCCATTTAGCAGTGAGGGATCCAGGACAGTCTGGTGTTCCAGAAAAGTTACTTGGCCCTCCCTCCAGCAGCATTTCCTATCAGTGAGGACCCAGGGAATGTTTTGGGGCCATCAGCTAATTTTCATTCCATTTGCAATTACAAGCTAAATCTCAAGCCATCTCCTGCATTCGCAAGCCAGCTGGAAGAATTCCCTGAAGAGTGATAAATCAAAAACTCGGGAGACCAAGAGATCTCTGAAATAAAAGTGTTCCTTTAGTCTCTATATATGCTCGCTAGAAAAAGGACTGAGTCTGGGACAGGAAGTTTCTGCTTCACCAGCAGAAAAGGCAATTAACAGAAATAATTTGTCTGCAAGACTCAAGAAACAGGGCACATTTATGAGGGGTCTCAAGGAAACAAGGTTTGTTAATTCATATTGGCTACAGACAAAGGTGGGCTAACCCAAAGCAGGGAAATTTGGGGGATAGGTGGTTAGTCTATAGAGAAGGCTTGTGGGTTGGTTATTGATGATGGTCAAGCACCGTTCATGTGCCAGAGGGACGCAGTGGTCCTGACACCTTCCAAGTAATTGTTGGAATGACTACACCCAGGAGCGTGGAGTCTCTGGTGAGCTACAGCTCATGACTTGACTTATTACCTTCCCTTTTCTCTCCCCCCATGCTCCAACCCTTATTTCACTTAACTTTAGGACTTCTCAGGCACCTTATCATGTGCTACTTTCAGCATAGGTGATTTCTAGGTGGCCTTCTCCACCCTTTTGAACACTTTGAAAGAGTAGGCCCAGCCCCTAGAGTGAGAACCTCTCACTTTCCCCACTGTTAAACTAAGAATCGCGATTATTAACACCAGCAATTAAATCCGGTGCTGAAAGCATTTATTTCATAACTACCCAGGATAATTCATTATTGGGCAAAAATAGAACAGAGTAAATTCATATTAGAGTGGTAGAGAATATAGAGTATTGTATATTGTCCTCTTTCAAAAATCTACTTTTGGGGATTGATTTTTTTTTAAAAGGAAGACTTTCCATGCTAGTGATTGAAACTAAGGTCCTTCTTAGATTTTTCATGTATATACATTGTGAAAAACTTAAAGTTTGTCATTTTTTACCATGGTGGCACAATTATATTTGCATATTTGCATATGGTGTTTTCCATATGAATCTGGTATTTTGACTTTTTTTTATTATGGACATTAATCCATCCTTTCACTGAGTCATTCAGTAAACCTTTATAGATGGCTTCCTTTATTTTTGGGAATAGGATGTATTTGAAATTTATCTGAATTACTAAACAAATGGAAATTATTCTGTGAACTGAGAGTTAAATTTGATGTTTAAATATTTTTAAAGAATGTCTCTCTTCACTTCTAAGTAGATTAAATAATGAAAGAGATGTATAGAATTTTTTAATTGTATTGTTACCTTTGTTTTAACATTGTTAAGTATGGGTGTTACATTAATGGAATGTTAGCACACAATACTTGAATTTTTAAAAATTCATAATAAAATTTAATTATGTATTAATGGTATTATAATATTGTTTTATGCAAGAGACAAGATGTTAAGAATGAATGTAAAAATGATATATCCAGGGACTATTCCATTCTTGTTCCTTTGATGTAATTCATTTCTATGCTAATTAACATGAGAGGCATTTCTCTGAAGGTTCCCAAACACTCAAAATCATTATCTTTTGTTATTTCTGAATGAATTTGGTTTACAGTCTTTATTTTTCCATATCCGTTCAGTATTTAATTCAACACACTTTGATTGAACAGGCTGTATATAATAATAGGTGTTGTTTCATTGAAAATGTTCTTTTCCCATGAGATGTTAAAATTACTTTCCCATGAGATGTTATTAGGATGTCTGCTAGGTAAACAAGCCAAGTGAGTAAGTAAACAAAGGAATGAAATACTATATTTTAATGAATGAAATACACACAAAAATAAGGAGAGAGATGTCATAAGTGCTTGATGGCAAGGTACATTCTCTCTGAGGAGTGGTTTCAGCTGTTCTGAAAGCTGAGATTATGTCAGCTGTGGTCTGAGCTGGGGAAGAATGTTTCAGGAAGGAAAATAAAGGTCCCAGTTTAGGGTGGAAAAGACCCAGATATATTTGAGGGACAGGAAAAAGGCCATGTGGCTAAAGGGATCGTGTAGGATGTTACAGAACTTGTCAAGAAGTTTGAATTTATGCTAAATATGTTGGGAAAGCTAAGGTTCTTTAGAAAGCTGAGGAGTGACACAACTTAAGTTTAAAAGATGAAATCTGGCTGTTTTGTGGATGAAAGATTGTATATGGGCAAAAGTGGGAGCAAGAGAGCCAGTTATTAGGTGACTGCAGTTCCGCAGAAGAGAAGAGCATTTACAGAATCGTTCTTCACTGTGGAGTGATGCACTTACAAAACGATGTCATGTGCAGACGCTGGAGGTCATATGCAGCATCGCCTCATCTCATGAACATGGGATGGTCAATCTGGGCATCTTTTGTTTATTTGGTGATTATTGGCCCGTGTGACATCCTGGTCTCATAATTTCAACATAAGTTTTATATGGTCACTGTTTATTCTGTATTAAATACTATGGACATTGGTTTCCCTTAGAGCCAATACTGATGTACTATCTGAGTTGATAATATAAAATTTGCCATGAAATAAAAAATTACAGTATTAATGTCATGTAAAACACTTTCAAAATAATATGTATACATAGCAAATATATTTTTTAAACACCATTTTAAAATTGCTAGACTGTTGTTTTCTCCTCTGTATCTAAGATCACTTAAACTGCACATGTCTGAGATATTTTTTGGTTGAAAGTATAACGCCTGTGAAACAACTGAAAATTTTCAAGGATTTATTTTCGACTTCTGAGAATTTGTTTTTTGTAAATTAACTATATTTGGACTAGCAGTGCTAAGATAATGGCCCCTAAAATAATGACAGTAAGAATAATTTAATTTGAAGCGCTCATGACAGTGCCACAAAATTACTTAAGTTCAGCTTATGTATTTGCTTGTTTTAAAATTACAACTGTACTGTTTCTTAGTATAAATGAATGTGCTCATAATTAGTCTTCACCCTTCAATCTTTTCACTCATGTTTTTTTATACTGTGAAAATACAGACTACTATGAATTCTATCACATTTCACAAATTAATTTTAAAAATAATTTCTGAATTAATAACACATGGATCATGCCACTGATTTACATACATTTTCCAACTAGAAAATCTTTTCTTAATTTCACATCGCTATAAATATTTTAAATATTATTCAAAATGCTAACCTAAATTTTAATGATATTTTAAATAAGTAAAATTTATTTTCTGATTATTTGTTTGTATTCATTAGTTCCTAACCACATTCAAGTCAATCAGTTTTTTATACTTAATTCTCTGTTTTAGATTTTAAAAGCACAGTACTTTTATTTTGCAGATTGTTGCCTTGCGTGAACAAAATGTTCATATACAAAGAAAAATGGCATCAAGTGAGGGATCCACAGAGTCAGAACATCTTGAAGGGTTGGAACCCGGCCAGAAAATCCATGAAAAGGTATGACAGATACAATATGCTCTTACATGGTTGGTTACTTGCTGTGTCATTTGACAGAAATATGAAATATGAAATCATGTAATAAACAATTTTTATTGGTTAAAAGTTCATGATGAATTTGCTTTTTACTTTGATTCTGTTAAATAATATATGTGTGTTTATGCATATGTAGTAGATATATTTGAATTCCTCATTACTTGCTATTAACTTAATTCTCTCAAAAATAGTTCAATTGCATATCTAATTGAACACATGTATAACTAAATAAATACATCTACACAAATATAGACATACCAATAATATATGTCCAGGACTTTTTAAAGTGCAATAACAATAATTTTGGTTTATAAGTGGTATTATGTACAGTTGGCTATTAAAATGTGGCTTATTACTGCAAACTTTTTTGGTAATCTATTTGACTTAGCACTTTCCATGTTTCCAAGGCCCTAGCAGTGCTCTTGTTAATGAGAAATTAAGTAAAAGGATATCTGGAGTTATGGGATGTTTACTGATTTTTAAAAGTCAGTGATTCTCTTTTGGGGTGGGGCTTATCCCCAAGCCAAGGAAACCAGCCATCTCTTTGGCCTTTTGTTGTGCTGAACTACTTGTTTCCAGCACAACGGTCAGTTGCTGGTAGGTCTGAAATCAGATAAAGATTACATAGACATTTACATATCCTGTGCAGGAGACTTAGATGTTCTCCCGGATGTTTGCCTTTGACAAGTTATATCTTTGGATGGTTAAGCTCCTTAATCATCAAGACCACATGAATCAGGTCATGGTGTCATTGTGAATATCAAAAGGTTTTATAGCATAGAGATTAAGAAGTGACTGGACCACCAAACAAATAGCACTAGACTTCCTACCAGAAAACAAATCAAGCACTTTTTTTACTTATCCAGTTGAAACAAATGGAGGGACTTCTGTTAAAGAACTTGATATCTTGTTTATACTCTTAACGAACCATTTGATGCCTAAAACGTTCTTCTAGTTCTAAGGAGTGGGTAGTACTCATACATATATTTTTTTCTAATATTATTTCTTTAAGACATAACCCCTAACTATCCAAGCATTATAGAACGGAAGAAAGTTAATGGCAGATTAATTTTCAGAAACCAGTTACAGAATTAGGATGAGCACCTATGTATAACTGGTGTTTGTCTCTCTTGGCCCGCACAGGTAGAGGTGTATATGTGGAGGATTCTGAGCAGTTGGTGACCTAAAGCACTGGTCTTTAAATTTCTTTGCCTTCGAGTTCTTAGAAAAGGTGTTTCAGCTGGTATAGAAGAGAAATTCTGTGCCATTGCTAACTCACTTCTCTTCATTATGGAAGTAACTAAAGATTTCTAAACATTGTAATTATTAGCATTCACTTTTTTTTCTATTTTCCAGAATTGTAGGAAGAGTGATTTCCAAATGTTTTGCAATAATGATACACTAGTATTGTTTCAAATGTCATGCCTTTATCTTCTAATGTGAACCTAAAAATATGTCATATATATATATATATCTTTTAATTTAAAAATAAGTAAACCATGTTTCATTCATATTACTCCTGAGATGATTCAAAAAAATACTCCAAAAGTTTAATTTCTATCACGTTTCTTTGCCTGACATTTTTTTCCAGCTTTATTGAGATATAATTGACTTATCACATTGTTTAAATTTAAGGCATAAAACATGATGATTCAGTATATGTATATATTATGAAATGATTACGACAATAAGGTTACGTAGCACATTCATGACCTCCCCTGGTTACCTTTTGTGTGTGTGTGTGTGTGTATATATTTAAGATTTACACTCTCAGCAACTTTCAAGTTTACAATATTGTTAACTATAGTCACCATGCTGTACTTTAGATTGCCATAACTTATTCATATTCTAACTGCTGACATTTATTGATAAAGCATGAAATAATATCCTGATTATCATTTTTATCATTACATAAACATTTCTAAATGACACACATAAACGTTGTAAAGCTCTCTTTTTTTTCAAAATTATGCCCTATAACATGATTATTTAAAGTTTATCAATCTGTTGAATAACAAGTGTTATAAAATTGTAATTTAAATCCTAATGCTTCATTTTTATTGAGAAACATTTAAAAGGTATATTCAGAGAAAAAGGGAATATTATTTTGGGGAGTGTCTATGTAATGAAGGTTAGTTATCAGCACAGGATGACTGCAGTGTTAGTGTGTAAACTGCAAAATGGTCTTTGGAAGAAAAACACAAAACTATTGTTAGCCACTATGGAACTGTCAGAACGTGCCTTATAAATCCTAGTCGCCAGGATTACCCTTTGTTTCGGGCAGTAAAGTTACTTAAATTACATAGGCAGGGTGGGTTCTTAGCCAACAGGAGATGTTTTATGTCAGTGGCTTGAGAACTCTGTTGACAAAATAGTTGATAAAAATAGTCTCATAAAAGCACACTCTGTAGTATGGCTTATTACTCATAGAAAAGTTGTATAATTGTTTATCAACATTTTAAAAACAAAAAGAAGAAAAGAAATAATAAGCTTAACTGAAACAAGTTTATATGTTTCTGTGTGTCATAAATTTGATCAGTTGTTCTAGATAAACATAATATTCCCAGCATGATACAAATTTCAGAATAAATTTTACCTCATTAATAGTTCAGTCCCGGGCTCTGTAACTTCCTGTTTTGCTTTCTGAAGGGGAGTTAATTTGTGAAATTATTTCAATAAACATGCTTCTCTTATAAAGGAGATAACAATGTTCCTATCTCATATATTCTGTACTTGCAATTAGTTTCTACAGCTGCAGATGTTTGTGAACTGATGTGGGTAAGTAGACTGTTAAACAGTGTTGGAAATTCAGAAGACAGAGTCCCTGTAATAAATTTACTAAGAAACTAGAGTGAAAATAAACATGCCCAAATTAATACTGCAAAACATGGTGTTGAAATGATATTAAAATCTAAAGGAGAGAAATTCATTGTGATGGGGGGTGTCAGAGAGGCAGAATTGGAAGAGTGATTTGTTTGAAGTCAGACCTGGATTCAGATCCCTTCCCTGCCAGTTATACTAGCTGTGTGACCTTACACTTTAACCTCCCTGAGCATCAAATACAGGTAAATAGTCACACATAACTTACAGCTTTGCTGTAAAGAATAGAAACACTGACAATGAATGACAAAATTCCTGGCCCTTTGATTATAAGCAATAAGTGAGGTGGTTATCATGTATATTAATACTGTGTTTTTGTGGTCATTCATTTTTCAGTAAATATTTAGTGGTGACCTTATTGAAGGTGCTAAGAACTAGGTCCTGTTCTAGGTGGTTGAGTGCAATGATGAACAAGACAGAGAAGGGTATGGGCTCTAAGCAACCACATGAAAGGGAGTGAATATGATCAAGGAGCAAGCACAAGGTAGACAGGGAGAAGGTTAAATAGACACAGCAAGGAAGAACTTTTTTTGGAGGGGTTAAACCAGGACCTGAAAGAGTACAGGGATTCAGCCATATGGAAAAGCTTAGAGAATATTTGAAGCAAAGGAAACACTAAGTGCAGATGCACCACGGGTGGGAAACAGCTCCTTTGGCACATTCTTGGGAAGGAAGGATGACAGGCTAACTAGAGCCTAGAGCCTAGTGGTCAGGGACCAGAGCAGGAGGAGGGAGGACAGAGCAGTGTGCAAAGGCCAGATCATTTAAATTCTTGCAAGGAGTCCAATTTTAGTCTCAGAGCAATGGGGAGATATAGAATGTTTTCAGTGTGAAAGCATCTTGATTAGATACTTAAAAAAATAATTTGCACTAAAATTTTATATCCATTTGTCATTTTTTTCACACATCAGACTTCCAAATTAAGTAGAGATTTTCCTTTTCTTAATTTTACAGATCACCAAATGAGGCTTATTTAGAAAGATTACATGAGTTACTAGACCAGAATAGGACAAGAGCCCTTGGTCTTCTCACCTCCAGACAGTATTGTGCCCTCACATTCCTTCATGCCAGGATGGTTTCATTAGGTGTTACTGTTGATTTTTAAAAATTTCATTCTAACCTAGTCTTATTTTTTTCTGATCTTTTATTCTTTCATAATTACACAATATTTTCTAAAATGGATTATTTTATTTTATTCAAGAGTGAGCTTTTTAAAAACCTCTTTGTTTCCCACAACTGCTCCCAGTTATTTTTTACTTTGATCAGATCCTCCAAGGTGATGACATTCAAAATTTTTGACCACTACAAATATTGCTCTTAAACATGAGTGAGAGGGACCCAGGACTTAGGTCCAAAATTCAGTGGCCCTTGCTCTGGTCTTCTGTGTCCCTCTCTGGGGGATGGGGAGAAATTGCACCTCTGAGCCATACCACCACCTCTTCTTGACCATGTGCCAGGTACCTGGGAGCCCAGACTTTCCAACCAAGCAGACATTTACCTGCCTCCAGGGCCTTTATGGCTTCACCCAGGAGTAGTATCTACAGCCTGCCTGCACTCTAGTACTCCCATTCATGGTTCGAATGTAGGAATGGCCAAGGGATGCCTGTTCGCTGGCCTTACACTGTTTGAAAGTACTGGTGGGGGGATTGGCTTAAAGATGGCACTGTGAGAGGTGAGACAGAAACCTCCCCACAAAACAACATATAATATGAAAATAGAGCAAATACAATTAATCCTGAAAGAACAACAGGAAAGAAGGTTGTGACAGACTTTCTACATCTAGGGAAAAGAGCAGACCTCACAGAAAAAGGTAAAGTACCAAAGCCACAATCCAGCGGGACCCAAAGCCTTCACCCACCCCAGCAAAATCGTGGGAGGAAGAGAAATGGAGTGGGGAGGTGGTGGAAGCCTAGGACTGCTGAACACCCAGCCCTGGAGATATGCTCTGGGAGCACAAAACTACACTGCATAGTGCTCTGAAGATTAGTGGGGTTGTAAAGCTAAGACAGGTGGAATGCTTGGAGATACGGACATTCCAGCTGCTTTTGGAGAACGGATACCCACAACCAGCCACTCTGGGACAAAAGAAAGACATCCCAACAGAGAGAGTGCTGCTAAAGGGGCAAGGAATGCACAGAGCTTGCTGCTCAAGAGACGGGACAGGAGGATGAAATTGTCCTGGCACACTCAAACCCAGCAGGTTGGAAACTTACAGGAGCTTCAGGTGCTCCCATCTCCTTGGTTGGCAAAGCAGCTCCAAGGCCCCCAACCATGATATGCAATCTGCTGCTCCTTCCTCCTGGACCTTACTGGCTCGCAAACCTTCTGCCCCTGCCATTGATCCAGGCCAGCCAGAGGACAGCCCCCATTATATGGCAGCTAAAAGGGTATAGCATAGAGGCTCATCCCTGTGTGCTTGGCCCACTGGCCCTGGCAGAGGAGGCAGGCACTGCAGCTGGGAGGCAGGAAAGAGCTCTTTCCTCCCTGCAGGCAACAGTGCCACTTGCCTGTGACTTCCCCCTATAACTCCAGGGGCTGAACAGCTCCACAGAGTAGAGCTTCTGGGGACTAGAGCATGCCACATACACTAAGTTATTATTACAATATGAAAAGTCAAAAGAACCTGGTGCAAACCAAAACTCACAAACACCAGAAATAGGAACAACTGAAACTGAACTCACCAATCTTCCTGATAAAGATTTCAAAATAAAAATCATAAACATGCTCATGGAGCTACAGAAAAATATTCAAGAACTCAGAGAGTAATTCAAGAATGAGATACAAACTTTGAAAGTACAGTATCAGATATGAAACATATAAAGGAAGGATTTAAAAGCAGATTAGATGAAATAGAAGAGGCAGCAAATGAAATAGAAATTAGAGAACAGGAGTACAAAGAAGCTGAGGCACAGAGAGATAAAGGGATCTCTAAGAATGAAAGAATATTGAGAGAACTGTGTTGCCAACCCAAATGGAACAATATTCACATTATAGGGATACCAGAAGAACAAGAAAGAGAAAAAAGGGATCAAAAGTGTCTTTGAGGAGGTGATTGCTGAGAACTCCCGCAATTTGGGGAAGGAGACAGTCACTCAGGCCATGGAGGTGCACAGATCTCCCAACACAAGGGACCCAAGGAAGACAACACCAAGACATAATAATTTAAATGGCAAAGATCAAGGATAAAGATAGGCAATTAAAAGTAGCCAGAGAGAGAAATAAAATCACATACAAAGGAAAGGCCATCAGGCTATCATCAGACTTCTCAGCAGAAACCTTCCAAGTCATAAGGGAGTAGTATGATATATTCAATGCAGTGGAACAGAAGGGCCTTGAGCTAGGAATACTCTACCAGGCAAGATTATGATTTAAATTTGAAGGAGGGGTTAAATAATTTCCAGACAAGCAAAAGTTGAGAGAATTTACCTCCTACAAACTTTCTATACAGGGTATTTTGGAGGGACTGCTATAGATGGAAGTATTCCTAAGGCTAAATAGCTGTCACCAGAGAAAATAAAACTACAGTAAGGAAGTAGACCAATTAATTACTAAGCAAATGAAAAATTAAATCAACTGTCCCCAAAGTCAGTCAAGGCATAGACAAAGAGTATAGAATATGATACCTAATATACAAAGAATGGAGGAGGAAGAAAAAGGAGGAACAAAAAAGAACCTTTAGATTGTGTTTTTAATAGCATACTAAGGGAGTTAAGTTAGAATATTAGATAGTATAGAAGCTACCCTAGAACCTTTGGTAACCACGAATCTAATGCCCACAACAGCAATCTGTATATATCTATCGATAATCACCCTAATGTAAATTGTCTGAATGCACCAATCAAAAGACATATAGTTACTGGATGAATAAAAAATACAAGACCCATCTATATGGTGCCAAAAAGAGACTCACTTCAAACCCAAAGACATACACAGACTAAAAGTGAAGGGATAGAAAAAGATATTTCATGCAACTTATAGGGAGAAAAAAGCAGGAGTTGCAGTACTTGTATCAGACAAAATAGACTTCAAAACAAAGAAAGTAACAAGAGATGAAGAAGGACATTAAATAATGATAATGGGGTCAGTCCACAAAAGGGATATAACCATTATAAATATCTATGCACCCAAAATAGGAGAACCTACATATGTAAAACAAATACTAACAGAATTAAATGGGAAAATAGAGGGCAAAGCATTCATGTTAGGAGACTTCAACACACCACTCACTCCAAAGGACAGATCAACCACAAAGAAAATAAGTAAGAAGACAAAGGCATTGAACAACACATTAAAACACATGGACCTAACGGACATCTACAGGACACTCCATCCAAAAGAAGCAGGATACACATTCTTCTCAAGTGCACATGGAACATTTTCAAGAATAGATCATATTCTAGGCCACAAAAAGAGGCTCAGTAAATTCAGAAGGATTAAATTTGTACCAACCAGCTTCTCAGACCACAAAGGTATGAAACTAGAAATAAATTATGAAAAGAAATAAAAAGATCACAAACACATGGAAGTTTAACAACATATTCCTAAATAACCAAAGGATCAATGACCAAATAAAAACAGAGGTCAGGCAATATATGGAGACAACTGAAAACAGTAACACAGCAAAATATGTGAGACGCAGCAAAGGCCATGCTAAGAGGGAAGATTATAGCAATACAGGCCTACCTCAGGAAAGAAGTACAATCCCATATGAACAGTCTAAGCTCACATTTAATGAAACTAGAAAAATAACAACAAAGGAGACCCAAAGTCAGTAGAAGTAGGGATGGAATAAAGATCAGAACATAAATAAATAAAATCAAGAAGAATAAAACAACAGAAACAATCAATGAAAAAAGGAACTGGTTCTTCAAGAAAATAAACAAAATAGATAAACCCCTAGCCAGACTTATCAATAAAAAAGGAGAGTCTACATACATAAACAGAATCAGAAATGAGAAAGGAAAAAACACTACAGACACCACAGAAATACAAAGAATTATGAGAGAATACTCTGAAAATCTATATGCTAACAAACTGGATAACCTAGAAAAATGGACAACATTCTAGAAAAATACAACCTTCCAAGACTGACCCAGGAAGAAACAGAAAACCTAAACAGACCAATTACCAGCAATGAAATTGAATCAGTAATCACAAAACTACCCAAGAACAAAGCCCCCAGACCAGATGGATTCACTGTGGAATTTTATCAGACCCTTAGAGAAGACATAATACCCATTCTCCTTAAAGTTTTCACAAAACAGAAGAGGAGAGAATATTTCCTAACTCATTCTATGAAACTAGCATCATTCTAATACCAAAACCAGGCAAAGACATCACAAAAAAAAAAGTATAGTCCCATATCCCTGATGAACATAGAAGCACAAATACTCAACAAAATATTAGCAAACCAAATTCAAAAATACATCAAGAGGATCATACACCATGACCAAGTGGGATTCATCCCAGGGATGCAAGCATGGCACAACATTCGAAAATCCATCAACATCACACACTATATCAATAAAAAGGACAAAAATCACATGGTCATCTCCATAGATGCTGAAAAAGCATTTGACAAAATTCAACAGCAATTCATGATAAAAACTCTCAGCAGAATGGGTATAGAGGGCAAGTATCTCAACATATTAAAGGCCATATATGACAAACCCACAGAAAACATCATACTTAACAGTGAAAAGCTGAAAACTTTTCCTCTAAGATCAGGACAAGGATGCCCATTCTCCCCACTTTTATTCAACATAGTACTGGAGGTCCAAGCCACAGCAATCAGACAACACAAAGAAATAAAAGGCACCCAGATTGGTAAGAAAGAAGTCAAACTGTGCCTATTTGCAGATGACATGATATTGTACATAAAAAACCCTAAAGAATCCACTCTAAAACTATTAGAACTAATAACTGAATTCAGCAAAGTTGCAGGATACAAAATCAATACACAGAAATCTGTTGCATTACTATATACTAATGATGAACTAGCAGAAAGTGAAATCAGGAAAAGAATTCCATTTACAATTGCATCAAAATAATGAAATACCTAGGAATAAACCTAACCAAGGAAGTGAGAGACCTATACCCTGAAAACTACAAGACAATGATGAGAGAAATTAAAGAGGACACTAATAAATGGAAATATATCCTGTGCTCTGAATAAGAATTAATATTGTCAAAATGGCCTAAAACAATCAATGGATTCAATGCAATCCCTATCAAAATACCAACAGCATTCTTCCAAAAACTAGAGCAAATAGTTCTAAAATTCGTATAGAACCACAAAAGACCCCGAATAGCCAAAGCAATCCTGAGAAGTAAGAATGAAGCTGGGGGAATTATGCTCCCAGACTTCAAGCTCTACTACAAAGCCACAGTAATCAAGACAATTTGGTCTGGCACAAGAACAGAGCTGTAGATCAATGGAACAGAATAGAGAGATACAAACCCACACATATATGGCCAAGTAATATATGATAAAGGAGCCATGGATATACAATGGGGAAATGGGAGAGAATAGACAGATAGATCAATGGAACAGAATAGAGAAATATAAACCCACATGTATATGGCCAATTAATATAAGATAAAGGAACTATGGATATACAATGGGGAAGTGACAGCCACTTCAACAACTGGTGTTGGCAAAACTTGACAGCTACATGCAAGAGAATGAAACTGGATTATTGTCTTACTCTATACACAAAAGTAAACTCAAAATGTATCAAAGACCTCAATGTAAGTCATGAAACCATAAACTCTTAGAAGAAAACATCAACAAAAGTCTCTTGAATATAACCATGAGTAACTTTTTCCTGTATGCACCTTTGGCAAGGGAAACAAAAGCAAAAATGAACAAATGGGACTACATCAAACTAAAAAGCTTCTGTACAGCAAAGGACACCATCAGTAGAACAAAAAGACATCCTACTGTATGGGAGAATATATTCGTAAATGACATATCCGACAAGGGTTTAACATCCAAAATATATAAAGAACTCACACACCTCAACACCCAAAAAGTAAATAATCCGATTACAAAATGGGCAGACGATATGAACAGACACTTCTCCAAAGAAGAAATTCAGATGGCCAACAGGCACGTGAAAAGATGCTCCACATCCCTAATTATCAGGGAAATGCAAATTATAACCACAATGAGATATCACCTCACACCAGCTAGGATGGCCAATATTGAAAAGACAAGGAACAACAAATGCTGGCAGGGATGTGGATAAAAGGGAACCCTCCCACCCTGCTGGTGGGAATGTAAATTAGTTCAACTGTTGTGGAAAGCAATACGGAGGTTCTTAAAAAACTAAAAATAGAAATACCATTTGACCCAGGAATTCCACTCCTGGGAATTTACCCAAAGAAATCAAGATCTCAGATTCAAGAAGACACATGCATCCCCATGTTTATCACAGCAGTGTCCACATTAGCCAAGATATGGAAGCAGCCTAAGTGTCCAACAGCAGATGAATGAATAAAGAAGAGGTGGTACATATACACAATGGAGTATTATTCAGCCATAAGTAGAAAATAAATCCTACCATTTACAACAACATGCATGGAGCAGAGGGTATTATGCTCAGTGAAATAAGCCAGGCAGAGAAAGACAAGTACCAAATGATTTCACTCATTTGTAGAGTATAACAAAGAAGCAAACCTGAAGGAACAAAACAGCAACAGACTATAGACTCTAAGAAGGGACTAGTGGTTACCAAAGGGGAGGGGTGGGGGAGGGCAGGCGGGCAGGGAGGGAGAAGGGGATTGAGGGGCATTATGATTGGCACACCTGGTGTGGGGGGGGGTCAGGGGGAAAACAGTGTAGTACAGAGAGAAGACAAGTAGTGACTGTGGCATCTTACTACACTGATGGACAGTGATTGCAGTGGAGTGTGGGGGGAACTTGTTAATATGGGTGAATGCAGTAATTACAATGTTGCTCATGTGAAACCTTCGTAAGAGTGTATGTCAATGATACCTTAAGTTTTTTAAACAAAGAAAGAAGGTACTTGTGGGGTTATTTACAATATACAGGCAAAAATAGATCAGTATCCTGGAAAGAGTTGAGACTGGGAAGGGAAGGAGGACAGGCTGCAGTCCAGGTGCCATAACTGGATAACTAAATTCTGGCAGGGAACTTAAAGCATACAAAATTGTTCATTCCAATCTGCTCTAAAAGTCAGTGTGAAGGTACTTTCAAGAAGGATCGTGTTATATTTTTATTTGACAGTATTTTAGTTTGATTTATAATTGTTAAGTATTTAAATTTAAGGTACGTAGGTCTCTGTTCTTTTGCCCTGGGCCACACAAATACTAGGGACCTACCTCTCTGCCAACCACTGTAAAAACACAATGTAATATCGACCTTTTATTCTGTACATATATGTACTTATGTATGTATTTATCTGTGTGCATGTGTGTGCAAAACTGAAACAAGTCTCACAAAACAGTAGTTACACTTTACTATGTGCAAGGCTTTTGGTATCTGTTACTCATTAGTGATCCAGTCATTACATTAGTTCTTCACAGAGTTGAGGGCGAAGGAGGTGGCTAATCTTTCAGTGACCGTACAACATGTGAGGCACATCCTGGACATGTGAGGCCCTTTCCAAGCTGACTGACCTGTTCTAACCTCTCAAACTTCTTTGCTTGCCATCCCACTTTGAACTTGGGTGCTCTGAATGAACCAAGCTATTTTTCCCTTTTTAGAATTGTTGCTCTTGTTATTCTCCCCTCTTAGAATCTGACTTAAATTCATAACTCTCCTTAAATTAAAATGCAACATAATGACTAAAACAACAGTAATATGTAAATGTGCAAGCTGAATAAACATAAAATCAGAAATAGATTTTTGTTTTCATTTTTTCAGTTCCTTAGTTCCTGCTAGATAGGCAGAAGAATTATAACCAAAAAATTTCATAAAACAAGATGGAGAATCAGGAGCAAAAGTAATCCTCAGGTCAGAAAATATCTAGTAATTGTGTAATGCTTATATTATAGAATATTGTGCATGATGGACATTGAGCCTGAAGTGTTAGAAAAGAAGGAATATGGGATGTGCCTTTACCAAAATTAAGGGTTTTGTGGATTTCTAGCATTGCAATGATGTATTTTAGATTGAACCACCTATTACAAAAACAGGCACTTAGAAAAAGTTAATTCAGCTGTGTGAGCGATGGGATCCTCAGTAGCACGAGGATTTTATTCCATCATGCTATTGTACCATATTATGAAATATCATAGTCCAGAGATTCTACATCATCTCACACAAACCTGTTAGCTGTACACTTAGATAAACCACATTTCTATTTAAAAATACTAATAAACATCATTTATCACAAATGCCATTCTTTTAAAAGCCTCTGCTAAATTCTAGCTGAAAGCCATCTTCCCTAGAGATGTCTCTAGTATATTAACTGTATTTTGCCCATTTTTATATGCCTTCTTCATTACATATCAACTACTTCCAACAACTGTTCTTCCAAATATTCAGTCTTTGTCAACTCTGGCTTATTTTATGCATCATTGATTAAGCCTCAATTTCTTCTCTATATCAAACATAATTATCATTTGGATTTATTTACATCTGAGTAGTCCTAAAGGAGTATTTTCTTCTGTGCATTGATCCCGTATATAATGATCTAATTTCTCCTAACAACCTGATAATAAAGTGCATACTTCTCTTTTATTCTTTGATTAGATTTCAATCAGTGAAACCCAACAGGAAGATGGGGTTTATGAATTTGCCATCTTCGGGTTGGCACACCTTCAGGAACCAGAAGGTCCAGGTATAGCCTTATATACCTGTTGCTGGATTGGCCGAGATGTCTGTCATTGGTTAGGGAAGGGCCCAGAAGAGGCAAGGTGAGGCCATTCCATTGTTTATCCATATGCCATGAAGTTATCCCATATCAGTTTTATATAAGCTGATATGGAGCGGAAGCTTGTGACCAAAAGTCAGGCATTTTCTATGTGCAGTGGCAAAAATAAAAACATTTCTAATGTTGTATGGGAACTCATTAAGTTCAAAACAAATCTCTCTCTGAATGGAGTGACTGGGTTTTAATGCTCTAACTGGTACCTTACTCAGGGGGAAGTGGAAGTGGGATTAAATCCATTTTCTTTAATAATAGATTCAGTATCATTTGTATTATCAGCCCAAATTTGAGGGTGGCAGAAAATAAACACATCTTTGCTGAAGTAGTATATCATCAGACTTTTAAAGACTGATCCACAAGTTTGACCAAAGTTTGTTCATTTATCTCTGTCTTGTTGGCATAATTTGTGTCTATTTTATGCCATGAAATCTGCGCCCTTACAGAGATATAGAGAAGAACAAGTACTTTTTCCTACCTCTGCACTGCTTTGTCTGATTTGTTAAGCCAATTCAGGAGAATTTTGAGGTCATTTAGATGACCCAAAATTGACTGAATTTTATTTTTCACTTTGGTAAAGTTATCCATCTTAATATTTCTCATGAAGCATTAATTTCCCAGAAATGTAATGGTCATTTTACAGAATCCACTCCCCCCAAAAAGAGAATTCCCAGGACATGAATGTAAAGAAATTTGTGCTATATAGTTTTGAACTGGCATCAATACTATGGTATTTAATAGAAGTTTTGTTTGTTAATATTATCAAGTGTCAAGGGGAACACAGTGATGCAGTGGTTCCTAAACTTGCATGAACAGAAACCACCTTTATCTTCAGGGGTTTGCACGTGCCATGATGAGTATTCTGAAGAATATTCCTTAATGCTGGCTCTGGCATTTTAAAGGCAAAGCATTCTTCAAGCCTTTTTGGAAACCTCATTAACAGAGGGGCTACATGCCAGTAAGAACAAGATAAATCACTGGTTTTAAGCCCTTTACAGTTTTCTAAAAGTGCTTTTACATTGTTGTTTTATTTGATCCCTGTAATAACCCTGTGAGGTTTTTAGAGCAGCGATTACTGGCTCAAAGTCATACAGCTTGTGAACAGGAAGAGCCAAGATAAATAGTGGAACAAGTATACAAATATTAAAAGAGAATGTGGGTGAAAAAATATAAACTACCTGATTTCGTGGATTTCAAAATATAAGAGTATTTACTTCAAGCAAAGTCTTAAATCTGTCCATGTGTCTAAGAGGATGAAAGAGCTTATTAGACTGAGCATGAGTCTTAAGAAAGGTTGAAAAATAAACCTTAGGCAAAGAAAATTGTTATACCTGTGTTGATGTCTTCAGCAGTCAGCTAGTTGAGTATACTTCTCCAGCAATTCTTGTTGTGCCCTCCTTTGTCATCATTTTTTTATCTATACCATTTCCTTTTTTTATTAAGATATCATTAATATATAATCACATGAAGGTTTCACATGAACAATAGTGTGGTTACTACATTCCCCTCTCTTATCAAGTCCCACCACACACCCCGTTACAGTCACTGTCCATCAGCGTAGTGAGATGCTCTACCTATCCCATTTCTAAACATTCAAAATTCTTCCAAGTTAAAAATTCACTCTTGACCCTATTTCTATTTTTGTCTCCTGCTTCCCTTTACCAAAAGCTCTTCAAAAGAGTTGTCTACGTCCTGTCCCCAGTTACTTTCTTTGCATTCTTTATAAATCTTTTGCAATAAGGTCTTTGCCCCACTGCTCCACAGAAACCAATCTTGTTAACATCATCACCAGTTTTATATTGCCAAACACGCTGGCCACTGCCGAGCCTTTCTTGTAGTTGATGTCTTCTTCCTTCTTGATTCACTTTTTTTCACTCGCATTTGAGGAAACTGCCCTTTGCTTTCCTCTTCTACCAGTGGCTCCATCTCAGTCTCCATTCTTGGATCGCATTCTTCTGCCTGACTTCTAAGTGCTGGAGAAACCCAGGGCTCAGGCCTTCATTTCTGCTCTCAGTGATTTCAACCAGCCTCATAGCTTTAAATACTACCTGTAATGTAATGACTTACAAATCTTTACCCTTAGTTCAGACCCTACACATATATCCAGCTGACTGAACATCTCTACTTGTATATATAAAAGACATCACACACATTTTAAGTCAAAAGTCTTACCTCTTGATATCCCCCCAGAAAAACTTGCTGCATCTCGTCCATCTCAGATGATGGAAACCTCACCTTTCCAGCTGCTCAAACTAAAGAATTTGGAGCCATCCTCAAGTCCTCCCTATGTTTCACACCCCACATCAAATCATAAAGAAATTGTATTCACCCTACCTTCAAAATATTTCTAGAACCTGACTTCTTCTAACCACCTTCATTAATCATTGTAATCTGAACTACTATCGTCCCTCACCTGATTATTGTGACCCCCTCCTACTGAGTCTCTCTGTTTCTTCCATGGGCCATCGACAGTCTGTTACTGGCATAGCATAAATCAGATTGATGTTTTATAACATAGATCGGAACATGTCAGTCATTTGCTCAAACTCTGCAAATGTTTCCTGTTTACACAATGCTGCATGATTTGGCTTTCCTTATCACCTGATTTCATTTCCAACTCCACCCAAGCCACACGGGGGGCGATTTTAAAACAGTGATATGCCTGGGCACCGTCCTTGGATATGATCTAGAGTGGGATCCACTTTATATTTCCATTCAACTCTCCTACGGACTTCAGTGTGTAGCTGTGGTTCAGAATAACTGATGTGGAGTACAAAGATCACTTCTGTTTTGTTATAAGCTTTGAGCTTGCAGGGATGGTAAATAGATGGTTTATATATGACGAAACAGACTTAAGGAGTCAGTGTAGAATTAGAAATAACAGCTGTGAGTTCTGTGCTGGACAGTTTCAGATCAAAATCTGGTTATTTTGTAGGAAAGATTTGAAATCAGAGGTCAGCTTTGATTTTTGAGAGCTAAAAAGCAACATGGAGATTAATAAAAATAGTCCAGGCAAACTGAAGATGCCCAGATGTCATATTCTGAAAGCTTTCGGACTCCATGGTGCCTATGTGCTTTTTGTTCCTCAAGAATTTTGTTAATTATTTGGTTGCTTGATTTGCTTTATTCTTTTTCCTCCTATTATGTTACTTTCAGGCAGGAATCTTCATATTCTGAGCACCCAATCTAGTGTCTGGCTTATGGTGAAATTTAAACAGATAGTGGAATTTGATGATTGAATGAATGGCTAAAGAAACAATGAATGAACAAAAAGTAAACTGAGAGGGAGAGAGAATGAACAAAAGAAGAAAGAAAGAGAGGGATGAAGAGAAAAAGAGAAGACTCCTAGGACTATGACACAGCAATGCCTGCGTTCACATCTTAACCTTCTTACTGTTTAGTAGTGTGACTTTAAACAAAATACACCTCGTGCTTCACTTTCCTCTGCTGTATCCAACAGTTACAGAGATTAAAGAGCTTACCGTCTCCTCATTTGCAGATATGGAGGCAAATCCAAATTTGAGGATTTGAAGTAAAATGAGGAGCATAATGATCTCTTGGAATAAAAGGAAGTAGTTGCTAGGGCATCAGATTGGCTGAAACATTCCAAAGTTCCTCCTTAGATGATGAGTACCTGGTGTGGGACTTAACCAAACAGCTTACAAAAGGCTTTATCATTGGCTGTTGGAACCCCTGGTCCTTTGGTCTTTCATTCTGGGACATACATTTCTTTCATCCTGAGGTACTGCGCACCCACATGAAATTTACAGTGAACTATTAGCTCTAGTTTTGTTTTTTCTTATTATTGTTATGCCTGTGAATACATTCCCTGTCTGAACTTGTATTATTTCTTTATTTTAGCTTTCTATTTCTCTTGTACTACATTTCTCCTTGCCTCACAGAAGAAAATATATTTTGTAAGACTTTCCCATTTTATAGGTTCTTCCTGATCCTCCGGAGAACTATTAGAGCTAGATTACTTATGTTAACTGATTGCCAATCTTAGTGTAACTTCTTTGACCAATCAATAATTCATCTCTAACCACAAAATTTCATAGAACTATTTTCAAAAATGGAATGTTCAGTGTTATCCCTTAAATGCTGAGAAATTTTAAGTATATCCATACCTTTAATACCTGAATTTAATTAATATTAAGATAAACTCCTAATTTCTACTCTGGCTCTACCTTTTCCCATTTTTTCTAGAAAGATTAATAAACCATGAGAAATAAAATACATGAGAGAAAAATGATCTACTGAAATTCACTAGGAGAGTTATAAGGACTAATTGATTAGACATGAAAAACATGGGAAGGGGTGTGTCAAAATGTACAAATTAAGTTAGGAAGTATGTTCATAATCAAGGTGAAATTATCAGTCACCATGGTGACCACAGTTAATCCTGTATTGTGTATTTGAAAGTTGCTGAGAGAGTAGATCTTAAATGTTTTCACTACAAAAAAAAAATGGTATCTATATTAGATTTGGTGCATGTTAACTAGTCTTATTGTAGTATTCATTTCACAATGAATTTGATATTTCATGGTGATAAATCACCATGTTATAGACCTTAAACTTACACAGTGTTCACTCAATAAACCTGGGAAATTATCAGCTGCTCAATATACTAATATGAGGCAGAAGGCCAACCAAATATTCATTCTGCATAAGCAGTGTACATCTAACTCTAAAAAAATTATAATTAACATAGCTCCTAAATCCTCTGGAATACCTTCTAAAAAAATACCTATCCAGGGGGAAATTAATTATCAAGTTACATTAATATAGCAATATAAATATCCTCTGTTCTGTACATTCAATGCATTATTTTACCACTTGAAAAAAATGTGAAAAATTATTGTGCCTAATACACTGTTATTCTTTGGCAGAGTAGAAGAGCAATGTGCAGTCACAAAAATATGCTCAAAACAAACAACCATTAAAGCACCATAAAAATGCAGAATGAAAATAGGCACATTAGTAATTTAACTGTAACATTGTTTTTTTTAAATATGTAATAATATTTTTAAATAAATTATGAATTAGTATTTTTTAATAAAACTAAAGGTATAAGTAGAATTTTTTAAATGTTAATGGTGATGTCATTTTGTAGATTATCATATACAAAGAGAGATGTATTGCCATTGTTTACCTGGTAAGAAATGGAAAACATGTTTAAATTCCTGGCTTTGTCTCATAAGAAGTCAGTATGACTGTGATGTGATGATGCTTCTGGGGCTTTATTAACTCCATTTGGTCTTATTTGTAGGCTGTATATTTCTGCCATATTACTTATTTGAATGTGTATTTAGAATAATGGTTTCCTAAATTTACTTCAGGATTTTTCTGCCATAAAGATTACTCATTTTTATAGTGCTTTTAAACCAGGAGGAAAAGAAACTAAGTTTTCTTGTATATTTGCTATTTTTGAAAACGAGTTTTACATACATTGTATGTACTGACAGCTGAACATATCTCTGATTTTCATTTCTTTTTGAATCTTTATTGTTTCTCCTAAAACTCACCCCATTCATTAATGGAAGCATTTATTCATTCAACAAATATATTTTTGTGGGAGATGCTATTCTAGTCACTAGAGATGCAGTGGTAATCAAAATGTTTATTCAGTCGACAAAAATCTGCATAACCCTCACGTGCCAGGCATCATTCTAGGCACCTGTGATATGCCAGAAAGAAAAATATAAAGGCTCTTTTACTCATGAAACTTATAACCTATCAGTTGGAGGAGGTTAGCAGACAGTAAACAATAAATAGAAATAGGTAAATCACCTGGTATGTTAAAAGATGATAAATGCTATTGAAAAGAAAAAGTATAGGAACGTGAAAGGATCAGGAATCCTGGAGAGATGCAGAGGTGGGGACAGTCTGCACTTTTCAGTGAGGTGGTCAGGGTTGGCTTCACTGAAATCATTAGGGTTATTAGCCATTTGGATTAGTAGGGAAGAGCATTCCAGGCAGAAGGAAAAACTAAAGCAAAGGCTGTAACTTGGGTGGATGATTGACTTATTGGAGGAGCAGTGAGGTTGCCAGAGAAGAAAGGGCATGAGGTAAAGGGTGGGGCAAGGGGGTCAATGGTTATTGCTCATTAGAAGATTTTTGCTTTTGTACCGAGTAGAAGGCAAAAGCCATTGCAGTGTTTTGAGCAAAGGTGTGAGCTGATGTCACTACAGTCTAACAAGATCACCATAGATTCCTCTGGCTGTTTTAAGAATGAATTTAAGAGGGCAAGGTCAGAAGCAAAGAGGCCAGTTAAAAAGTTGTTACAGTAATTTAAGTGAGAGTAGATGACCCAGACATCATGAGAAGATCCAGCTACAAATCCCAGGCGAGGATTTCTGCGGAGGATGGGGAAGGTGGCAGCAAAGCTTGCTACCTGACACAGGAGCCCGCAGACCTCCGCCTATTGCATCTTGTAAGAGTTCAGAGCTGCCAATGAGGATTGGACACACAGGTGCTACTTGACACACCTGGAAGCCATGAAAATGGGTCTGATGCAGAATGTTGCAAAAGTAAAGCAAACACCAGTAACTTAAAGCTAGTGTGAAGGTTGAAAGACAAGCAGGAAAATCAACTATATCTAAAAATTAAGGGAATCACTAAATAAAAGGTGTTAAAGAAGGCATCATATATATAAAACATGGAGGAGGGGGAGTTAAAAATGTAGTGCTGTTAGCATGCATTAGAATTGAAACAACTGTCAACACAGACTGCTCTATATGTATGGCATCGCACATAAACTACATGGTAAACAAAAACCAAACACCAAAACCTCTAAACAGATACACAGAAATAAAGAGAAAGAAATCCAAGCATAACACCCAAGAAAATCATCATGCAGAAGGGAAGAGAGCGAATGAGGAAGAAAGGCTCAGAGAACAACAAAAACAACCAGGAAACATTTAACAAAATGGCTGTAAGTACATACCGATCAATAATTTCTTTAAATGTAAATGGGCTAAATGCTCCAATGAAAAGACATGGGGTGTCAAAACAGATAAACAAGACCCATCTATATGCTGTCTACAGGAGACTCACTTCAGACTCGCCAAGGACACATACAGAGGGAAAACAAAAAGATGTTCCATGAAAATAGGAATTTAAAAAAAAAGCTGGAATAGCAGTACTTAGAAAAAATAGACTTTAAAACAAAGACTATAACAAGAGACAAAGGGCATTACATAATGATGAAGGCCTCAATCCAGCGAGAAGATACAATAATTGTAAATATCTATGCACCCAACACAGGAGCACCTAAATATGTAAAACAAATATTCATTGTCCACCTGAAATTCACATATAACTGGACATCCTGTATTTCATCTGGCAATGGTGGCTGTGGGAAAAGAAGGGAAAATGGATTCTAAGCAGGCAAGCAAAAATTGCCCACTTCAGGTACTTAAGAAAGGCTTTCGTAGGTTACCAGGATTATGAACAATTTGCCAGCAAATTTTACACACTATTTCCCTATTCAGAAACCTTTGATGAATCTCTGTCATTCAGTGTAGTACACAAAGTTCATTCTGTTTCATATGAAAAGCTAGAGCATCGTAATCCATGCTGGCCCTCCCTTTTGAGTCTTAGATCTTCCCATTTCCCTACAGCACATGTCTTCTTCTTTGGACACAGGACAGCTTCTAATTCCCACGCAGAAAATGTCTGCCTGCCTTTGCATATCTTGTTTTCCCTTCCTGGAATAACCTCCCCTCCCTTATTTCACTTGAAATATGATTACTCATCTTTAAATACCTAACTCAAACAGTACCACAAATAGTATCTTCTCTCTGTTCCCATAACAAATACGTAAGCAAAACATAACCTTATGATGACATTGCAATGCTTAATACTTTCTTATTTGTGTGTCAATTCTCTGCTTGATGACAATTTCCTTGATGTCAGGAATGTATCATTTAGGATTTTTAAAAATCCTAAAACCCAGTACCTTCCACTTGGCACACTAATAGGTGTTCAATCAGTATCTGTTGAATGAATCAAAACATGTATATTTAAATGTTAACATCTGAGCATTTTTGCATTTGAAAATTAATGATTTAAGTATGTAGTTCTACAGTTTCAAAGAAAAAAGTTGAAAGTCTTCATAACCTTGTTGTAGGAAATATTTTTTTGATACCAAAAGTGTAATCAATAAAGGAAAAAAAAGCTGATTGGAGTTCATTAAAATTAAAATCACTTGCATTTCAAACACCACCTCCAGTAATGTGAAAAGGTGATCTACAGACTGGGAAGAACTATTGGCAAGTCATACACCCGATAAAGGATTCTCATCCAAAAGATATACAGAAGATTCTTATACCTCAGTAATTAAAAGACTACCCAATTAGTAAATGAGCAAAGAATTTGAACAGACATGTTCCCAAAGGAGATATACATATAGCTCACAGACATATGAAAAGATGTTCGACATCATTAGTCTTTAGGAATTGCACATCAAAACCACAAAAGGATACCACCTCATAACTACTAGAATGGCTGTTACAAAAAGGTAGGCAATAACAATTTTTTGTGAGGATGTAGGAAATTGCAACTCTCATTATTGCTGGTGAAAATGTAAAATGGAGCAAACACCATTTTCAGAAGCAGTTCTTCAAAATACAAAACAAAAAATTACTATATGATCCAGCAATTCTACTCCTAGGAATCTACCCAAAAGAATTAAAAAACTTATGTCTACACAGACTTGTATAAAAGAAGTTCCCAGCAATATTATTCATAATAGCCAAAAAAGGTAGACACAATCTAAGTGTTATTACCTGATGAATATACAATAACGTGTAGTATATCCACATGATGGAATACTAGTCAGCAATGAAACACTGATAAGATGCTAGAATGTGAATGCATCTCAAAAACGTTATGCTCAGTGAAAAAGGCAGTCACAAAAAACTATTCTGTGATTCCATTTGTATGAAAGTTACTGAACAGGCAAATCTATAGTGATAGAAAGTAGATGAATGGTGCCTAGGGCTGGAGGTGGACGTCAGTTGTAAGTGATTGCTAATGGGTTTGTGGTTTCTATTTTGGGTGAGGAAAATGTTCTCAGGTTATGCTAATAGTTACACAACTCTTTAAAAACACTAAACACCACTGATGTGTATACTTTAAATGGGTGAATTTTGTGGTATGTAAATTGTAACTCAATAAAACTGTTTAAAATTAGCACTGGATTTTCCTTTCATTTAGTCAGTTGTTATTTAGGTTAAAGTGCCACCACTTATTTTAAAGATTATCTACATAACAATGATTTGGAACAAATGTTATATATTCTTTTTCTAAGATATAAACCACAGGTTTTATATGGCCTTTCTACTCTGCAATTATGAAAATATATTAAGCTCAGCATAAAATATATCTAAGGTGGATTAAATAGATAAAATATTGCACATTCTTAAATATAAACATTTCATAAAAACATCAGAAAAATTTTGAGGGTTTGAAGATTTTCCCATGGGTAGTCCTAAATTCTAAAGTAATGTAAAGACTATGCATTACACATCTGTTGCTTAAAGGAATTAGGTTAACATTTTAAGAGATTTATTTTAGTTGTCTGATTAGTGTTTATGTTTAGTTAAATTTCTCTTACCTTGAACCCATAAAAATATGCAATTTTTAAACAAGACTTTAATGGACCTCAGGTGCAGAGAATTGGAATAATCATTTTTCTAATTAGAAAATTAACACCATTCAGTTGCACTGAACAAATATTTGTTGAATATGTACATGTTTAAATGTACACACACACACACACACACACACACACACACACACACACTATATTCCTGGTACTTTTCTATACCATACAGCATGTATAATTTTATCCTCTTGATTTATATGTACTGATTAAAGGTGATACTGAAAAAGGGAGATGAACTAAACTGGGAATTCAAAGTTTTGCATTTTAATTCAAATTAACTCTGATTACCTGAGTCTCAATTTCTCTTAAGTTCTTTAGGGTTCTAGAATCCTAGTAAGTTTTCAATTACATAGAACATTTTTCAAAGCAAAATTTTTTCTAGTGAATTCCATAGTTTCTAAAAAAAATACCTGTTTTAGTGGACTAGGGAAAGTTCTCAGTGTGAGAAGGTAGACGTTCTAGTAAAGCTGAAGCTTGCCTCATTACTTGTAAGTAGTATGCAGAGTTCAAAGGTGTTTGCTATTATGACAAAAATCCTGTGATATACGTCAGTTACCCCAAATATGGACATAACTACCTGGCAACTGGCTCTAGCCTTTTTCCCTAAACCAGTTCTCAGTTGCTGCCTAATGATTACACTGGCTTTTCTCAGCTCAATGTATAGATAGTTGTGTCCATTTTATAATGGGTCACAATCAGTGTTTTGAGTTTTGTGTCCATAAAGACTATCTAAAAAGTTGGTTTTTCGTTAGCTTCACAGTAGCATAGCTCTACATTGTATGCGTTGTTGCATGCCCCAGGGAAGGGGTATAACCTTGGAAAGGCAGTTCTTTTCCACTGAGAGAAATTCTTTCTCAGCACTGATCCCTCAGCAAGAGTCAGCAGTGAGAGGCATGGAGACCCTGAAAGAGGGCTGGGCTGCAGCGACTTCTTCAGCATTCCCGTAGATCTGAGGATCTCTTACCTCTTGTGCTAGATAATTCGAAGTTCAGTATCTGAATTCAGCAGTTCAGTAATATCTTCAAAGTAATAGGTTTGTAGCTCCAGCTAATATCTTTAGATACCCTCTTAAGACTGACACCATCTTTTCCTGACCTTTTAATTTAGATTCCCACAGCTGTTTCTCCATGCGTTATGTTCTTGAGCTTATCAATATTCCTTGCCATTTGTATGCTTTCTCTTCCTGTTTTTTTTTCTATTTTTTTACTGATGTATAGTTGACATACAATATTATATTCATTTCAGGTGTACAACAAAGTGATTCAACATTTACATACATTATGAAATGCTCTCCACAATAATGTAGTTACCATCTGTCCCCATGCAAAGTATTACTGACTGTATTCCCTATGCTGTACCTTTGTCCCCATGACTAATTTATTTTATAATTGGAAGTTTACATCTCTTTCTCACTTTTATCTTTCCCATTGCTTTTATGATACTTTCTGTTATCCCTCTTTTCTCCTATACTGTTTTGCTCTAATGTGACAGTTGCATTACTAAAAATCATGAGCTATGTGTAACTGTATAATAAAAAGCACACGGCTTGTAAAAAACAGGGGTTTGCAGCACCACACTAAAAACTTGGCCAATGACAAGAAAAAAGAAGTAGGAAACTAATAAAAATGTGTCACAGTTTAATACATTAAATGGTCAAGAATTGCAAAAATACTATAATAAATATGACTGTTTACTTTGAAAAAGACCAGAAATTTCATGAAGTGGGTGGCAGAAGGTGTGTGTTATTGTGAAGTGGTGGAAGGAGGGGTATTGAAATCAGACGGCAAGTTGTAACACAGATACGGAAGGTTTGACTCGAGGTATGAGATGTACTGAGATTGATGGTAGACGTTTAAGGAATGTGCATGTGTGCATTTTGTGTATTCCTACATGCTTGGGTCAGCTGAGTCCCGTTTTCTGTGTGTAGTCCGTTCTCAGGAATGAAATTGTACATAAAGAAACAAAATTTACATATGTTAAAATTGTTTCTTAATATACCTATTGTGATAGAATACATATTTACTAAACAAGCATTATAACTGAACTGACTGTACTTTCTTTTTCTCACTTTTTTATTTCAGTTTGGTTGTTCTCTTTTCCTCTTCGCACTTATTTCTCCCTAATAATTGCACTGTCTTCAATGCAAAACTTCTCTAATATAGCTAGGCTGGATGGCATGCTTCTGAAGCCATAGATCCAGGCAGCCCCTTCAAAAAGGGGAAAAAATCAATCCCAATTTAAGCCCTTTCAGCCTCCTTCCTCTGGACCGTGTGCATTTATGACTTTTATGTGGATAACAGTATAGAAGTCAAGACTCTTTTATGCTACACCCTTGTTCCAGCTTGGCTAGCTTTACAGTGGGAATAACCTTTAAAAGAAAAATGTGTAAGTTCTTTCTCTGAGCATTCTTGAAAATGAAGCTTGCGGATGCACACAGGATTTAAATAAAAAATATAAAATAGTAGTTTCTGTGTCATTATTTAATAATATGCTGTTACATGTATATAATACTGTTTACTGATAATAAATTTTTTATATAATTGATAAAATAATAGCTGCCACTTATTGAATGTTTAGGATACACCAGTGCTTTGTGCTATGTGGAATATATATACACATGTATTAGCTCCCAGTTCAAATGTATCTGTTAACCTATTTGAATTACCCATCTACCTTAATATTTTAATCTCAATTAAGAGTTTCCTTAGCAACTTATTCCTCCAAAAATTTCTCTTAGAGTTGTTCTTATGTCTCACTGTGAAAGCTCTTATCAGTTTCATTTTCCTAGTTCATGAATTTTAAATTGAAGATAAAGAAAACCCTAAATGCCACTTCTTTTTCCTTCCCCACAGCGCTTGTCCAATGGCTCTATAGACTCAACTGATGAAACTAGTCAAATAGTCGAACTACAAGAATTGCTTGAAAAGCAAAATTACGAAATGGTCCAAATGAAAGAACGCCTAGCAGCCCTTTCTTCCCGCGTGGGAGAGGTGGAACAGGAAGCCGAGACAGCAAGAAAAGATCTCATTAAAACAGAAGAAATGAACACAAAATATCAAAGGGACATTAGGGAAGTAAGTGATTCATAACACTTTTAGTCTTTGCTTTCTGAATGCTCTCTCAGAGACACTTTTTCCAAATTTCCCATAATGGCACATATACTTGACATGTTCTCAACAGACCATAATTTGGGATATATTATATTAGCTATGAAACTTGTTACTAAGGTAAAAATAGTTTACTTCATCAACACTTTAAATATGTATAAAATGAAAATTTGGTATCATCTCCCAGAATAAAAACTTTTTACAGCTTTTAATGAATTCTTAAAATTCTAAGCTGTTAATTTTAAATAACCTTAGATGTTGGTATGAATAATGAATTGCTATATTCTTAACATAGGGAAATACTCAAACATATTATTTTAAATTTTCTCTTCTTATTTTGGGTTTTATGTCTATAAATGTATATGTGTGAATCTTGGAACCTTTCTTTTTCTACATATTTAGTTCTTGCTAGACTTAGCATCACTCCATCTATTTAAAAAGAGAGTCCTTGAAGGTTACTATGGAAGATACAAGGAAATGGTTTATGTCTGACATTGCCTCATCATCTTACCAGCTAAAGTGAAAAGTTTGGAATCTTCACTTTCTCACTATTTTCAATGAAAAGAGAATTATATTTATGGAAATTTTATTTTATGACCTTTCACCTTTTCTGTTTTTATGTATTCTTTTAAATCAAAATTTTAAAATCTTTTTTGTTTCTTTTGTATGTAGTTAGCTAGTTATTGGAGTTAACTCTGTGTATCCAGTTCTTTTCTTCTCATTCTCTCTTGAGCCCATTTTATCATACTTTTACCTCCACTGCCCCACTAAAACAGTTCTTACCCAAGTCAATATTGACCTCCATGCTGTTGAGTCCAGCATCACTGCTCAGTCCTTTGAAGCACTTGGTCCAGTTCCCTCTCCCTGGAGCACTTCCTTACTTAGCACACTGCACTCTCCTGGGCTTCCTCCATCTTCACCTGCTACCCCCTCTCGGGCTCTTTGACGGGCTCCACTTCTCCTCCCCAGCCTTGGAGGGCTCTCTCCCTTCTCAGTCTGCCTTCACTCCCCTGGGAAGTGGATGCAGTGTCATGGCTCTACCACCAACCCATTGCCTTATAATTCCCAATTTAAACCTCCAGCCTCTCCTTGTCTCCTAATTTCCAGGTGCCTATCTATACATCTAAGGACACTGTAAAGACCAAATCAAGTTGACACATTCCAGATGGTTTTCCTGTTATTCTCCCAAGAAACCAGACTTTCTTGCAGTCTTACACATCATTGTCACTCACACCAGAAACCTTGGAGCTGTCCTTGGTACCCCTCTTCATTCATACACTGCATTTGATTCAGTCATATAAACTCTATTATTTCCAACATTAAAATATATCCATAATGTGAGCTCTTCTCACGTTTTCATGGCTCTCCTTATTCCACACAACCATCATCTCTCACTGGCTTATTGCAGTCTTCTGACTGGTCCTCTGCCCCTGCCTTTCGCCCACTTTGGTCTATACTCACCCCAGCAGCCTGAGTAACCCATTGCATAGTTAAGTCAGCTCAAGTTGTTTTTCTGCTTAAAACTCTTCAGTGGCTACCTACCCTGTTTATGGTAAAGTCAAAGGCCTTGCAATGGCCTGCAAGCCATGTACAATCTCCACTACCACCCTTCTGACCTCTTGGAACTCACCTCCTACTCTTTCATTTTAGCCCATTCTGTTCAGTTAAGGCGGGCTCTTAAATAGGCCAGACTTATTTTTTTGCATTTTCTTTACTCTGCATTTTCCCAAATATTTTCTCTTCCCAGGGAAGTGGTCCCTAGCCTTCTTATTTACATATATACATTCTCCCTCATCTTTCTGTTTTTTTAATCCCACAGCACGTATTGCTGGCTGACACATTATACTTTACTGATTTACTAGTTCATCACAGGCCTCCCTCTCCAGTGTACAAAAGATCCATAAGGGTTGGGATTTTTTGTTTTGGCTTGTTTTGTTCACTGTTCTATTCTAATCACCTACACAACTATTGAGCATATAATTGGCACTCTATGAATTTTTGTTGAAAGAATGGATATTTATTGGTGTTTGATGTAGACATCAAAAGGCATGGATAAAATGAGAACATGTGCTAAAACAATGCCTGCTGTCTCCAAAAAAGAGAGAGATGATCCACGAAGTGGCAGCCTGCTCTACCACCACACAGATAATGGTGCTGTGCGCTCTCCACGTTTACATGAATCAGTAGTTACGGATATGTCTAGATACGTCTCTCATCTTCACTCCCAACAACCCAGACTCTGAGAACTTATAAAGTGGATGAATGTTTACCTCCATCACTGTTGAGGAATACTAAGATTTCTGACTGGTGAACCTCTAAGGCTGTTTCCTGAGCTTTTGCTCATTCTGTGTTTCTGCATTCTCTTAATCCCAGAAATGCAGATGTTTTCTTTATTTTAACACTTACCTCCTCTATTCATGCTCGTCTAATCCAGTGTCACTAACAGAGAGCCCAGTATGTCCAGCTCCCTCTTTCTTGTTGCCTGTGTAAAAATAGCCCCTTGATTCTACTAGTCTTTGGATGGAGGTGACAAAAGACAAAAAGCCAGATCAGATGGAAAATATCAATCATCCGATAACAGGCATTTGTTCGTCAGGAATCCCTTCTAATAGGTAACGTGTCCTGCTTTCACAAGAAATGCTCTTATAGTATAACCATTCTTATTAGCTCTATAATTCCTATGTAGTTATAATTTATTAGCATATTTAAATATTTATTGAGAAAGGACCATCATTCACCTTTGAAGAGAGGCTGCAAACACAAATGCTTTCAGAGCCAGGCAGTACGAGGACGTGAGGTGCCAGCGGCAGCATCTGTGGTTGACAGAGTCAGTGAGACCTGGACAAGGAGCCTACACTCTGCCTGCCTTTTTGGATCATCTTGTGTGTGTGTGTGTGTGTGTGTGTGTGTGTGTGTGTGTGTGTGTGTGAATTAAGGACACTGTAAAGACCAAATAAAATATTTCCAAAAAGATTCAGGTCACAGGCCACAGACCTCTGGTTTGCTGCTAGGAATTTCTTCAGAACCAACCATGGAAACTATTATTGATGCATTCAGTTTAGTTTCTCTAATGTCTATAATTGTCCTATAGGGATTGTCATTATCCACATTTGCTTCCGGAGAGGCAAATGACTCATCCAAGGCTCACGCACCGCCCTCCCCCCACTGCCCCATCGCACCGGGAGGACACAGGATTAGCCTCATTTCAAGACCTGTGCTTCTCCCATATGAAGAGCTTCTGAAATCAGTGAGATACGATTGTTTATTCAGTGAGAGCAGCTATCATAAAAGATGCAGCTGCAGTATAATTGTCCCCTAAATGCTCAATCTGTCCACCTTCCTTTCCAATAAGCAAGGGCTTTTATAATCACATACTTTAAAAAAGTTTCATCTATTCACACTCAAAATTTTAGCTTCTGCTTTTATTTTCTTGAATAATAATGTACCCTTGTGCTGTGGTCACACAAAGCCTACTGGATTGCAAGTTTTTTTGGTAGAAAAAAATAAGGTGAGTCATCTTTCTACCCCTACATAGCATTGCTAGCACAGTAGGATTTATATATTATATAAGCAATACATATTGGATTAATTAAGAAAAAATTAGGGAATAAGAAAAACTGTATGATTAGGAACTGAAATACGTTTTTGTTTTGCATGCAAGGACAGCCTAATATATAAAAAATATATGAGTATATTTCATTAATGGTTTCAGAATTTATCTTTATAATTATTTTTTGTCAAGAAATAAATCTATTCAAACTTTATTTTGTTTGAAATTTCATCTTAGTCACTCCTATAATTGATTGTGACCTATTTAGGGAGCAGGATTAAAACTAAGGATATATTAGAAAACAGACGATCTCATAACAGGGGCTTATCTCCCAACTTTTTAATCAGGAAGGCTACTAATTGGGTGTTGGATAATAAAATGTCATTAAATATATAAATATGCAAAGAATTAGAATTTTCCATGAAGTATTTATATCTTGCTTTTGAATAAAACCAATTTATTTTTCCAACTTCCTATTAAGGGTTCTTTAAAAGTTTTCTAAGTAATTAAATTAATGAACACATATCAATTTTGTCTTTTCTATTACCTGAAACATGATTATATTTTTCAATTTACTAGATCTGAGTTACTACAGAGTTATACTTATTTAATATAATAAAATCCAGCTTATACATAACCTTCAGGTTAAGAAAGAATTGAACCTTTACGCTGTTTTTCTCCTTTCCTTAGGCAGCAGTTTTCAGAGACTAGAAAAAGCTTTTTTTAGAATTTCCAAGTAACACACAGGGAAAAGATATTTCTCCAACTTGTAAATTCAAAATCTATTTTTAGCAGCATTGCCTGCAGTTAAAAATTGAATTTCCCACATGAATAACTGAATCAAAAATGCAATACCAAAGTCACATACAATGACTCTTGCATCTAATGTATGCCATAGAGCCAGATCGGCTAATTATAGGAATAATAATAATTAATAATACCTTGTTCTTGGTGATGGTCACATGAGTGTATACACATGTCAGAATTCATTGAGCTGTAGTACATTAAGATTTATGCATTTTATTGTATGTATCTCAATTAAAAAATCAGTTGACCTTGAAATAATACTAATGAAGTAGCTATTATTTATTGAGTTTGTATTATATGTGAGATACCATGCAAGGCACTAAAAATATTACATCACAGCAATGTTTTGTGGAAGGTATTAATATCCCAACCAAAAACAAAATAAAAAAGGAAAGAAGGTAAGGTGTAGAGAAGTTAATCAGTGTTTACCCTTGATAACAGTTAATAGGTATCAAAAACTAGGATTTGGAGCAAATATGCACTACTCCAATGCACATATTCTTGGGAAACCTGTGTGTGCGCCTTTAAATGAATTTATTGCTATTAAATTCAGTGAGAAGTTACATACATAAGCTAGATTCAGAATTTTCTCTGTGGGCTACAAAACTTGACATAATATCCTCAGAGTTGTGTATGGAAATAAAGTAAACAGAATATGATATGAACATTTTTTTAAGCACTCCAAAGGGACCCTTTAAGATTAAAACTCTACCTTCACTGGACTAAAATTTATGAAATATAAAATGTCAAAATCTAAAATAATTTGTTTTACATAGCTTTTGTTTGAGATGGCTCAAATCTAGGTGTATATATATAATATTGCAAAAATGTATTTTGGATAATCTTTACCAAATTGATGGATTAATTGAATTTCATACATTTGAACTTTAATATGAACATAATTAACCAAGTAGTCCTTAAATAGTCTTGAAAGTAAGCAGTGTTGAGGTAGACAATAAAGGCAAAGGAAATGCATTCCAAGTGGAATAGAAATCACAGAGTGTATTAGTTTCCTAGGGCCGCCATAACAAATTACCACAAATTGGGTGGTTTAAAACAATAGTGATTTGTTCTCTCACAGCCCTGTAGTGTCAGCAGGGTCATATTCCTCTGAAGCCCCTAATGAGGACTCTTTCTTTACCTCCTCAACCATCTGGTAGTTGCTGGCCATCCTTGACGTTTGTATCTGGTGGCAGTATAACTACCATTTCTGCCTCCCTCTTCACATTGCCTTTTGCTCTGTGTGTCTCTATGTCCCCAAATCTCCCTTTCCTTATAAGGACATCATCACTGGATTGAAGATGCCTTAATCCTGTATGACCTCATCTTAACTGACTATATCTACAAAAACTTAATTGCAAATAAGATCACATTCACAGGGCCTAGGTTGGCATGAAGGTTGGGGTGAGGGGTAACTATTAATCCCAGTACATAGAAATAGAGAAGTGTCATGAAGTTACCAGTTTTCTCTACTTATAGCTAAGGTTTTACATTGAAAATGGAGAGGAACATAAAGATATTGAGGCCTAGAAGCAATATGATTAGACTGGCACTTAGAATTCTCTTGGTCATCAGATGGAAAATAAACCAATCAGAAAAAATAGACCAATAGCAAGATGACAGATGGGAGTTAGAGTGAAGGAGCTTTCAAATATGATCCTGAATTTCTGTGGACAGTGGTGTCATACCCTAGTCTGGTAATACATGAAGAGCCGATTTGTGGATAATAAGCAGGAGTACCAAGGGGTACTGAGGACAACATAGTGAGTTTCATGGCAAACATATTACTTTTTAATTAATTTTAACTTCTTATACGTACATAATTTTTCAAAATCAGTATCAGTAGGGTACAAATCTAAAAATACACACACAAAAAAATGTGCCCACATAGAGTCCTCACCTACCTCCCCTCTCACTTCCCTAAGATTCTTAATTTCAACACTTTGGCCATTACTTTTGGTATTTTCTCTCTTTAAACTTCATCTATGTCTTGCTATTATATGAGGATTTTAGCTCTCTTATTTTCTCCCTTCCTTTTCTTTCCACCCATCTTTCCCTATAATTATCTCAAAATCACATTCAGTGTTACCATCATTACGACTAGTAAGTAATTTCCACAACTGGATCCAAATAGTAGTTTGCTATGATCATATTTCCTTTTGTTGTACAAGCTTTCTGTTTTTCCAGGGTTCTCTTAATTACCTACTTATAATTTGCCTACATATTTAAAACTATGGTAACTCTTCCCACCCACTCCACCAGTTTTGAATTCTAATTCAATCATGGTCAATGGTCAAGCAGATAATTTATCATTCTTATTTTGTTTCTTTGGATCATCCCTTTTTCCTCGTCCCTCCCCCTCTGACCTGTACATACACCTTCGAAAGCCCACTTCATTGTTTCGGGTGTTTTTATGGGGTTCACCTCTACCATAACCTTGAAATTCCAGGGGAAAAAAAAGTGCTCAAGGTCTCTAAAGAAGAAAAAACACAAAATCCAGAGCATAGAAAATGATAAATTTTGAGAGAAGGTAGTAAACCTGTTCTAAATTGAAATCTAATTCAAGGAAATGTGTCCATACAGTCAGATTTCCAGATGGTAGTGAGGGAAGATCAGGAAGTTGAAGGACAGTCCATTTAAGGGCTTCTATTTCTTTGGGAAAATAGGAAGAAAATGTATCAGCTTCGTGGGTAGAATAGGACTGGCTCTGACCCCAGAGGAGAATGACCAAGGGACTGATTAGGAACGAACGATCAAAGGAATCTGAGTGGTGATGTATGGGAACCACCATGGTCCCCTCAAATCAGGCGCCTTATGCCGAGGAACTTCCCACACCAGGCCCATGAAGCTTCCTTCTACAGCCAACTTTTCCCAACAGCTTCTTAAAAAGAGTAGGATGCATGCCTACTAATAAATTCCCATGTAAGTTTTAGGAAGATAAAATCATTTCCATATTATCTATGAATTAAATGGTTTAAAAATTATTGTTTAAAATATTATTAAGGCCATAGTTTCACTTCGTTTGCATTGATGACTTTTTCCCTAGGGTTATCTATTCACTGATAATTAATTCTCTAAATTCTTTTTTAATTGGAATACATACAACAAGGGAACTTGTTAAGTTCCAAAATCAATTGGTCGATCATTTGTGAATACAGATTTACTTTTTTAGCCCTCCCCTTTTAACCATTGTGTTCTCTTACATGCAAAGATAGAACTCTGGTGATACTTGTTTCCCTTATTTGAAGATTGCTTTGCAACTTGGAACCATAGCCACCATTTTACCAATTTTATTCTTTGCAACTCTACCCATAATTGTGCTTATCTCTACTGTATAATGAGCTAATTGATCTGCCACTTCTTTTCTAAGAATGTCAGTTTTACACTAAGCAGTTTCAAAATGCACTCCATCATATTCTCAGAGAGAGAAAGCTTTTGGTTAACCTAAGATGTAAGAATTCTGACAGATAAATTGGGAAAATTCACATGAAATCTTGGATTCCTTCCACGAAAAGAAAAGAATGAATATTTACATCAGGAAAGTAATTGTTTTTATAGATTACTGTCTTATTTAAATAACAAGACATACATTAAACCATCTGAGAACCTGATTTGAAATTTTTCATTATTTTATTGTAGGCCATGGCACAAAAGGAAGATATGGAAGAAAGAATCACGACCCTTGAGAAGCGTTACCTCAGCGCTCAGAGAGAATCTACCTCCATACATGACATGAATGACAAACTAGAAAATGAGCTAGCAAATAAAGAGGCCATCCTACGTCAGGTTCAGTATCTCTATCTGGGTTTTGTCCTGGTCTGTGTTTGTAGTCTCATAACCCTCACCAAATACAGAGTAATTAAAATACCATATTTCTTGGCAGTCAAGTCATTCTCTCTCATCTAGAGTGGAGCTAACTAGACAGATGTGATTGTCAGCATGTAAAAACAGTACAAATAATGACTGATATTTACTCTGGCTCTAGATATGTGCTAGAAACTGCTAAATGGTTCTCATCTAACACCTCACTTCCATCTAACCTCCTGTGAAGTAAGCACAGTTACTGTATGGCTCAGAAGTAAAAATGCTTTGCTAGAGACAATCACAGAAACTACTTTCCCCCTCTCACTCCTGTTAATACTTCAATTTTCAATATTATGCTCCCATGGTACATCTGAAACCTTAATACTGAGCTGTATTCCATGTGTCCAAGGTTATAATCAATAGAAATTTTTTTTTTTTGCTGTCATTCTCAAGAGCTTTTCTATCTTTTATAATGTGCTGGATTTTATTAAGGACTATGGAAAAGTAACACATGAAAACTCAAGGACAGTCATCTCTTTGCACAGTAGGTGTATAGCAGGAGGAGCAGGTTTGAAGTCTAGAATAATGACTGAAGCACCAAGTCCCCAGTGACTGGTGTTTGCCGTCATAACTGCGACTCTTTAAATATCTCTTTTTCCATCCCTATTTCAGATGGAAGAGAAGAACAGACAGTTACAGGAGCGTCTCGAGCTGGCCGAGCAAAAGTTACAGCAGACTATGAGAAAAGCTGAGACCTTACCTGAAGTAGAGGCTGAACTGGCGCAGAGAATCGCAGCCCTGACAAAGGTACTCCACTAAGACATTTGGTCCGCCTAGATGTGCTGGTAGAAACGCCCAGTAACCCACATAGATCTGGAAGGACTTTCTCTAGGCTTTATGAAAATTAAGTTTATTTAACCCTTACTATATTTGTCTGTTATTTAGATGAATTTTTCATATAAAACATATCTTATGCTGATGTGAATGATTACTACACAAATGTGATGATCTTGCCTATTTAAACATTAACAAATAAAATTTCATATCTTTATAGTTAATTTTCTATGGTAACCTTTGCACATAAGCATAATCACTGAATATAAATATATAATAATGATTTTAATATGTATATCCATGAGGCATAATAATTTAATAGCCTTAACATAAATTGTTTGGAATTAAAAATGAGGTAAATATAACAGTTTATTTCTGACTAAAACATGAAAAAAATGTGTTAGAAGTTGTAAGTTAGATTTGTAGAAGTCTAAAGTCTAAAGCCATTTAATAGTCAGAAAGTGGTGTTAAATACTTGCAATTTTTTCTGAACCAATTAAAATCAATAATAATCTGAAGAATGTTCAAATTTATCTGTCATTCTATGGCCATTAGATTCTGCAGTTATCTGCCTATTTTAGAATTTTGCAAATATTATACTGTAAAAAGTGACTCTTAACCTTTCACAGTCAAATGCAAATGGCATTGCTTCAAGTGTATATGCATGTTACCACAATAAATGTCCAGATTTTGTCCCTAAAAGCATATTTCACTTTCAATATCAATTCAAAAGTGTACACACGTTTTAAAAATGCCCACACAATTGTTGCTAGGAGCTAAGTTTTCCATACCACTCAAGTAAATGGGTAAGGTAGATAAGTGAGCTGCAAGTTACAAATTTTGGCACTAGAGATTTCCCAAAAGAACTAAGGTAGGCATGTAAATGTAGGCATGTAAATGTAGGGCCCCATATTTGCTTTTCTGAAAAGGTAAATAATTAAAGAGGAACAGCAGACTGCTGGCTGCTAGTTACAATAGGATAGTTAAACAGGCAGTGAAAAGGCAATCATTTGACAAAGTGGAGCTGGGTTAGAAAGTATTGGAATCGGCCATTGCTCGTAGAGCACTGGAGCCACTTGCTGAATAAAACGTTAGTGGGATTAGGGTGATGTCACAGTCTGGAGTCACATGTACTGTAGTCACAGATCATGCCACAAACTCCTCTGGCAAGTTCAGAAATATGTGATTTCTACAATAAAGATAAATTTATCACTTAACTTGAGAAACATTCTCTAAATTACATAAAAACCTGCAATTATAGTAGTGGTATTCTGGTTTTTCTTGCAAACACATATTAAATAACTCAAATATGGATTAATATATGTATACTTAGGAACATGTGAGGAACATAAAGAACCTTTATAAAGAGTTATTTAATCATCTGAGGAACATAAAGAACTTTTATAAAGACTTATCTTATTTAATCATATATTTTTGGGGGATGTTAAGTGAGATGGCTAAATAATGAAAACAAATCTTGTAAAATTTTAGTGTAACCCAATCATCAATATTATCTTGATTAAAATACAGGGAAGTCTCCCAAAGAGAAACAGTTTAAACTTCAGCAAATAATTGACCCAAATTAACCTCCATGGACTGAGAATTTAAAATACAATACTTGGTTTTTGTGGCTTTAAGTTAAGTATTCCTAAGAATCTTTAATTTAGAGTATTAAAAAGTGTCTTGGAACAGGCATCTCATCTTGTCTGCCCTTCATTTTGTATACTGGGCTCCTCTTTTGATATAAATATTCATTTGTGCACCCAAAATTATTTCCTCAGTCTGCTTCTACCTAATAATGTATTACTAAAGTTCTACTTCATCTGGATTCTTTGATTTCCCCTTTTTACAGTTGGGTTTTATCCTTCTTGAAGTGTTAAAAATGCTAGAATTCACTCTGCTTGCTTCTCCATCTTTTTTTTTTTCGCCACTTTCCCTTTGTCTGGGTCTGTATCAACAACACTATTTTAGATATACAGTTACTAGATCATTGCCACTCACAAACTCCTCTAGTGTTGTGAGTTTATCCTCAATATATTTCTTCTGTTTGTAATATTTTTATAACATTTAAAGATCTCTCTTTCATTTGTTTTCCCAAGTTTTATGGCTACAATGATCTTGTCATTTTTCTTGACCTCTCTTCTCAACACCATTAGGATCATCTCTAGAACCTGTTTAATTTAATTTTCTCAACCTCAATTCATTTTTAATATCTCACATTATCATGAAATTTTTCTATTTTTTAATGTTTTTCACTACTCACTAATGTCAAAGATCTCTTCCCAGCTTAAACTTAGGACCCCATCTCCTATATTTTGACTGCTGTTCTTAATAAATCTCTCAGACATTTTATTTGAAGTATTTTTTTTCTGTTTTTATTATCTGTACCTATTTTTTTCTTCTCTTTGCCCCTCCTCAATTTAACTTTAATTTATTCTCCATTTCTGCCTCTAGTTTCTTCTAAAAGTTTAGCTCATTTGAAATTTTCCCATGTCACATTAAAGAGTGATCCCAGGATGAACCATATATCCCATCAAGGAATGTAAAAAAATAGCAGATTGCGCTTGTGTGACCCTTGTATTTACACCAGTTATTTAAACTGCAGTATTCATAAGGCTAAGGTAAACATAAGACAATAGTGATTGAAAATTGATCCCAGCGTTTGGTTAGAAATGATGTCTGAATTTATTCTTTTGTTGTAAGACTATCTTTTTTCCTTCGTGTATTTATTGGGATGTGTGTGTGTGTGTGTGTGTGTGTGTGTAAATAGGTAGGTAAAGCTTCTAAGACTTTTAGAAAGTCGAAAGTATTGATTAATAGTCATGGATAAAACTAAAAATTTGGCTTTGGTAAGTATTTAAACAATTAAATAATAAAGATTTTGGGCTCCCAATCATATGATTTATGTTTACTCCTTTAATTAAAATGCATATTCCCTCAGCCAGGATATAATTCATCTTGAAGTTCATAAGGTATTTCATTCATTTTTAGTACCAATAAAAAGTAGCAGCCATAACATAGTAATTTAAATATGACAGAATTCTTGTTCAGTCTCTAAAGTGAGTTTTTACAATGTTTGGTGGATTTTTAATACCTGAGAGGGAAATAGGTAGATGTTTTAAGGAACTTTGAAAGACCTATTTCACTCGTATTTTTGAAGAGACAGTTTTGAAAATTGAAATGTCCATGCCTTAACTACCTTGCATTACTACCTGATTAATTCTCATCCCACCAAATGCCTGTTAAAATACACTTTGAGAGATCACAGATACCTTTTTGAATTTACATTAGACAATTTCAACATTTTGACCCATTTACTGTATTTTTAATTGAATTATAAGTTTCAAATGATATTTTTAAACCACTTTATGTCATTTGGAGACTGTGGTAGCTTTCTGTTCAGAAATTAGGGAAGAGAAATTGGTTATTTATTATTTCTGCGTTATTTTCCCCATTTGTGAAATAAGAATATAAGAAGGAATATTTTGCAAGATGTAAAGTTGAGTTATAATTTGCATAAGCAAACCAGTACAATGTTGATTTCGTATATTAAACTGGAATTTGTTGCCTAAAATAGTACATATGTGTCAGAGCCAATACTTGATTAAGTTACTACTGTTTTTCAGGTATTGCATGGCATACTTCTATATAGTCCTGTATTTGCATGAAGTAAATTTCACTGTTGTAGAATAAACTTATAAAATGTAATAGAATATGCTCTGGAGTTAAATGTTGTGGCCCTAACATAGGATAATTTTGATGTTATATTCTGTAACTTGTAATTATGATTAAAATGTTGGTGTAACTTTACATGTAATCTGTGCATAACATACTAATACGGTTCAGCAATCGGCAATGTCACATGTGTTGAACACTCTGCATCTGTGGTCATGTGACAGTCACTCCCAGACACATAACTAACCCTGGCACTGGGCACACATTAGCTCACAAAGGCTCTGTGCTGCCTTGTCACCTTAGGGCACTATTTTGTTTCCATAGCAACCAATCAATGCAGAAACCGTTTGGTATCATTCCCTAGTGTCAGAGGTCACAAATACGCTTCCTTGTCCTCACAGGATTATTGTCACCATGATAATTTGAGGACTTACAATCATTTTCATTTAAAATTTCAAATTAAGACTATATGTGAGACTAGGCACTAAGGTTCTAGACCTACAGCCATGATGTGTAGTCAGAGGCAAGAAATCATTTTGTACATTTGGCACTGTTGCTGAGGAAACCCAATCCTGCTTCAGTAGGAGAATTCTCATAATAATTAACCCTGTGGCTTAGCTTTTTCTCCGATTTCTACAGAGTTGAATTTTTAATAAATTTTCTTCCAAATTTATTTCACCAGTCATTGCCTTATACTCCTCAACATGGAGATATGTAGCCATTATTTTTAATTAATATGATTAAAAAAACAAATACAAAACTTTTAACAATCTATCAGAGACATATTCTAGTGTTTGGTTTCCCATAATTCCAATTATTACATGACTCCTTCAGAGTTGCTTTAATTCATTCTGTCACCGTCTTTCACTGCCAGCCATCACTAACCTTCTGTACGTTAGGTCGTTAGCTTCTCATCTGAGCATATCATTGTTTTTCATTTATAACCGTCAACTGTGTCATGTTCACCAGATATCAGTGAAGGTCTTTCAACATAAGATTCTGTCTGTTAAAGTATTAAATTTGCTGTCACACTTTTCTTTTAAGCATTCTGTGCTATGTTCTGTTCAGTGTCAGTGTCTTTAGTTCTGATTTTTCAATTTTGTCCCTCTCCTTTTCCTTGACTCGTTAGTCTGATCCAACCTCTTCTACCTCATCTGATGATTATCAATATGTTATGGAAGCTAAACTACAAGAAATGATCTCCATACGTAGGAAGGTAGTCCTACTGGACTTTACTTTCTATCGCTAAATAGAATCCATCTAAGTTTTTCTTTTCATTTGTAAAAATTATGTTACTTTTATTTATTGATAATCGACCATCTGTGCAGTTCAGTGCTTCAGGAGCTTAAGACTGGACAATGGCAGGTTTGTGTTCAAACCATGCACAGTCTGCATGTTACATTTGGCTGATTTCATTGCTCATAAATAACTCCGATGTTTTGCTGGTGCTTTGGATGTAACAGGCCTTTGTAGCTGACACATTTCAAGCAATGCTGTTCAGCTGCCTGTTTAAAGAAAGTTTATTTTTTGAAAACTACATTTGCAGTTGGTAGTAGCTTGCTTTACATTTTATTTCAATTTATTTAGAGGACAAGTTTTAACACAATCTTACATGTCAGGTGCATTCTTCGTATTTCTTAACAGGCTGAAGAAAGACATGGAAACATTGAGGAGCGTATGAGACATCTAGAAGGTCAACTTGAAGAGAAAAATCAAGAACTGCAAAGAGTATGTATATTAAGAAACACACCCCTGAATAAGCTTATAGACTTATCCTACATAAAAGAAGGGAATGTCTTCCTGGACTATGGGTTGTATTTAAAATCTTATGCATATGCCCTTTGCATTTTAAAGAAAAAAATATTCAGCCCATTTAATCAACACAGACATAAAATTAAACATGATTTTAAAACTTGAAAAAATAGGAAAACAAACCCAAGTATTGTTAAGATTATTTTCATGTCAAATGTATTTATTTTTTCTTGAATGTAAGGCTAGGCAAAGAGAGAAAATGAATGAGGAACACAACAAACGATTATCCGATACTGTGGACAGACTTCTGACTGAATCCAATGAGCGCTTACAGCTGCACTTAAAGGAAAGAATGGCTGCTCTAGAAGAGAAGGTAACGTGACATAAGAGCAGAATCACTTGAACATTTAGCGATGTTCTTATGATCATGTCTGTTTCATAGCCTTCTGAAGTCGTTGTATTGGTCAGAGGATTCATTTACATTCCTTAATTAAAAGAAAGGATGATACATTCATAGACGTGAAGGAATAGTTTCTTTAAAAATGTTAACATCAATTTTGAAACTAAGAAAAAATGCTACATGTTACATAAATCTTGCATTTTAGCATGATTGTAGGAGACAAATGTACTCAACTGTGCTCTGCTTTTGTGATGAAAATATTTTCATTTGTCTTTCGCCTCATATACAAAAAAGAACAATAAGACAAAAATAAGTATGTCAGGGATACGAACTTCTGGGAAGATGGCAGCGGGAGCAGGGCGGCGGAAATCTTCTCCCAAAACCATATATATTTATGAAAATACAACAAATACAACTATTCCTAAAAGAGAAACCAGAAGATATAGGACAGCACACAGCTTGCATCTACACCGGAGAGGATTCGGCACCCTGCAAGGCGGGTAAGATACGGAGCCGCAACCCGGCGGGACCCAAGCACTCCCTCACCCAGCACACCGGCGGGAGGAGAGGATTCAGAAGCGGGAGGGAGTGGAAGTACAGGCCCGCCAAAAACCGGCCCTGATGATCTGCGCCGGGAGCGCTGACACACATCATGCGGTGTATCAGAGATTGGAGAGGCAGAGGTGCAGGATCAAAGCCGGCAGGTCCCCTCAGCCAGCTCCCTGGGACAAAGAAAAGCACGTGCTTTTTTAGGGATCTTAAAGAGACAGGGGCCCAACGGAGGAGCAGGATGGTCTCAGCGCACTCAGCCAAGCAGGCTGGGACTCCTGGGGAATTTCGGACCCCTTAGCCAGCGGCTGGGAAAAGCAGCCACACCGAGACTTCCCACAGAGATCAGCAGACTCCCATTCATTCCCTCCCCAGCCAGAGCCACAAAGGGACCAGCGGAGCGGCAGCGGCTGCTTGGGAATAGTGGAGCAGCAGCGCCACCTACAGCATCCTCACAGAATCTACTTCCAGTGGTTGTTTTTTTTTCTTCTTAAAGAGCCCAGCTGACATACGTGGAACCTACCAGCGACCACTTCTATTCCCATGAAAAAACAGAGGAACATGGTACAAACAAAGCTTAGCAAGACAACCCCAGAGAGGGATCCTGATGGGATGGACATGCACAATCTTCCTGAAAAAGAATTCACAAAAAAAGTCATAACCATACTGATGGATCTACAGAGAAATATGCAAGAGCTAAGGGAGGAAGTGAGGGAAGTCAGGAAAGACAATGCAGAAATGAGACAAGCCATCGATGGGCTTAGCAGCAGACTGGACAAGATGCAAGAGACGGCTAATGGAATAGAAATCAGAGAACAGGAATACAGAGAAGCTGAGGCAGAGAGAGATAAAAGGATCTCTAGGAATGAAAGAATATTAAGAGAACTGTGTGACCTATCCAAACGGAACAATATTTCCATTATAGGAGTACCAGAGGAAGAAGAGAGAGAAAAAGGGATAGAAAGACTCTTTGAAGAAATAATAGCTGAAAACTTTTCAAGCTGGGGAAGGAAATACTTTCTCACACCATGGAAGCCCACAGATCTCACAACACAAGGGACCCAAGGAAGACAACACCAAGACACATCATAATTAAAATGGCAAAGATCAAAGATAAGGACAGAGTATTAAAGGCAGCTAGAGAGAGAAAAAAGATCACCTACAAAGGAAAACCCATCAGACTATCATCAGACTTCTCAACAGAAACCTTACAGGCCAGAAGAGAATGGCATGATATATTTAACGTAATGAAACAGAAGGGCCTTGAACCAATAATATTGTATCCAGCACGATTATCATTTAAATTTGAGGGAGGCCTTAAACAATTTCAAGACAAGCAAAAGCTGAGGGAATTTGCCTCCCATAAACGACCTCTACAGGATATCTTAAAGGGAAGCACTCCTAAAACTAAAAAGAAGTCACCAGAGAAAATAAAATCATAACAAAGAAAGCAGACCATCCAAATACTAACTAAAGGCAAAGAATAAAACACCTATTATATAAAGAATGGAGGAGGAAGAATAAGAACGGAGAGAAATAAAAAATAATCAGATTATGTTTACAATAACTTAGCAAGAAAGTTAAGTTAGACTGTTAGATAGTAAAGAAACTACCCTTGAACCTTTGATAACCATGAATCTAGAGCCAGCAATGGCAATAAGTACATATCTATCAATAATCACCCTAAATGTAAATGGACTGAATGCACCAATCAAAAGACATAGAGTAATAGAATCGATAAAAAACAAGACCCATCTATATGCTGCTTATAAGAGAGTCACCTCAAACCCAAAGATATACACAGACTAAAGGTGAAGGGATGGAAAAAGATATTTCATGCAAACAACAAGGAGAAAAAAGCAGGTGTTGCAGTACTTATATCAGACAAAATGGACTTCAAAATGAAGAAAGTAGCAAGAGACAAAGAAGGACATTACATAACGATAAAGGGGTCACTCCAACAAGAGGATATAATGATTTTATATATATACGCACCCAACACAGGAGCACCAGCATATGTGAGACAAATACTAACAGAATTAAAGGAGGAAATAGACAGCAATGCATTCATCTTAGGAGACTTCAACACACCACTCACTCCAGAGGACAGATCAACCAGACAGAAAATAAGTAAAGACACAGAGGCACTGAACAGCACACTAGAACAGTTGGACTTAACAGACATCTACAGAACTCTACAGCCAAAAGCAACAAGACACACATCCTTCTCAAGTGCACATGGAACATTTTCCAGAATACACCACATACTAGGCCACAAAAAGAATCTCAGTAAATGCAAAAATATTGAAATTCTACCAACCAACTTCTCAGATCACAAAGGTATAAAACTAGAAATAAATTGTAGAAAGAAAACAAAAAGGATCACAAATACATGGAGAATTAAAAACATTTTCCTAAATAATCAATGGGTCAACAACCAAATTAAAACACAGAACAAAGAATATATGGAGAATAATGACAACAACAACACAAAGCCACAACTTCTGTGGGAAGCAGCAAAGGCAGTTCTAAGAGGAAAGTACATTGCAATCCAGGCCTATTTAAAGAAGGAAGAAAAATCCCAAATGAATAGTCAAAAGACACAATTACTGAAATTGGAAAAAGAAGAACAAATGAGACCCAAAGTCACCAGAAGGAGGGACATAATAAAGATCAGAGAATAAATAAATAAAATTGAGAAGAATAAAACAATAGAAAAAATCAATGAAACCAAGAGTTGGTTCTTGAAAAAATAAACAAAATACATAAACCCCTAGCCAGACTTATTAAGAAAAAAAGAGAATCTACACACATAAACAGAATCAGAAATGAGAAAGGAAAAATCACAACGGACCCCACAGAAATACAAAGAATCATAAGAGAATATTATGAGAATCTATATGCTAACAAGCTGGAAAACATAGAAGAAATGGACAACTTCTTAGAAAAATACAACCTTCCAAGACTGACCAAGCAAGAAACAGAAAAACTAAACAGACCAATCACCAGCAATGAAACTGAATCGATAATCAAAAAAGTACCCAAGAACAAAACCCCCGGGCCAGATGGATTCACGTCTGAATTCTACCAGACATATAGAGAAAAAATAACACCGATTCTCCTTAAAGTTTTCCAAAAAATAGAAGAGGAGGGAATACTTCCAAACTCATTCTATGAAGCCATCGTCCCTCTAATACCAAAACCTGGCAAAGACCTTACCAAAAAAGAAAATTACAGACCAATATCCCTTATGAACATAGATGCAAAAATACTCAACAAAATATTAGCAAACCGAATTAAAAAATACTTCAAAAAGATCATCCATCATGATCAAGTGGGATTCATCCCAGGGATACAAGGATGGTACAACATTCGAAAATCCATCAACATCATCCAGAACATCAACAAAAAGAAGAACAAAAACCACATGAACATCTCCATAGATACTGAAAGAGCATTTGACAAAATTCAACATCCATTCATGATAAAAACTCTCAACAAAATGGGTATAGAGGGTAAGTACCTCAACATCATAAAGGCCATATATGACAAACCCACAGCTAACATCATACTTAACAGCAAGAAGCTGAAAGCTTTTCAAATAAGATTGGGAACAAGACAGGGATGCCCACTCTCTCCACTTTTATTCAACATAGTACTGGAGGTCCTAGCCATGGCAATCAGACAACACAAAGAAATACAAGGCATCCAGATTGGTAAAGAAGAAGTCAGATTGTCACTATTGGCAGATGACATGATATTGTAGATAAAAAACCCTAAAGACTCCACCCCAAAACTACTAGAACTAATATCTGAATTTTGTAATGTTGCATGATACAAAATCAACACACAGAAATCTGTTGCTTTCCTATACACTAACGATGAACTAACAGAAAGAGAAATTAGGAAAACAATTCCATTCACAACTGCATGAAAAAGAATGAAATACCTAGGAATAAACCTAAGCAAGGAAGTGAAGGACCTATACTCTGAAACCTACAAGACACGAGAAATTAAAGAGGACACTAACAAATGGAAATCCATCCCATGCTCTTGCTAGGTAGAATAAATATTGTCAAACTGGCTATACTACCTAAAGCAATCTACAGATTCAATGCAATCCCTATCAAACTACCAACAGCTTTCTTCAGTGAACTGGAACAAATAACTCTAAAATTCATATGGAACCACAAAAGACCCCGAATAGCCAAAGCAATCCTGAGAAGGAAGAATAAAACAGGGGGAATTATGCTCCCTGACTTCAAGCTCTACTACAAAGCCATGGTAATCAAGACAATTTGGTATTGGAACAAAAACAGACCCACAGACCAGTGGAACAGAATAGAAAATCCAAGCATTAACCCAAACATATACAGTCAATTAATATATGATAAAGGAGCCTTGGATATACAATGGGGAGATGGCAGCCTCTTCAGCAGCTGGTGTTGGCAAAACTAGATGGCTACATGTAAGAGAAGGGGTTACTGTCTAACCCCATACACAAAATTAAACTCAAAATGGATTAAAGACCTGAATGTAAGTCATGAAACTATAAAACTCTTATAAAAAATATAGGCAAAAATCTGTTGGACATAAACATGAATGACTTCTTCATGAACATGTCTCCCTGGGCAAGGGAATCAAAAGCAAAAATGAACAAGTGGGACTATATCAAGCTGAAAAGCTTCTGTACAGCAAAGGACACCATCAGTAGAACAAAAAGACATCCTACAGTGTGGGGAATATATTCATAAATGACATATTCCATAAGGGGCTGACATCCAAAATATATAAAGAACTCATGCACCTCAACAAACAAAAAGCAAATAATCCAATTAAGAAATAGGCAGAGGACATGAATAGACACTTCTCCAAAGAAGAAATTCAGATGGCCAACAGCACATGAAAAGATGCTCCACATCGCTAATCATCAGAGAAATGCAGATTAAAACCACAATGAGATATCACCTCACACCAGTGAGGATGGCCAACATCCAAAACACAAACAACAACAAATGTTGGCGAGGATGTGAAGAAAAGGGAAACCTCCTGCACTGCTGGTGGGAATGCAAATTAGTTCAACCATTGTGGAAAGCAGTATGGAGGTTTCTCAAAAAACTCAAAATAGAAATACCATTTGACCCAGGAATCCCACTCCTAGGAATTTACCCTAAGAATGCAGCAGCCCAGGTTCAAAAAGACAGACGCACCCCTGTGTTTATCGCAGCACTATTTACAATAGCCAAGAAATGGAAGCAACCTAAGTGTCCATCAGTAGATGAATGGATAAAGAAGAGGTGGTACATATACACAATGGAATATTATTCAGCCATAAGAAGAAAATAAATCCTACCATTTGCAACAACATGGATGGAGCTAGAGGGTATTATGCTCAGTGAAATAAGCCAGGTGGAGAAAGACAAGAATCAAATGATTTCACTCATCTGTGGAGTATAAGAACAAAGAAAAAAACTGAAGGAACAAAACAGCAGCAGTCTCACAGAACCCAAGAATGGACTAATAGTTACCAAAGGGAAAGGAACTGAGGAGAATGGGTGGGAAGGGAAGGACAAGGGGGAAAAAGGGGCATTACGATTAGCAGATGTAATGTTAGGGGGGGCGCAGGGAGGGCTTTACAACTCAGAGAAGACAAGTAGTGATTCTACAACATCTCACTACGCTGATGGACAGTAACTGTAATGGGGTTGGTGGGGGGGACCTGATGAAGGGGATAGCTTAATAACCATAATATTGCACATGTAATTGTAGATTAATGATACCAAAATAAAATGAAAAAAAAATCAGTATGTTGGGGAGTACAGGGATGTTTGCTTCACACTAGTGAAATGTTTCAAATAACTAAATCTACTACTTGTCGAAAAGACAAAATGTGTGTGAGTTTTTGTCACCAATAGACCTGGAGTCAGTCCCACCACAAAATTCAGGAATGCAATATATTTTCAGCTTCATTGCTTCAAAAAAAAAGTGCCCCTCTACAGACTGCAGTTTTATCCGCAAGTACATTTGTCTCACTGATAGCCTGCAGCTGCTGCCAAACCAGCGAGGTGTGTGAGCCGGTTGCCAGTTCCAGAGTATAAGCAAAGGCAGGAACTAAAACTCAGGTAGACAAATCATTTTGGAAATTTAGACTGAATGCTTATCATGACTTAAGCTAGGTGTTTTTCTTTGCTCCATACAATCAATCAAAACAGGAAAAAATATTGCAGTGAAATATTAAAGTAGTTTAATTAATTACCCATTAAGAATTCTTAAAGCGTGTCTTCTTCCCATCAATTCCAAATGTATGGCAGCTGTACCAAACACAACACTCAGTGTAATTTTACCACGTACGTTTGAAAAGAATGCATCATTTTAAATCATACTTTGTGACACTATTAAAAAAGTATAAAGTTTTTACCAGAATAATACTTTATGGCAAAGATTTTTAAAAATATCTATGATTCAGCTTATTTCTACATATCATACATGTGACATTAGTTTTTTAAATAGCTAAAATTTCATTTTCATTACCCTAATTAACTATTTAGAAATTAATTCTGTATTTGAAGTAGAAATTGAACTTTTAAAAAGTATAAGCTGATCATTTCTTTTTTCTTCAGATAATAAAAATGAGTTCACCTGAATTCTTTATCTATAAAACCATTGGCTGATAATTAGCTTGTTACCTTCTCCCATTTGAAGAGTAGCCTGAGTATTTCAAATTTTAAAAAGACTAAGAGGCCATCAGAAATAGCTTAATAGATAATATCTATTTCATTTTTCAAATGAAGCATTCATAATGACATTTCCCATTTAAATTATGTATTTCCCAAAATGTTAAAGTGTCATGTTTAAAGATTCCATTGAAACTCAGTTTCTATGGAAACCAAGAGATAGATGCACCAAGGAGGGAATCAAGAAGATCCTGGAGTAATAAAATATTAATCTACCCATTTAATTATTTTCTGTTTTAACTTACTGTTTCTGTTTTTCTTTTTTTTTTTCTTGTAGAATGTTTTAATCCAAGAGTCAGAAACTTTCAGAAAGAATCTGGAAGAATCTTTACATGATAAGGTATTACAGAAACTTATATTTTGCCCATTTGTCTATTTCAACCTGGTGAATATTTGTTGTAAAATAAATTTGATAAGAAATAATTTTAGAATATTATCATTTAAAGTAACTTTAACTTTTATATTATACACACAGAAAAGCATACATCTGAAGAGAGAAATTGATAAATTTTTACAAGCCAAACACATTAAAATCAACACTTTGGAAGCCCCCCTCTTGTTAGTATACAATCACTACTCTTATCCTAAAGGATAATCACTATCTTGATGTCCAAAAAAATAAAATAGTTTTTACTTGTTCATGTCTTATATAAGTGGGTTAAAAATCTATGTACTGATTTGCATCTAGTTTGAGATATCATTTTAGAAAAAAGTATTAAATAATCATATGCATAAGAATTATGCTAAGTCATATATTTGCAAACATGATCCTGGTTGCAAAGTAGCTGAAAAAATCTAACTGAAGAGAGAGAAAAAAATCTTTGACAAAGCGGTGAGTCACAGAGTAGGAGAAGTCAAGTGTCATATGAGTGGAGTAGACAGTAAGAGCTACAGGTAGGAAAGATTACCATGCATTGCTCCTATGAAGAAGGCTCTGGGGAGCTGTAACTTGACTAAAGCTTTAAGGAAGGATAGGACTGGGTTGCAAGCCTTTCAAACACAGTGCATGGGGCTTGACTGCAGGTGCTTTCTTGGGGCAAATATGAGTAGTGACTTTGTTATCTTAATTAATAATAGGCATAACATTTTGGCCAGAATCAGTTATTCCTGTTGATATATGTGGTAGAAGAGATAGAGAAGGGCCAGATAATGAAACGTTAGAAGCTGTACTTGCTAATATGTCTTTTCCTCTTCATTAGCCTATAAAATTCTTATTAGCAATTTTGTCTTATTTCATTTTGTTTATCATGGGCAAATGAAATGATTCAAAATCACTAACTGAAGAAGTGGCCTCTAAATATGTGTTGAAGAAAAGATGGGAGGAATGAACAGAGAGAGGGGGAGAGAGAAAGAGAAAGCATTAGAGGAAAGGAAGGAACACAGGGAGGGAGGGGGGAGAGAAAGGAAGGAAGGAAGGTCTGGCGGCACTGTGACCCATGGAAGGTGTCAGAAAAGATGGAAGAATAAAGACAAGCAAGAACAGCAGTACATTGAACCCTATTATGATGTTAAAGAATAACTATTTGGTCCCATAGTCAGGGTGTGCACAGTCTCCAAAAAGACATATCTAGAGCAATACGGTATGGCACCAGAAAATAGTATCTCATTCTTTATGAAGTAGTTCAGAAACTCTGCATGAGAGAGATGACATTTCATCAGACTCTTGAAGGCGTATATGATTTTCACAGACAGAGAAGGTCAGGATAGAGCGTAGGCGGTAGCACAGAGAAAACAAAAATGGTTGATTTGCTGAATCACAAGTTTCCTGTGACTGATATGTGTTTAAAGAACTAGTCTGTAACCAGATTGTGAATTTGGACTTGCTCCTGTCATGCAATGTTATCCAGAGCACTGGGCGCACCAGCAAAATCCCGAGAACCCACTCCCCCACCATCCACTCAAGCCTTGTAGCGTCAATGATGTGCTTAAATAGCCAGCAATTCTACTCATTCCATGCTTTGCAGCCCTGTCCATGTCAGTCACTAGAGGAAGCTACATCCCAGGTCATGCCTCATTTCTGAATATCATCCCAGAGAGCTGAATGAATTTCCTAATCTAACCACATCTCTTATAACTCCTCAGATTTCCACTCAACTTCATAGTCCATCATTGGCTAAATCCCCTGTATACCCAACCTCTTCATTCATTGTTTCTCTTCATCATTTCAATCTCTAAAATTTGAAGTTCCTAGGATTATCCTTGGATCCTTGAATTTCTTCTCAATGTTCAGCCTGTGGTGATTTTATCTGATCTCATGGATTTAAATACCATCTATAAATTGAGCACTTCCAAATTTATATCAGTTACTATATCCTCTTCCCTGAGAGAGTTCATGTGTTCAAGAGCCACCTCAGTATCTCTCTTTGGACATGCAGGCATCTCCAACTTAACAAGTCAACCCCCCACTATGCCCCAAACACCACCACCACCATCAGCAGTCTTAGTAAATTGCAACTTCTTTCTCTTAGTTACTAAGGTTAAAAACCTTGGCATTATTCTTGACCCTTTTCTTAATCTCACACCTCACATCCAGTCTAATAGCAAATTTTATTAGTGCTCTCTTCAAAATGTAACCACAAGCCATCCATTCTTTCCCTCGCTATTGCTGTCCAAGACATAATTCTCTTGCCTCTGTTTCTGTAAGAACAGTAATAATTTTATTTCTTCCCTGCCTCCCAATCCATTCAACTGTCTGTTTCACAGCCATCAAAATGATCATTTCACTTCTCTGCTCAAAAACCCTCCAGTCATTTCCTATCTCACTCAAAGTAAAAGCCAAAGACTTTTAAATCACTGACAAGTCCTTCCACGACTCCCCTTCCCAAACTCTGCCTCCATTCTTTTCTAAATCCATTCCATCTTTTTCCTTAACTTCTCCAGTACAGCCACACTGGCCTCCTTGCCTTCTCCCTCACCAAATACCCTCAAACTAAGGGGCATTTGCACCTGTTGTCCCTCTTTCTGCCATGCCTTCCCCTAAGACATTCCCATGTTGTTGTTTTTTAAATCCCTCCCTTTCTTTAGGCCATTGCTCACATATCACCTATTGGAGAGCCATTCATGACTCTCCTATTTTCTCCTCCCATCAACATCCTTTGTTGTCTTTTCTACTAGATTGCAAATTATATAAGGGCAAGACATTTGTTAGTTCTCTACTTTATCTTAGGGTCTACCACACAAGAGTGCTCACTGCATCTGTGCACAAATAATGAATAAATGAATTAATAAATGCAGTAACAAACTGTTGAATATTTTTAAGAAAATCAATTATTTGATTATACTTGATTTTTAAAATGGTACACCTGGCAGAGGAATGCATGAGGAAGAGCATGAAGCAGCTCTGCCTCTGTGGACGCTGGTAAGATAATTCAGGAAAAAGGTAAAACGTGTGCAGAGTAGGATGATGGTAGTGAGAATAAAAAAAGCACATAAGAGAAACATTGCAAAGGCCACATTGACAAAATGGTGTGGTGAGAAGAGACATACAAGCCAAGTGAAATGTCAAGCACTGGCTATGGGGAGGGGAAAAAACAGCAATAGAAAATCCAGAGAATACATTTACCATTTATGACATCAAAGTTATAGTTATGGAAACAAAATCAAGCACTTACGTAAGCATTTAATTAAGGGCTATAATACAACGCATATCTTCATAAATTTACAGACACAGATAATGCCAATCTGAAAAAAATTACCAGATGCACAAATACTTATACCAAAATCTAGCTAGTAATCTTAACTCTGAGCAGGTGATTTTTTTTTCCTTATCCTGTTAGTCCAGTCTTCCCTCTCTACCACCCATGTGTCCTACAACAATGGAATAATAGAAATCCTCACATACTTTATGTTTTTATTTTACTTTAGAACTTTGTTTTTTAAACTGGCTATGATTTTGACTCTGCATTTTGAGTGATGTGTATATAGCAAGTTATGACCTGAGCATTTCCATATGTTTGCAAAAATTAAGAGTCAGTGAATACTAGGTAATAGAGAAAAAAACTTTTGATTTCTGCTATTCACATTTTTATTAAAAGAGAAAAATCAGGCATATTTTACTATTATGTCTTATTATCTTTAATAAAAATATTTCCATCAGTTTTCATTTTTAAAAAGTCATTAAGCTTGGTAGCATACTTTGTCACGATTTAGTGTTGGTATTATTAGCATATGCATATCATCTTAGTAACACTTCTTTGATTTTTAGGAAAGATTAGCAGAAGAAATTGAAAAGCTAAGATCTGAACTTGACCAACTGAAAATGAGAACTGGCTCTTTAATTGAACCCACAATATCAAGGTAATGTTAAATTAAAAGCTTATCTATAGTTCACCAAAAATCAATATGAATTTTCTTATGGTTTCATGTCAAATAAAATAAGTAAATATCTCTTATTGAAGGCATTGCCCTATTTTGACTCCTAACCTATTTACAGGTTCTACAGTAAAAAAAATTATCTAATTTAGTAGTCCTTTCTGAAGATATGCAATAAAAATTTTAAGTATTACCTTTAAATTTTCTTTATTCTATATTTAATTATGTAGATAGAAATTTATAAAGAGAGTTTTAAATGAAGAAATTGAACTTTATTTAAACAAATTACATCCCATTCCAGGAAGAGGTATCAGCCCTTTTCTCCACACACAGAAATGTTTTCAATGCTCAGTGTGATTGGAGAAATATCATTGATTATGATCACTTGTCATCTATCTATTTTGTTAAAGGAATTTAACAAAAAAGCAAAGAAAGAAGAAAAGAGAAATTATACATGATAAAAAATTTCAGATACATTTAGCTATACTCAACTATTTTGACTCAATTCCACATCTTAAATGAAAGAAGCAATGAGATGATTTGTTACTCTCAGATAGATAGATAGAATCTATCTCAATAATTCATATATAATTTTATTTTGTGCTTAGGGCCTTTTATTTAAAGTTGGTAAGAAACCCTAGAAGGATTCACTCATTTGATCATTTATTTAATAGACAATCGTATCAGCTGTTTGAAACTTGTGATCACCACAGATTTCTTGAAGTACATTTTTCTTGGTCTTATGTGTATCCTAAGAATGTTAGTTCCATAGGGCTGGAATTTTTGTCTGTTTGATTACTATAATCTCAGTACCTAAAAAGAGAAGGAACAGGTATATAGTATACTCTCAATAGATATTGCTGAATGATGAATGAATATCTAGTGAAGTATTTTTCAGAGGCTCAGATGAAAAATCCAAATAAAAAAAATCCTAAAGACATTTATATTCTCTTTAGTAAGTATTAATAATAACAAAATTCAGTATTTTGATTATTTCTGCCTTCAGTTTACTGTAAGAAACACAGTTCTGCAGGCATAAAAACACCCAAAGAACTTCAAATATGTAGGTCTTTAATTCAGAAAATCGTGTTTATTTTACTAAATTATTTGTGATGGTTTATATATTGAACTGAAATTATTATTTCACCGCGTTCACATGGTGGTGATGATGATGTTGAAGGAGGAAAAGAGCTGATAAAATATCACCGGAGTAAATACGTAGAACAAGCATTAGCCAGTCAACCAATTAAATATGTTTTAATAGGACCAAATGTCCATTTTGTTGTCTTTTTGACCTTTGATCTCAGAAATACAGTTTGTAGAAGTGTTGTCTAAAAGTTCATCACTTCAGTGAGTCATCATGGATAGCCTAACAATGTTACATTTATCCACAATGAAGGATTATCATAGAAGCTTGGGAACTACACACAGAACAATTAGTCTTTGATACAGGGGAGTGTAGTTGAAACAATGTTAGTCCAAGAATAGAAGACTGACATTCCTAGGTTTCAGAGATGCAATTATTAGCTGTTCAATTTTGGAAAATCCATTTTTCCTTAATATGTCTGAATTTTATGTGTATGAATCATATTTTACATGAATCATATGTAAAATAATATTTTTATAACAGTTTCACAAGCTTGGTTTGCAGATAAGATGAGCTAAGTGAGCAAAGGGTGTTTTATAAACTGTAAATCAGAAGTATAAACTAATATATGAATTATTAAGATAGCTGAATTGATAGAATTTATAATGTCATCAGATAATTGAATATTTATTAAACAGCAGTGTAGACATCCATGCTTCTGAGCACAAAACAGAAAAAGAACCAATAAAGAATACAGAAGGTGCACAAGAACTTCATCTACTGGTTTTTGATCTTACAGGTGGGGGAGGCGGGAAGGGATGAGCTGAAGTCGGTGAATATCAGTAACCTAGTGTTCCCTACCAGTATCTCATCTGAAAAGAAAGTGAAATGAGTCCCAGAGTGTCTGGAGGCCTGATTTGTCTCAGCTCTGAAGAAATAGTAGGATCTGGGTAACTGGAAAGACAGTGGAAGCAGAGAGAAGGATAAAACGTTTTCTCTAAGAAAACTCAAACTTAGTTTATCTGTGGAACTCCTTTTATGAGAGTACATGCAAGTCCCAGGAGATTCAGGAAGGGAAACCTGTCTAAAGGAACCAGTGACTAGATTGTAGCTTAAACACCCAAGTGCCTTTCAAAATATTGTACACCAGAGATGATTTAAAAATTGAAGTGTTTGTAAGGATCACCTCTGATTTCTGTTAGAGAACTAGCTCACAGAGTTGAATAAAGGGCAAGAAGTGAGCAGTAACTGCTCTAGATGATGTACGAGCAGTGGGCTCTTCGACAGATGATACTGGCTCAGTTCTTTCTTCTTTCAAGATCAATTAATCCCTCTACTTGCGAGACACCGCATTGGAGATACTGAGGAGAGGGTGATGAAAATACATGTCCCAGATGAAAATACAGGAATACTAATTTGAGGACTGTTATAATAGAGGGAATACCATGAACTAAAATAGCATGTGCCAGTGGGACTCTTAAGATGAGACTTTAAGAACATTAAACACGTAAATGTGTGAAGAGACTATTTCCAGCAGGAAGAACAGCATGTTCAAAGGCTCAAAAGTGTAAAAAAGTGTGAGTTATTTGAAGAAATTAAAAGAAAGTACAGCTGGATGAAGAGAAAGAAGGCAGACAGAAACTAGAAGTGAAACTGGAAAGTCGGAGGGGCCCAGACTGGAAAGGGCCTTGTAAGGACATTGAAGAGTTTGAAGCAAGGCACTGGTGGGAACATACCTGTGTTTTATTTCATTTTTTTTATATAAATGACCTGGACTTGAGAGATAAAACAACAAGGAAAAATACTCCTAAGATAATGAGTTACAATTTTAGAAATTCCACTCTGATGCTGAGATTCCACTACCAAAAAAAATGGTACCTAGAATATTCTGAGCCAGACAGTTCAGACTGTATTACAATCAACTCCATCCATTCATTATCTTACCAGATATTTATCAAGTCCTTATTATGTGCTGGGAATACCCCCTTGAGCATAGAGTGGTGACTAAACTCTGATCTTTGTCTTCACGAAATTTACATCCTCTGCTCTCAGGAGATAACGCCTGAGATTTGGGCCTATTCTGAGTATGGCGTGGTTGGTTAATTTTTACATATGACTTATCCTTAATAAAACCAGTTTGCTGAAGTAGATCACGGGTTCACTGCTATAGAAACAGTGGCCATCACCTTCTTGGGGACTGATTCCTGAGCTTATTTGCTTTAATGTCCTATTTGCCAAAACGAGGACTTGCCTTAGTCATTGTCTTCTGTTGCAGAAGCCCAGACTTACCTAACTTTTTAAAGTCGTGCCAAATATTTGGAAATGCCTATCTTTGTTGCCAAAGAGAACTAAGGGAGAGAGCACAGTAGATCAGCAGGAGTGCCAGGTTCAAGAGAAAGCAGTTTTAAGCATATTTCCTACTGATGATGTATCATTTTATAGGACAGCATGTTGTCACTGTTACCATCATTATTGCAGCAATAAATTGAACTTGCTGTAAATCTATGTATAAATAATGTTCCTGGGGAAAGCTTTACTGCACTTTAATTACAGTGTACTCTATTATCATGTTTATTGAAAACCAATGTGGTGATATTTTCCAATTGGAATTTCCCAAGTGTTGCATCATTAAAATTTCGGAACCAAATATGCTTATCAAAAGATTTTTAAAATCTTTTTGGAAAAATGTTTTATCAAAAGCTGAAAAATTGTTCTAGTGGTAAATCCTATCTTATTAAAAATAAGATTATTAACCTTGGGTCAGTCTAATTTTAAGCATTATATTGATTTCCTATGTTGAAAAATAGAGAATTCTGGGAGCCCAAAAGACTATACATTTTTCTGTTACATCAATGAGAAATGTTTAGAACAAATACAGTAATAAATGGCATATATTGGGATATCCACTAAATAGCTCACACTAAACAGAACTGCCAGAATTTAAGCCAGTGGACCTTGATGACTGGTCCCCATGAGTTTCCTGGTACTACTACATTTGAAAATGATATTCAATGAATAAAAATGATCTTTATATATATTCTAGAAAAAGAAAATGCACCTGACCTTCAGGAATGGACCTGAGACTAGAATATCTGAAATAAGCCTCTGAAGAGACCTCAGAGAGTCATGACAATATATCAGTTTGTTTGTTTGTTTGTTTTGCCCTGGTAATTAATCAGTGAATAGTGGTTTGCTAGAAAGTTTAATTTTTTGAGATTGGGCGTATTTCGTATTTTTCCTTCCTTGCAGAACTCATCTTGACGCCTCAGCTGAGTTGCGGTATTCCGTTGGATCCCTAGCGGACAGCCAGTCTGACTACAGGGCCACTAAAGTAATAAAAAGACCGCGGAGAGGCCGCCTGGGTGTGCGAAGAGAGGAACCAAAGGTCAAACTTCTTATTTCGAGTCTTTGATGATTTTAAGTAAATACACTATTCCATTTTGGGTAGAGTTATATTAATAATAAGAGATTAAAACATCTTTATTAGTTTCAAGGATGTTTTAAAACTATAGCTAACATGAAACCCCCACTGTGTACCAGTAGTTGAACTAAGCATTTCCCATGTATTTATCCACATAACTGTATGAATTACTGTTTTTATACGAATTTCAGATATGACAAGATTGAAGCTCAGAAAATTTAAGTGTTCAACATTACACAGCCATCCGAGTGATAGAGTCAAAACTTGAGCCTATATCTGTGTGGTTTCACAATCCATGTTTTTTTATCCATTAGGTTATATTGTCGAAAAAATGGATTTTTCATTTGCTTGGGCCCTTAAGCCATGGAATCCATATTGCTAATTATAATTAATTAAATATTTAAATTATAATAACTTTTAATAAAACTTTGAGGAAAATACACAGACTACTGAAAGTATTTATGGAGAACTGTTCATTATAACCTGCAGTGCCAGCCTCCATTCAGTCAGTTATTAATATGTGTGAACTGTGTATATTGAGTAAGTAAGAGTTGCATTTTGTGCCTTAAGTACAGTTTGTATACTTATGTGTGTTCAAGGTAATATATAACCTACTTGTCCTTGCTTGTATACCGGCTCTGACACTCTGTGGTGTTTATTTGGCACCTATGTGTCATGTATAAATTAATCCCTCATAGTAGACATTCAATATTTGCTTAAAGGATGAATAAATGGATAAATGAAGAACAAGTTAAGTCCATCTCAGTTCTTTTCTCACTTTTATGTGACAAATAAATTTGTGCTATTGGGTACCAAAACAATTTGTATCACAAATGTCAATTCAGGTCTTCAAACCTTCAAAAAAATGCTCAGGGTAATATGTTTCCCCCTCCAAAAATTATTTCATTTCATTCCAAAAATGAAAGCCAAGTTTTTAAAAATCGGAAAACTCTAGGACCTCTCTCTTACTCCCACCCTCTCATACCTTCAGATCACCGCTTGAAAAACACTGGCCTACTGGTTACTCAAGACTTTCATTCAAATGGAAGATTCATTATAGCAAATGAAAAAGCATAGTTATACTATAACTTTCATCCCTGACTTATTTATTTTATAATTGGAAGTTTGCATCTCTTTATCCCTTTCACCTGTTTCATCTGTTCTCCCCCGCCAACCCGTCTGGCGACCACCAGTTTGTTCTGTGTGTTTGTGGGTCTGTTCCTGGTTTCTGTTTGTTCATTTGTTTTGCTTTTAACATTCCATGTATAAGTGAAATCATTAAGTCTGACTTACATCACCTAGCACAGTACACTCTAAGTCATCCATGTTCTTGCAAATGGCAAGGCTTCATTTTTTATGGATGAGTGATATACCAGTGTTGTGTGTGTGTGTGTGTGTGTGTGTAACACATCTTTTCCATTCATCAGTTGGACAGTTAGGTTGCTTCCATATCTTGGCTATTGTAAACAGTGTGCAATAAACATAGGAATGCATGGATCTTTTAGAAATAGTGTTTTTGTTTTTTTCAGGTAAAAATACCCAGAAGTGGAATTGCGGATTGATAGATAGTATTTTATTTCTATTTCTAATTTTTTGAAGAACCTGTGTACTGTTTTCCATAGGCTGCATAGTCAGTAATACTGTAATAGCTTTGTATGGTGACAGATGGTGACTACACTTCTCATGATGAGGATTTTGTGATGCATATTATTTTGAACCACTATATTTTACACTTGAAACTAATATTATATCAAATACAATAAAAATAAATTTCAAAAAACATATTCCTGTTAATTAGCATCCTGGGCTTAAAATATCAAAGAGGTATTTAAGTGACCAGAGCTGTGGAGATTAAATTAAACCATTTTGCAATATTTTTAATGATATTTTGTTAGAATACATGTAAATGAATGTTGGGGAGAGAATTATTGTACAGCTTAGTGTGTTATAATATATGTAGTCTCAGCCTATAATAAGTACAGGTAAGACTAATTAGTATAAGAGATGGAAATGGGTAAGTACCACTGAATAGAAATTGTTCCATTTGGAAGCAAGGAAGGATATTACAAACATAGATACTTTAAAGGAATTGTTGCCTTGAATTGTGGTTGAACTAGAAATCATGCAGCAGTTTATCATCTTTATTCCTATGAAAATCTTGATATTTATGCTGACACCTAGTGCATGCCATTACTTAATATTTCAAGGAGCTGTTTTATGAAATGATAAATTAAAATGTTGGCAATCCTCAGCAGCAGCTCTGCTTTTGCCAGGTCAGTTGCAAAATCATGTGTGCTTTTTCACTGTTTTTCAGAAAAGTGCTTTGAACACGAGCAATAGGGTAAATGCTGTAATTGTTCATTTGCCATTCAGGTGAAATCTCTTGGGGATCACGAGTGGAACAGAGCCCAACCAATTGGAGTACTAAGCAGCCGTCCTTTTGAAAGTGACACAGAAATGTCTGATATCGATGATGATGACAGAGAGACGATTTTTAGCTCAATGGATCTTCTCTCTCCAAGTGGACATTCAGATGCCCAAACTCTAGCCATGATGCTTCAGGAACAACTGGATGCCATCAACAAAGAAATCAGGTGAGTTCAGTTATTACTGGTGGTTCCCAGGGATTAGACAAGGTTGATACTCAAAATGGGATACTCAGCATTGGCACTGTGTGGGAACTTGTTGGAACTGCAGAATCTCAGACCTCACCCCACACCTACTGAATCAAAATGTGTGTTTTCACAAAAATCCCAGGATATGTGTATATATTCTTTGTAAATTAGGACAGTCTTTTTAAGGAACATACATTAAACATATGCAGATGAATGATATTAGGGCAATATAAAAGAATGAGGTAAAGATAAAATCTTCTCTAATGAATTTTAAAGCACTGTTAAAGTTAATATTTACTATTTAAGTGATATTTGTGGTGATAAGTTACATTAAGGTACATTTAACACTGCCGTAACGATAATAAGTAGCTTTCAAATTAATATGCAGCTAGCTAGCTCCTTGAAAGTGTTGTTTAGATATTGGAGCAAAATTAACTACAGAATGATTTCATGCTAGATATGAAAAATGTGCTGTAACCACATGGCATAATAGATGGTTTCCAAAGTATAGGTAACATCATAGAGTTGAAATACAAGTTACCATGTCAAACATTGAGAACAGTTGTCACTATGATAACTTCAGTTTTAACTTAATATATACTTTCTTGAATCTCAATGACAAATCTCATTCTTTTTCTATCATTAACTCCAGTGAAAAATCCAACTGGGTCATGTAGATTTTTTTTTTCTTTCAAACATCAGGAAACCATTCTTGGTTTTTCAACTGATGAACAGTTTTTTACTGTTTTGAACAGTGCTTTTATTTGTTTTGTTTTGCAGCTCTGGCTAGATATGTTGGCTTCCTAACACAATTCAAATCCACTTAATTCTCTATAGTCATCACCCTGTTGCACATTATAATAGCTTCTCATCTGGATAACAATAATAATTTCTGTCTGGTTTCTTTGTACTTCCCCATCTAATTCAAACTAACACTGCAGGCAGAGAAGGTTTTTTAAAACCAACCATGCTTATGTAACATTCCTTTTCAAATCCTTCAATTGCTCTTAAGATGATCAATATCCTTCATATGGTCTACAGTGTCCCTCCTGCCTCAAAAATCTCTTACCATTCCCCTGCCCAACTCCATGTCCCATTATACATGACTTCAGCTCTTTCACTGTTCCATGCTCTCCCCTTTGTTGTTGCTGTTCATTTCTTCTGGAACATTCTCCATAATCCACACCATTCTGCCTTTACACCTCACCCACTCTACTCTTACTCACCGTGAACAACTCCACCACCGCCAATTCTGTCCTTCAGTTCATTTTACTGCCCTTAGATTTTTTTACCTTCTCTAGATCTAAGCTATAGAAGAATAAAAAAATGTACCTGGTTTGGCTCGCTGTTTTATTTCCAGATCTTAGAAATTTACTTGATAAACAGAAAGTGTTTCATAAATATATGATTACTATAAATAGAAAAAAAGAATGGAATAGGCATTCAAAATGAGTAACACTTTTTGATGCTGTGCAGCTAATAGTTGACCTCATGGAATAGATTTGATATCAAGTATACCCTTGTGATATGTATATTCTTGTTTTCAGAACATAGACCCTCAATAACAATCTATTTCCCTTCAGGGACTCTTAGCTTTGTTACATTAGGGTAGCAATTCCCAGTCACAATCTTGACCTAGACTAATTAAGTCAGTACCCAAATAGTGTGCTCAAACTGTTGTCCTTTAATTTGCTTCCCTGCCCCCCATAATATAGTTGCTGATTTATAAGAAATTAAGAAGTGCATAGCAACTGTCAAAAAAATAGGCATCTTGATAAAAACAGTTGGGATCTGCTGACACCAATGAGAATTTATGTCTGGTTCAGATCTTTCTTTTTTCACAAACTATTTCTAACCATTAAAAAATGCCTCTTTTCTGGCTTCTTCACAGTCCCCTGATTTTTTTTAAAGGGAGAGATCAGATTACTTTAAACTCACTTGCCACTGCAGCATTCATTAATCTGTTCATCTACAGCTAGCTACTATTTTGTCCACCTTAGTTTTGTTGTCTTATTTATGCTTTCATCCTTCTGTATGACTCCTTTAGGACTACCTCACCAACACAATGAAATATTCTGAAGGGAATCTATTGTTGTTTTTCTTCACTTTCTATGTTTACATCATAATCTAAAAGACCAATGGATTTTCATTTATTTTTCCAAATTTACTGAACATCTGGGTAGCATTGGATTTCCTATTTGACTTCAGTCTTTCACTCGTTCCTCTAGATGTGACTCTGCTTTAAAATTAATAGAATAGAATACAGTCTTCTTGAACAGCAGAACAATGTTGACTCTCACCAGAATTTTCTTAAGGAGTCATTTCCCACCATTGATTTTAAAGTACAAAATTCCATTTTTTTGAAGAGGCAGTTTTTCCAATGCAATGTGTTTAAAGCATTAAACTGTTGTACTTTGTTAGTCAATTAAGCCTTCCTTTGGGGTTCTGATCTTTGGGTGAAATTCAAATGCATCCATGAAAGTAAACTTCAGAGTAACAGAATTCATATTCTTGTACAGGTGAAAAATTACAATTAAGTGTAAATGTGCCTCCTAATATTGTTTTTACTGTTTTTTTTAGAGTAGTTTAAGGTCCATAGCAAAATTGAGGGGAAGATACAAAGATTTCCCATATACATCTTGGCCCCACACGTGCATAGCCTCCCCCATTAGCAACATCCTCCACACAGTATATGTTTCTTACAATTGATGATCTTACACTGACACATCATAATCATCTAAATACCATAGTTTACATTATGATTTACTCTTGGTGTTATACATTCTATGGATTTGGAAAATGTATTATGATACATATCCATCATTATGGCTTTATTTTCACTACCTTAAAAATCCATTATGCTCTACCTATTCATCCCTATCCCCCTCCCAATCTCTCCATGATTTTACCTTTTCCAGAGTATCATATAGTTGGAATCATACAGTGTGTACTCTTTTTATATTGGCTTCTATCACTTAGTCATATGCATTTAATATTCCTCCATGTTTTTTCATGGCGCGACTGCTCATTTCTTTTTAGCAATGAATTATATTCCATTGTCTGGATGTACCATGGTTTATCCATTCACCTACTGAAGGACGTCTTTGTTGCTTCCAAGTTTGGGCAATTATGAATAAAGTTACTATAAACATCTGTGTGCAGGTTTTTGTGTGGACGTAAGTTTTCAGCGCCTTTGGGTAAATAACAAGGAATACAATTACTGGATCACATGGTAAGAGTATTTTAGTTTTGTGAGAGACCATTAAATTGTTTTTCGAAGTAAATATGTAAAAGAAACTGTCATGATAACCTTGCAGTTAAAGATTACATTTCCTAAGAGATCACAGTAAGCCATTTGTAGTTAAGAGGAAAATATCACAGAAGAGGTTTTTTGATTCCCATTTTTCAGGCAAACTGAACGACCTGGTACACAGTTTCATTATAATATGAAAAATGTGTATAGATTCAATTTAACTAGGATCTTTATGCAACCCAGCTAAAGTTCTTTATTCCTTATGTCTTGTAATAACTAGTTTATACATAATCTTGAAGCTTCTATTTCAAGAAAAAAATAGTGCTCTGTCTTCTCAAAATCATTTACAGCAGCAGTTTTTTTTTTTTCATTATCTATCATCTCCAACTTACTAAATTGTCTGGTGCTTATTGAAAGGTGACTTGGCTAAGTAGGTATTATGTTAAAAAAGACTGTTTTATTTGGCCAAATAATAAGTGTGGGTGCCCATTTATTGAATCCATCAGTCATACTTTCATTGGGTGGGAGGTAAGAGTCAGTGACTTTGTTGGGATCTGAGTTTCTAGAAGTTTCATTGATTGGCACCTGAGTTCAAATGTAAGGTAAGGATTAGTGGCAGAAATTAGGCTGGCAAGGGTTTAAAAGACTTTTAGCAAGTAGTATAGAAAGAGGGTCAAACTGAAAACAAAGAGAAATCTCATCATTTGAAAAGAAGAATTTTTAAAATTTCAGCCAGGAAGCCCCTGGAATTTATTGAAAGTTATATTTCCTAGAGGAAAAAAAAAGTGAAAACAGGTTTGATATAAAATGCTCAGAGTAGTTATTTATTTACTTGTTTACTTATTTATGTGAATTCCCATTCCTGTTATTGCAGCTTATAGTGGATCAAAATTAAACTGTATCTTTCAGGCTAATCCAAGAAGAAAAAGAATCTACAGAGTTACGTGCTGAAGAAATTGAGAATAGAGTGGCTAGTGTGAGCCTGGAAGGCCTGAATTTAGCAAGGGTCCACCCCGGTACCTCCATCACGGCCTCGGTTACAGCTTCTTCGCTGGCCAGTTCATCTCCCCCTAGTGGACACTCCACGCCAAAGCTGACCCCGCGAAGTCCTGCCCGGGAAATGGATCGGATGGGAGTCATGACACTGGTATGGATAATGTGTCCAGAGAATGCCTGCCCCCGTTAGGGTTCGTGATGCGTTAGCTGAAACACACTGGGTGTTTACTGTAGTCTAAAGATTTTCTGTGTGTTTTATTGTTTCTTTTTTCACCACATCTCTATAGAGCAGATACAATTACTAACCCCTTTATGATGAGAAAATATAATCTACATAGGTGTAACTTTCCCAAGATCACATAAGTAAATTGAAGAACAGGAATCTAAATATCACATCAAAATCTGAATGACTTAAACCATTAAGTACATTTTTATTGATGATATCTTGATGAAATAAATTGGGACTGAGTGTTTTCAGTGCAATAAATCACAAAATATTTATTACAGTTGCTTCAGTACACTAACATAAAATTGTAATTTTGTAGTATGCAAATAGTTTTAATAAAATCCAAAAAAAATCAGTAACAGCAATTTCCCATTTTTGTTTTAGGATTTCATGTCAACATGTTCACCCTTCTTTAATTCTTTATTTCTTTTATTTTTATAGTTAGGATTAAAAGTTGGAAATATAAATTTGGAAGTATTCTAAACATAATAGAAGGAAAAATCAAAATGTCCCTTGCTAAAATATTATCAGAAAATATGGTTGGAATGTCTACTGAATGCTTTGATGTTTAGTCATTTAATTCTCATAATAACATTTCCACGTCTGAGGGCAGGATCTCAATAGAGAGCCGAGGTAACTGAGGCCTTCAGAGTATGAGTAAATTGCCCAAATTCAATACAGCTGCTAAGTGGAGCTGGGTTTTTCTTCACATTTTGCTAATGCAAAAACATATACTATTCTCTCTTTTGTGTGTGTGTACTTACCTGGAAATATGGTAAAATGACAACAGTAACGAAGATGTAAATATTCTGAACCATTTCTGGAGGTAAAGTTCTGTGGATTTGTAATGAATATTAAAACTGTATTATTAAAACAATAAGATTCCAATTAAAAATAAAAGTTTGGGGATAGAGATGAAAATGCAAATAGAGCAAATAATAGTTTATACACTATAAAGTCTAGCACAAGTATAACAAATGGAGGAAAAATCAGTGATACTACAGAATGTGAAGAGTATGTAGTTTCTGTTCAGGAGGCTGTGAAGCTGCTATAAAAACTATCACAGTGCCTGTGTCTGGGTGAATGTGTATAATCGCTGAATAAAGAAGTTTAATTTGTTTTCTAAATGACATCTTTAAATAAATATGTTGCAATTATGTGTATTATGGCTAATATATTATAAAACTTACTTTCATTAGTATTAATTTACATAAATGTACATATATATATTTATATGTGTGTGTGTATATATATATATATATATATATATATATATATATACATTTATATACATATACATATATATATATAAAATGCTCTCACTCCTAGGGAAAAACTACTTTATAAATAAAATACTTCCTTTTAATCTTCACAGAGTTTCTGTTATATATATAAACAAAATATCTTTTTCTTTAATGTTGCAATTGAGAACTGAGACAGAATATGGTTTACCTGGGGAGGGAACATTTCCCATATCCAAACTCTTTACAGTTATGGGACTTCCATGCAAGAAAGTCTATCTAAAAGAGAAATGGTGAAATTATTTAAAAATGGAAACATTTACATCCTTAGGGCCATTGAATCCTCTATTCTGTGCACATTTCCAGACTTCAAATTTAAAATATTCTAAAAATAGCAGACAGTGGCCAATCAGAGCATAGGCCAGCTAATCAGATCTGACTCATCCAGATACTGTACAGTCTTTTAGCCAATGTACTAAGATATACTAATCCAGTATATTAACCTACATTATAACCTGCTCATTTCAGAAATCTAGGAACCATCATCTGATTTTTTTTAATGAAAAGTGATATTGTTTCTGCCTTTGTTTCTGCATATTTAATATATGTGGCAGATATTGATGACCTGCTTATTACCAGAGCTAGAGTAACAATCTTGGCCCACAAAGCATAATTTAGTCAGCATTGAAGGCAAGAAACTGGTTATTTCTGTACTGCTATTATTTCCTTACATTTTTACAACATACTGTTTTTCCCTTTTAAGTACTTTCATAAACATTAGCATCATAATCCCTGACAGTGTTATTATTTTTTGATAATAAAATAATACATTTATAATCATTTAGATGTGATGGTGCTCTATGTGTGAAAAGGATGCCATTGCTTTCATGCATTTTCTTGAGCAGTTAGTCATAAATAAATCAGAGGTAAATGAACATTATAATTAGAGTACTTAAAAATAGAGCATTTCCTGAGGGTAAAAAGGCATTCAAAATGTTCAATATCTGACTCAGTAAAACAAAAATGAACTCCAGGAACTCCTTATCACCTCATGAAATGTTATCTTCAAATTCATTATTGTTACAGGTTAAAAAACAGGTAAATTTTCTTTTACCCATAGAAAATATGGAGAAAAATTGGTTTTGTTGGGTACAATTCATTGTCAAATATTCTAAAGAAAAATGAGAAATTTTAGGGACTGAAAAGCAAGTATTGAAGAGACATTGTATTCATTTGTACTGTATATGTTTATATGTCTTGCAAACATTAATGAAGCATTCTTGTATTTACTTTTACCCCACTGTAAATCCATAAACATAAATAACATGCTAGCAATATCTAGTTAGAATTTTGAATGTGGTAAATCAACCCATTTTTCCAATAACAACAAAAATGTTAAGCATAATGGAAGTTCAACAAAAATTGTTTTATTTATATAAGAAACTTACCAAAGATATGACATGAATAAGGTTCATCTGGAATCATCAAGAATTAACTTAAAAAAAAATCCTGTAAAAGAGCATTGACATGAAAACTAAAGCCCAGAAACATGTTATATTGAGGCCAGAGCTTTGGCATTTGGAAATGGGGAAGCTGTTAGAATGCGAGGAAGTCTGAGATTCCTCTGAAACAACATACCTGCCCAAAGGTCTGCATAGATGGGCAAAAGGAATTGTTTCTAAACTCAATATATATGTATTGGATCTTCATGTATGCATAATCATCTTCATCCCCATCTGTATTTTCTTGGGAGGATATAGTCCCATATTAATCTCTGGCTAGCTCACTCCATATCTACTTTATATTCATAGGGTCCATGCCTCATACCTTATGCTTGTAAATATGACCCCATCATGAAGCGTGCCTCTCACCCATTCCACCTAGAAAATTCCCCCTAAGTAACACCCAGGAGGAGTACTTTTGTAACGGTTAAAAAACATTTATTTAGAAAACAAAAGATGACCAACTTACAGATACTATTTAAACTTGTAACATGACCAAATGGTAATTATTAATTAGTTGTTTCATGTTGCTTTTATTACTGCCAATCGCAGCCAAGTGATCTAAGGAAACATCGGAGAAAGGTACTGTAAATATCTTTTATATTACTATTAGTTGAGTATTAGTTGACAGTTTACTGTCAGTACAATGCTGCTTGTTTTAAAAAGTACGTTTCACTACTATTCAGGTATGTGAAGCCAACAGATCAAGAGATTACTAACAATGAAAAGATAGCTTGTTACTCACACTTCTCAAGAGGGGAGGGCATGCCATGCTGTGCAGGGTCAAGGGGAAGGAGCAGGATGGAGCAGGAAGTAGAAAGAGCAAGGAAGGATGGCCAGGAGCCTTTACTGTGGTTTCTACAGGAAAGGCAAGGCAAGGCGTGGAAGCAGGGTTAGGAGTGGCTAGTTTGAATATCAGTGAGCTCTAGTGTATAGGGGCTCTCTCAAGTTGTCTGATACCTAGACCAGGATGATTAAGGCAGAGGAATATTGCCTCCTCAAGTGTAAGAGTCAGATAGAGAAGATGATTTAGGGTACTAGTATAGATTGGTTGATTTGCATATGGTAAGTGCATTTCAAGAAAGGAGTTTACCATCTCTAGGGAATAGCTAGCCCTGGGAGGGGAATTCTTTCCCCGGTCAACATAGCCTCAGATGCTAGAGCATCAGGAACACAGAAAATATGAAAATGCACTTGATACACTGCTTTCCTGTTTGGTATGATATCAATAGAATAAACATTGGATATGAAAAACAGAAGGAACTCTAGTTCTGATTCACAGAATGGTATCTTGTTAGGTAACTGAGAATAGCAAAGCTCAGACTCACAGGGTATCAGATGGGAAAGATTTCAAAGATTCAACCTACTACCCAGTGCGTAAATCTATTCTTCAGCATCTTTGACATATGGTAGTCAGCCTAATCCAAATACTTCTGGGACCAAACAATTTTTTTTTAAGTAAGGGACTCTGTATTATGCTTGTATGGCTTAGCTAGATGGCTCTTTTCCTTGAGCCATCATCTCTCTCCCTGTTACGTCTTCTCCTTGACACTACCAGTTGGCTCTCCAGTTTACCACGTTCTTATTTGTCTTTGACTTCCACCACATGTACCAGGATTACACTGGGGATATAGAAAGTAATCTGAGAAATGATGTAAAAGAAGTTCAGTAGGTATAAGAAAAATACTCACAAAGAAGATCCTATACAGAAATGCAGCAGCAGGGAATTCAGGAAGGAAAGAGGTGATTGGTATGAAAGGTAGGTCATGGAAAGGAAACTGCAAACCAAAAATTGTATATCGTGGCAAGGAGTTACATGAATGGTCTCATTTACATGTTGAAAAAATACATTAAGGTAAATATCACTTCCATTTTATTGATGAAATTTAATCTTAGATCAGGTAAGTAATTAGCACTTGCCATTTAACAAATAAGAGAAATCAGGATTCAAATCCATCTCTGATGCCAAAGACTTTCTCCTCCACTTGGTTTATATAGTGTCAGCTCTAAGTGTTATCCATAGAAACAGTTTGACTGTATTGTTTTTAAGAACTGATATTTGGAATGTTGCCATAGTTTGGCATGTGGATAGAGGAGGATATTTTATAAAAGAGGGTTTAAGGAAAAAACTTGGAAGCAAAAATGATCAGCTTAGCAGAAACTATTGTAGTTAAATCATAGAACTGTGAAGACATGCATACATATTAGGAAGAGTTTGGAGACATGCTTTATGGATTTAGAGGAGATGTGAGTTTAGAAAGGGTTTTCCATAATATTGACATTATGCTGAAACCCTTTCTTGAAAAAAGATTCTCCTGGTGGCACTATGCTAGTTGACATGGAGAGAGGAAACCCTATTAAGACATCTGATTAAACTGTTCAAAGTAATCTAGCCTTGGATGACAAGAGGCTAGACAAGCAATTCCACTAAGTTTCTCCAAGGCATGAGGTCCCTGTCATATAGAAACATAAGCATAATAGCTTAATGTGAAAAGAAGCAAGACATTGTGTAGACATAGAGCACAGCTTTAAAATTGTTGCTGTAGCCATACTGAGAACTGTTTTTCATTAAAACTTCCAGAACCATGTATCTCTCAGCTATGCTTTCCACAATCTTTTTATCTATCTATCTGTCTAGATATTATAATGCACAAGAATGCTGTAAATAATGCAGCTTTGTTGTAAAAAATATCTCTACAATTAACGACTATTGAAATGTCATGTTTTAATACAGTTCATTGTCTCTGACAAAATGTTTGGTATCCTGAATTGTTCTGGACTCTGAACTTAATTCTTTAAAGAAGTCCCTTCCATTCCATCTTCTTATGGTTTTCCATATGCCTTTGTCAATTTTCCCATGAGAGGTAGTGAAATGAAACAATTTGTAAGAATTATGTTCTTTTATTATTCTCACTTTTAAAAAAGTTTTTTTCTAATAAACTCCACTCATTTTTAAAAAATATTCTGGAACAAATTTCACTAGCCTGATTTAAAACACTTTTTCTCATAGTTATATTTTGCCAACTTCCCTTCTCACTTCAAAAATTTTCTACTTAAAAGACGTACATGTCATAATAATCTGACTCTGCATAATTTTTTTCATGAATTAGTTCAAATATGTATTCAATAACTTTTTGTAAGGCCTTTACATTCTGAGATACCAAAATGGATTCCAGCATCCCTGGATATGATCTATGGGACTTACTTACTTTTAAATAATATTTTTGTTGGTCCATTTAAAAAATTGTATTTTTTAAACTGGACTGTCTTCACTTTTAAACAGTTGTAAAAAGCACACTCTTTAGTAATGTGAATTTACATATATAAGACCTCTATGCCCAAAGTTTTGTTTTATTTTGTTTTTGTATTACAATTGTTCAAATAGCCTTGTTTTAATGATTCTCCATTGCCATTAATTTCAGCTGAAATTTAGAGTCCATCTGAATGTACTATTTCCACTTCTAGATTGCAGTGGTGGAAGAAGATGGTCGGGAGGATAAAGCCACAATTAAATGTGAAACTTCTCCTCCTCCTACCCCTAGAGCCGTCAGGATGACTCACACCCTCCCTTCTTCCTACCACAATGAAGCCCGGAGGTATGTCTCTCTCAGCTCACTGCAGCACGTTGTACACTCTCCCACAGAAAATATTCGTTTCCTGTCAGCGTTTTCAAATGGACTGCTTAAAAATTTATATGAAAAATTTGATTTGAGCTATAATTCCCCATCAGGGTATTGCCCTGCTCCTTTCCCCAATACCACTTGTGAAAAAACAAATTTCCATTCTGAGATCAAATACTTGGTTTTAAAATTAACTTTGTAGTTGTATTACTTGCTAATATCAAGAATAGCTCTTCTATTTTTAACGGACATTTCTTATTAAAATGGAAGCAGGCTAGATGAAGGACTCTTTAGGAATAGTAAAAAAAAAAAACTGAAGGAATTCCCAAACAAGACTGTAAACTTGGTGTGTAATGTAAGCGTAATTAAGGCCTGAAAGTACATGAATGCATCTCATTTACTTTTAGTGGATAGGTGTGTCTACCACCCTGTAGGCGCTGGTCAGGCAGAAAGTTCTTAGGGGAAAAAAAAAGCACATTTGCCAAAATATTAAAGGAATAGATAAGTTTACAAGGGGAAATATTCCATTTGTCATAGCAACTCTTCATATGGTCCTCATCCACCTACAAATTTACAAACAGATCTCCATATTAATTGACATAAGTAAATCTAAGCATGTGGTTTACATCTTAAATATATGTCCTTTTACTGTCTTATCAATTATAGCATCTCTGGACATACAATTGATATAACTGAACATAATGACTTAGTGATTAATACTTTAAGAATCTGTCTTCTAAATCGTATGTTGTTTACAACGAATGTATTTGATAACAGAGCTTTCTGTACTGGCAGACATTTCTTTTGTTCTGTTGATTTTTAATTTTCAATGTGGATAAAGAAAACAGTTATCCAGCTTCAAAATATATACTTCCCTCACTCTTCAAAACAAGAGTGAATTATAGTTTAACATGTGGAAAACTATTGCTTTGAGTCTACAAAACATGAACTCAGATGTATTAGGATGAAGAGGTAAAGTTAAGTAATTCATCATGATATTGTCAAAGTACCAGCTATAGAAAAAAAAGTGGTGGTGACCATATCTATCAAATGCCTCCTATTTATACAGTGTCAAATATACTGACCTGGAACGGAACTGAGGTGGACTACTTGAAAGTCACCTATGTTTACCACATACTAAAAGAATACCTGAAAAATGTAAGAAAAATATCCAGTGATCACTAAGATATACGGTTTTTTGCTTCCAAATCCCACACGGATGATTTAAAATTAAATGAGTTTGGCTCCAAAACTAGAGAGAAAGATGGCTGAAAGAAAATCCAGTAGAGCTCTGGGCTAGAACAGCAACTTAAACTTCATTGTTAGTTATGTTGAAATGTCTTATCGTGGGTTATTATATTTAAGACTAAAAAAACACAAACCCTTGGAAAGGAATAGGTAAAGGGCCAAAGCGAAATAATAAAAGGTCATTTAACCTTCGGTTAATAAGCCAACCTGTACTCATCAATTCCTTTGAGATTGCATGAAAAAATGATGAAAAAAAAATCATTTGGAACAAAAATAAATTTTTCTAGAGAAAATTTGGATTCTCAAGGCCCCCAGGTTGAGGAGACCACACTTCACTGTGCTAAAGAGGAAGTGTGGGAGGAAAGGGAGAAAACCACCCAGAGTCTACATGCGTGGCCTCTTGCACTAGCATAGAGAAAGGAGGTTTGTGTACCTTGTGGATTTGCATCCAAACGAGCAGTTTGCCCTCTTGTGTTTTCCAGCAGTTTGTCTGCCTCCCTTGAGCCTGATAGCCTTGGGCTTGGCAGTGCCGCCAGCAGCCAAGACTCTCTTCACAAAGCCCCCAAGAAGAAAGGAATCAAGTCCTCAATAGGGCGTCTGTTTGGTAAAAAAGAAAAAGCCCGACTTGGGCAGCTGCGTAAGTAGGCATATGTTTGACTTCCCACTGCTGCTCATTTTAACTTCTTGTGAATCTCCATCTATTTTTTATTTTATTCCTTATATTTTCATTTCTTTTTCCTACCTGACAAGTTTTATTTTTTAATAAGCTTGGTAAATCCAATTTAGTTTAATAATGCTTGACCAAACTTACAAGGGAAGATCATTGTAAAACATACAGTACTTTTGATTTCTCTGTTAATAACAATAGCTAGAATTTTTTAAATGATGACTCTGGGATAGACACAAAGACCTTATAGAAAAGTGTTATTACTGCCTTCCTTATATATTAATGGGTAAACAATGTCTTAATAATTTCCAGAGCTGAAATATTCATCCTAGTCCCAATGTTTCAAGACCAGTTTACAACCACTGGGTATACTGCCACTTTGAGCATAGATGTATATAAAAGCTTAGCTATGTGAATTAAAAGACTTTGTTGAAAAACTTGAGACACCTACAAAAAAAATCCAGAAGGATGTTTTCAGTCAAAATAAAGCATTCTAATATATAGGGCATAAAATGTAAATAGGAGCTCTCATAGCTTTCCACCAACAAACGGTACAGCATGTAGCTGGGGGGACAGGAATAGGGCAAAAGGGGCTGTGTTTAGGGTTAGTTATTATCAGTGACTAATTGAATAAAAATACAAATCAGTACATTTTAAATGACCCTAGGTAAATATATAAAAACATATACATATGACAGCTTTAAAAATAAAATAGCTATTTTACCAGCAAAATGAGTTTATCTGGGAAGAGCAGAGGAATTGTAATGTGGGACAAGCAGACTATGGCATGCCATCAGCAAGTTGGAAGAGACGAGGAGAACGTCAGCTTTCTTTAGGTTTTAGGAGGAAATCGGCGAGGGTTATTTTGAACAAATGTTCATCAATTATATATAATTTGACACAAAAAAGTTTGAAGTCGTAGAGGTTTTTCTCCAGGGAAAAAAACTGCAAGTAGTAGTTAGGGAGTCGTTGCTGGGGCAGGGAAAGACCTTCCTCTTTTTTGTGTAATGCAGGAGATATAATTCCTATTGGAAAAGTGCCCCCCCTTGTGGAGATGAGAATTCTCCTTCCTTCTTCCTGCTGATCACGCAGGCTGTCGGGTTGGGGGGTGGGTACCCGCGGGTAGTCCTCCCCTGCTTTCTGACTCCGTTTTAAGTGCGGTTTCCTCTACTCCTTTTTACACACAGATGGTGGACGGACAGATGGATAGACACACACATATATATAATTAACACAAAAAGAGTATGTGAAATATATTTCTTGGAATGATGATATACACTCTTGGCTTTTTTTTGGTGTCTTCCTCTGTATTTATTGTTTCTTCTGAAATCTCTTTTCACCATCTTGGTTATTGGTGATTACATCTTATTTTCCCCCCGTCCTCCCTTTATTTAACAGAGAACGAGAGCTACACTATTGGGAAAAGATTTAGCTCTTACTTCCAATGTAAGCGCTGAGCAGAATGACACAAATTTCTTAGGATTCCCTTTGATTTTGCAAGTAAAGGAATGATTACTGGCAAATAAAGCTCTAGCCCCCAGACTTAGTTCCCTGCTCTACACTAAAAGAATATCTGAGAGCAAAATTCATGGTCACGGATTTACGACTGTAGTTTTATTCAAAAATGACTTTCCCAACTTCCACGGTATTAAACCCACACAAAGCATCAGAAGCCATGGGAAACATGTTAAGCCGGCTGTGTGGTTCGTTTTCAGCAGGGGCATCAAATCCCCTTGGGACATCTGTGGCTCAGGAGAGAAGCCCCTTTGGCTATGAGAACACATTATTGCATGAGTAAAGAGGAGGGAAGATGATATTTTTCTGGATATAAAATGTACATGCCGAGAAATTGCTTTAAATATTTTATTTGATAACTACTTATAATCTTACCAAATTATTTGTCATTTCCAATATATTGTAGAGTAATTCACAATAGTGTAGTTACCTTTAAATATTTATTTTGCTAATATAGTAATCATTTTATTTATTCCCATTTCAACATATATGTTCATCTCAGAACCTATAATTTCCTGTTCCCTTTTAAAATGTATTTAATTGCCTTTTTCACTTAGATTTTTCTATTTTTATTTTATATTCAGCTTTGATGAATAGTTATTGAATCATTAGGAATTTTACCAGTACTATTCTATCAAAATCAAGGTATCCAAGATATATTTTAAAGTCTAGAAAAATATAGAGCCTTCTAAAAACCTAGCCTTTCTTACCCATTTTCGATGACTATGTGTCTCTATGTCAGATCAGATGAGAAGCAAATCAATTACATTTACATTCTTATCAACTCCTTCCAAGTCAGAAACTAGCAATAGTTATTCGGGATCACATCATAGATCTGGGATTATCTCTGAGCTCTGTTTTAACACCAAAGAATAACAGAGGTAGAGTATAAACAAAGCTAGAGTCAGTAGCATGGTAAAGACGGTGATTCTGATGAAATAAACAAGGACAAATACTTATACCTTTGGAGCTATAGAGAAACTACCCTGAAGGTGAATCAAAGCTCACAGAGAAACCATGAAAAAAAAAGTCTGTATTGGAAAGAAGACTTGGGTAAATAAGAAGAGAACACAGGCACAAATAGGTTCCAGGAAACCGTATTTGTACCAAAAGAAAACGGTCTGTAGTACCACTGGTACCTTGCTTGAGGGATACAGACTCGGGTCTACTTTTTTTCCTGGATTGTGAGGGAAATACCTTGAAAACTTACCAAACCCAGGGTCTGCCCACCTGGTGCTGCTGATTCATGCATCAGGTAACTAGGGAAGCATCTCTAGTGACTATGTTTTTATATCTTGATCTGGAAAATTCAGACACAGGAGCTCTGCTGACATTTTTTCTTCTACCAATTAAAATAGAAATAGAAAATAAGAAAGAGTGGATGGAAGGTACTATGGTAGAGGGATGATAGTGGCAAAGAACCAAACTTGACATTTTGGACCATGTCCTGAGATTTTGGACTCTGAGTTAACGAGCTCAACTCACAAAGGCAGAGAAATAAGAGCTCACCTGCGGGCAGCTACGCTAGGTGCCTTTAAGTGGAACATGGTGTGGAGGAAGAAAGCTAAATAAAACTGTGACAATGTTTGGTTGGTTCCATCAGGAATGACAAACAACCAAGAAGGAATTCTTAGTAATCAACAGAGGAGAATATTTGTAAAGGAGGTATTGCCTGCCTTATAAAACAACCTGAAAAGCTAAAATAAGGTAAAGTTCAGACATGATGGCTCAGTCAATGTGACTGCATGGATCACCCCAACCTGGGTGAATCAAACTCAGTATGCATATAGTCGAACTTTATAAATGTGTTACCAGCAGAGACCATATAAATATGGAAACCCCAAGGCTCAAAGGAAGCAGCGCATCAAAAGCATCTGAATAAAACTAACAGAAACCAAACAAATTATTTTATTCCAGAAATCTATCGTAGCATGTTTTCCAAATGGTGGGTGATTATTCAACCAAATCACAAAAGTAGCACAAAGAAGAGCTGATAGTAATGGGAGGTTTCAAGTTTTCAGGTATCTCTCGGAAAATTCATTCTACTTTTATTAGGGATTTGACAGTTCTTGTTCATAGTATTATTGCCTAGAATGTAGAAGCAGAATTTGCAAATTAAACATCTACTAGGTGCATCAGATTTCAAGCAGTGTTTAAAATAAATGGCAGTAAAGTAAACTTAAATGAATCAGTGAGCATATGTTCTTCCATTTAAAGCATTCAAATATAATTTTTAAGTATTATTCAGGAAAGATAAAACTTATATATGAGCCAAGTCTACCTAAAGGTCATAAATAATTTGGGCAAAAAGTCCTGGCAGAGGACTTAATGTTTCCAGCACACTTGGGGATCTGGTTTTAGTTTCTCTTTCTCTTTTTAAACTTTCTATTCACTCTTTTTTGTATATTGCAAGTCACAAGATGAGAAGATGTATTGATGGGCTCACAGAGAGTCATGGAAACAACAGGGCCAAAAAATACCTTTACCGATTTCTTGGAGCCGTAGATCCAGGATGTGGTAGCGTCCTACAAGACTTAACAGCCTGATGGCCACAGCCTTTTTTCCCTGATTTATGCATCCAGGGGCAATCTCTGATATTTCCACCAATGTTTAAACATACTCATATCAAATCTATATTTGAAAAGTCATCACTTGTTTCTGCCATCTTCCCTAGATACTAGCTTACCTGTCCTCTACTCTTAATATCCAAGCTTAAGCAAGTAGTCCACAACTACTTTTACTTCCTCTGTCAGCCACTTTACAACACCACAGCTGGACTTCCAAACTACTACTAAAATTCTAGAAACAATTTCAGGCTTCACCAATGTGGAAGACTGGTTAGGATAACGAAGGATAGGCATTAATCAAAGCAAGTCAAGAGGATGATAATGTGCTCACAATTTTATTTACCATAATGTGAACTTAAGGAAGAAGCACTTATATCTAAAAATAGGAGACTTCTTCCTAAAAACAGATTTTAAAAAATTCTGGTACAAAAGGAATATCTATAACAAATGATAATATATGTGAATGGCATAGACATGCAAGGACAGTGTCAGGAGGGCCACAAGCCAACATAAACTGATAATTAGAAGAACTGCCCCAACCCAAAGGGGGATTATAAAGTCCTTATTATTTTTATTCAGCAAAGTTTAAAGAAAATGAATAAAATATTTATGCGATGTGAACAGAATATACAAGTGGAATTATTCAAAAACTCTCATTTTTGCTTCTGTCTGCTTAAAGAGAAGGGTTTCATCCTAAAAAGAAGCATTAAGAGTACATTGAAGCCCAACAGGGTTGAAATTTTAAGGAAAAAAAAAGAAACAGCAATCCAAAATCATTCATTTCTTCCTACTCTAGATGAATAAGCATATGTTGAGCCACTGTTAACTGCAGAGTGCCAACCAAGGCCTTTACAAAACTGGCTAAAGCATGTTGGCATCAAGGAATTTTCAATTTAGAAAGATGGATGATATATAAACATATACCATCTTTTACTTAGAAAAAAAATTCAGTATGTTTCTGGCCCAGGAAGATTTTATCTGCTACACTGTCTGTCCTACCAGGACAACTAGGAGCTGGGGATCTGAACCTTGGGATCCGTGATTATGCTTCAGTAGTTGGAATCTTGACTGGCTTGCTTGACTTAATTTTATCTGAAGGCATTAAGCTATTTTGAAGCAAAGCAAATTAAGCTGTATTAAAAATAGCCACGTCAGAAGACACTTGTTTGTTTCTTTATCAAAGTACTCAGTGACCAAACAGGGAAGGTAGAAGGTGAGCTGTGACTCATGACATCCCTTTGGACAAGATGTCAGTGGGTCCTAGGTGATGGAAAAATTATGTAGACTTACAACTGGTTGAATATCCTCCTGTAATAGTTCTAATGAGTGGAGTGATGCCGGCTTGGATCAAAGCTTCTAGCGGCATGATTAGGACTCACTCCGTCCTTAGTATATCTCCCAGTCACTTGGACATGAACATTTCAGCAGCACAGATGTGGATGGCTGATATGGATAAGAAGAGCAAATGAAAAACATTAGTGTTATCCCTAAAGGCTCTCTCAAAAAACTGAGATATGGAGGATACAAGATATCACACTGCTAGCTATAGCTAGCTCTTGGAAGCATTTTTTATAACAAACTTTTAGAAGTTTCATGTGACTCTAAAGTCAATATATTAGTCAATAAGTGTATGCTACATGAATAGACATAAAGTAGTGGGATAAAAGACTTGTCCATTCTATGCTGCAGTAATATAACAGCCAAGGAATAGTGTCCATTTGTTGTTACTCCACTTTTAGAGGCATATCACCACCTTCCTAGGGTGGAGGAGAATATTGAGCTGATGTGGAGGGTTTAAATCATGTGAAGAGTAGATAAATAGATGGGTGTGTTTATTCAGCTTGCTAACCTCTCTCATGGCTGATTACAGATATCAGGAGAACTATTATATGTAGAAGAGCTCTTGGCTTTTTCATTGCTGAGTGAGGATAAAAAACTAGAACCAAAATGTTAACGTTTTAGAATGATTGACTTCATCTCAATGTAAGAAAGTAGACTGGGTGTCAGAATTAGATCCAAAGACCTATTCTTTGTCACTGGTGATTGTCAAGCAAAAGCTAGGGTAATACTAGGAAGAATTGTTGAAGATCCAACCATGGGAAAGGTGGTTGGTTGAGTGATCTCTAAGCTCTACTTCAACCCTGGCAATCCTGAATCGACAAAGCTCTAACATTTAAGCCTTATGTACAGCCATTATTCTTTCTAAAAAACATACACCATGAATTATTTATTATGAAAATGTATTTATATTTTTAAATTACAGACTTTTAGAGTTAGAAGATATCTAAAGACCATATAATGACCTACATTCTATACTTCACAGAAACTGAGATGATTTTACAATTGTCACTGCAAAGCAGTTGGTTGGTAATAAAGTTGGTGCAGTTGGTAATGATTCCCAGCTCTCAATTCCAGACACTATATTGTTGAGACTGTTTCAATCAAAAAATATCTCAGTGAGCAACTAGTTCTGTGGAACATATTTGGGAACTTAATGATATTAGAATCATGATTATTTCAAAAAGTTTATAACTTCTTGAGGATTTTACACATACATGCATGAAAAAGTGAAAAAGCAACAGGAAAAAGCCATCACAGAACACATTTATACACTTTCTTATAAAAGATGCAAGCATAATATCACTAAGGAGTTCAGATTATTAATGTTTCTTTCCCTATGTTTGATTCCACTAGGAATATCTAAGTTCAGTTTTCCTACAGAATTAGGAAAGTATAAAGCTTTCAAAGAGGATTTACCAGTGAGAAAAGGGTTCTGAAGCCATATGTAAGAGTGAACTCCAAGGGGAATTCAATGCAAAGGAACTGGGGTCTTTCTTATGGTGAGTTAGGAAGTAGGTACTGGCTGAGGTCAACCAAGTTATTAAACAAAGGAAAGATCAGGACTGAGGGTCAAGTTCCCAGGCTGTGGGAAGATCAGAAATGTAGAGATTAGGCAGCAGGAACTTGAAACAGTTAAGTGCACACAGGAAAGCTAAACTCCAGGGTCATGTATCCATACAGAATCACTAGTCAGAACTTAGAGCCATCACATGCCTTGCAGCAAAGGGAGCTCACCAATTTTGGAAAACAGTGACACAGAGCAGATAAGAGGTACAGATGCTAAAACAGCTACTACTTCTGGGGCAATAAAATGCTCCATATGATCTTAACACTTCCACTTGTGTAATACCTGGGAAACACCAGCTCTCCCAGGTCTTCAGAGAACCCTATTAATGACTATAAAGAAAAAAAGAACAGAACACATATGATCACCCTAGATGATGTTAATGGTAATGATAAAGTAAAGAGGCCATTAACCGGCATTGCAGGAGAAGGGAACAGACATCAAGGACAAAGAAATGTTTTTTAAATGGAGAACTGATCAAATGAACCCAAAACAGCAAAGCTACGAAAAAAATAGTAAAAAGAGAAAAACGTATTAAATTTGAACAGACAGATCCCCAATCACTGATATATAAAATGCACATGTTGGGTGAAAAAAAAGACATTTTTGCAAATTCCCTTTAAATGCATATGAGAAGCAATACATTTCAAAGAGATTTTTTACCTACTAAATTACAATTCCCTTTTCCTTATGGTAATCTGCCAGATTTTAATTGTCTGAACTCACTGACCTGCTATAATCATCATAATAAAGGAAATAACTTCATAATGACAAAACAGCATCAACATTGCACCTGCATGATTTAGAAGCACCTTTCTACACATAAACTTTGGATGGCTGTCCTGGACTTTACCCAAAATTCAGAAGGTTCCTAGATGCTATGGAACCAACAGATACAATATAAGCTTCACAAAGTATCAATTAGAGATGACTCATGCTCTGCATGGTGAAAAGACTTTTCTTTGAAGAAAGCAGTATTTAACTTCGATTATGAGCGCATTTATTCCCCTCCCTTTATGAGCCAAGCAACGTGCCTGCGTACATCCTCCAGAGAGCTGACAGACTAACAGACAAGAAACAATTAAGTAACCATTTATAAATTCAAATGTGTTTAAATACAAAATGAATATTGTAGATTGATACTGAAGAGAGATCAAATGAAAGAAAAGAATGAAGCTACTGATAAGCAGCAGATTGTAGCCTTAATGTCTCTGGAATTAGAGCTCCCTTTTTAATACAATAGCAGAACCTGCTGGACAGATGGGGAGACAGAGACCTTGCAATGTGGGTTTTGTTGAGAAATTCCTATACACTGAAGGCCAACATGAAATACATTATTTTATTTTAAATGGAATCTAAGACCCAGGAAACAGAGAGATACTTGCCTTAACAATCCAAATGAACCAGTATTTCCAACCAGTACCATCCATAGATTCAAGTATATGAAGGTCTTTCCTTGGATACCTTGACCTGGGTTTTAAGAAGCCTCACACCTTGCAACACCTTCCTTGAAATTTTCTATCATCATCCCCTCTGGTGCCTCAGAGAGGCTGGGGCTGGCAATGCTATCTTGGCAGGGCATCTTCAGCCAAGACCATGGGGAAGCACTGAAATTTTCTGTTACCTTTCAGACCCTGAGACCAGCCAGGGAGGGAGAACCATCTGGGAAGAGTGCCTGACCAACCAAACCATGTGGACCTGGGTCCCTGGTTCTCCCCTTCAAGGGGCCCCCTGACTCTCTGCTCCACTGGGGCCGACCAGATAGCTGAGGGAGCCCAGAGACTTGCATTTGGGCCAGTGACCTAAGCCTGGTTCCAGGAGGGGAGCCTGCGAGTGAATCATCCACCCTGCTGCTTGGTATTGTGTGAGACTGAACCCCTAGGTTATTGCCCTGCTGAGTGGGGGTTGCTCAAAATGTTTATATGGAAAAAGTACTTGAGTGGGCCCATAATGTCCTAGGAGTGGTCCTGTCTCCAATACTTACAAGTCCTCAAAGATCTCACCAAAATAAGTATGCGTAGTGATGGCTCAGAGATCTTGTTGAGAGTCAAGGATCTTGATTGGACTTTTGCATATACAACTACTAGGTGGCCACTAACAAGGTGATAAGCAATTTTATTACCTGAGTAATCCACTGAATCATGAAACTCAAGCTTCTGTGCCTGAGCACCTCAAGCCATGAGAAGGTAGCATTACTGATGCTCTCTCCATCTTCCTAAAGGACCTCTTAGAGAAGTAAGAGGTAATCCCTAGCTCCCACAGGCCAGCATTTCTTCTCAGGGGATCTGTTGCCATCTTCAGAAAGGTGAGCTCAAGGGTTCTCTATTCATTGAAAAATGCTTAGAATCCTTTTACCCTGCCCAATGTATATCAGTTGCATTTTGCAGTAATTGTGACATATCTAAAAAAATGTACCCTCCTCTTCCTACCAACATATGCAAATACTTACTTTCCCTCTGGGGACTGGTCCTGTTTCCAGTTGAGAACCACTAGTAGGTAGTACTGCCCAGCAGAAATCTAATGCAAGCCACAAATGTGAGTGACATATATAATTTTTAATGTTCTAATAGGAACATTAAGAAAAGTAAAAAGAGACAAGTGAGGTCAATTTCAATTATTTTATTTAAGCCAACATATCAAAAACATTTCAACATGTAACCATGTAAAATTATTCATTAGATGTCATTTTTTTACTAAGGACATGTATAATTTTTAATGTTCTAGTAGGAACATTAAGAAAAGTAAAAAGAGACAAGTGAGGTCAATTTCAATTATTTTATTTAAGCCAACATATCAAAAACATTTCAACATGTAACCGTGTAAAATTATTCATTAGATGTCATTTCTTTACTAAGGACATGTATAATTTTTAATGTTCTAGTAGGAACATTAGGAAAAGTAAAAAGAGACAGATGAGGTCAATTTCAATTATTTTATTTAAGCCAACATATCAAAAACATTTCAACATGTAACCATGTAAAATTATTCATTAGATGTCATTTTTTTACTAAGGCCATATATAATTTTTAATGTTCTAGTAGGAACATTAAGAAAAGTAAAAAGAGACAGGTGAGGTCAATTTCAATTATTTTATTTAAGCCAACATATCAAAAACATTTCAACATGTAACCGTGTAAAATTATTCATTAGATGTCATTTCTTTACTAAGGACATGTATAATTTTTAATGTTCTAGTAGGAACATTAAGAAAAGTAAAAAGAGACAGATGAGGTCAATTTCAATTATTTCATTTAAGCCAACATATCAAAAACATTTCAACATGTAACCATGTAAAATCATTCATTAGATGTCATTTTTTTACTAAGTTTTCAAATGTATTTTATACCTGCAACACTTAATTTGGACTAGCCGCATTTCAAGTGCTTCATAGCCACATGTGACTAGTGAATGAAATATTGGTAGGTGAATAGATAGTCTTAAAGCCCACGTAGCTATCTGAGCCCACGGACACCTGGACAAGAATGAGAAGACTCTCACCAGATTTAGATCATCGCTCTGAGAGTAAAAGAGTTTATAAGCTAGTTTAACTGAGGTCATCCCTACCAGTGAGCTGGTACCTGACATTTGTGGGGCAGCTGGATCAAAACTCTATGAAAGAATGTTCCTGTCTAGAAATGTTTTAATTGGGTTGAAAAAATGCACATAATTAGATTTTTGCTCCTGCTTAAGGGTACTGTCCTACCTATGATGCTTAAACATAATTTTACCTACTATGGCCAGAAGTGTCATATTCTGAGTGTTCGAACAGGATGTGGCTACAATTCTCTATTAAATCCTCTATGCAAAGGATATTAGATTTTGAAGTACTCAGAATAGTTCCAAGCTCCTCATGCTTTTTATTGTATGATGTTATTTTTCAGAAGCAAATTCTAACATCTACTTTTCCTGGGCCTAGTTTTAACTCACAAAATTCTCCTAGAGCTTTCTTTGATTCTCTTCGGCTTTCATTTTTTTTTAATGTTCTTTTTGTCTAATTAAAATGTTGGGTTCTTGAAAAAATTTGAATCATAATTTAGATGTTCTTTCTCAGAAGATTAAACAGCCTGATTCATTCAACTATGTGATGGTTGAAAACATCTCATCGTTTATTCAATAGGTCTACCTTACCAGTCTTCGTGTTCTCATCTGGACTGGTCAAGGATTTTGTAACTTTTAAGTGAATCGTTCATTTCCATTTCCATTTCAAGAGAACAATTTTATTGCTACTTGCAGGTCGTCAATAATAATTTGTGGGTGTACAGTAAGGCAAGTATATCACTAAGAGAAATAAAATGAAAATATGCACTCAGTGTACATAGTGGGAGATCACACACTTAAAAATGATGCCCAAGAGTTCTTTACTCAGCTAGTGGATGACTTTCCTAATGATGCCAACAATGGAAACCTTTCATAGTAAAAAAAAGTATGTAAGTATTAATTACACATGTACATAATTGAATAAAATCAATCTTGGACCTCCCCACACTCAAAATCCTTGATTTAGATCTAGACAGAAATCAGTGTGTTTTCAATAAAGAGGATTTTTTATAATAATCCAGTTCAGTCACAGAGTTACTAGACTATGAGATTAATTTATTTGTATCAGTGCTCCAGAATTAATAGTATTGCATAGTATAAATTACTTGGAAAAATAAGTTATGAAAACAGTAACAACAAAATTTGTCTCTGGCACTTTGGTATTTCATTCTGCAAGAGCAACCATAGCCTGGTCAAGTTCTGCAAATGTAAAGTAAGGAAATGTGCATCACAATGACAGGAGAGGAAAAATTACCTTTAATAGTTTTCATTTATTAATGTTGATTAATATTACTCAATTACTGTTATTAGTAGATTTTATATCATACTGATATACTGGGGACTTTGTGTGTGTGTGTAGTCTTCGTAAGAGATAGTATTAGCTTTAGTACTTCTACCTAGTCGTGAGTTTAACTGGAATTTAAATCCTTCCATTAAAAAATATATATATATATGTAAAAAAGCATATATATATATATATTGACTTCATGTTTTTTCACATATAGTAAATACCAAGGAGAAAACAGAGCCCAGGATTGTATTTTCATTTTTCAAGATCAAATTATGAGTTAGTTATATGTTTATGGAGGCTGCATGCAATAACTGCTTTGTAAAATGTGTGATTGTGCTGTGACGCTCAACATACTTTTCTTCTTTCACTTCAAGGTTCTTTATATTATATGTATTCCAGAGCCAATAAAACTGGCACTAAACCAAATAATCTGTGACCTACTAAGTCAAAACAATTCTCACTAGAGTCTTTTGAAGACTTAACATTCTTTGCCCAGGTATTACTATCAAATGTACAAAAGAAAACAAAACCTTCCGGAACATAAGAAGTTCTAGAAGTAAGGGTTATACTGAAGGATATAGGAGTCAGCCAGGTGAGGAGCAGAGGGTGCCTTACGCAGGATATGAAAAATCGTAAAAGTGAGCTCCTGCCTCTCCATTCTCTTGACTTGGAAATGAAGACATACACCTGAGTTTCTGCTCATTGGGCTAACATTTCTTCCATTATTTATGAAATACTTCAATTTTTTCAAGTGTTGAAAAAAAAATCTCACACACTACACTCAGACACTTGCCCTATTAAGTAGAAAAACAAACCTTGGTGCTTGAGGACTGTATATTCACCTGTTTGTCAGCATACAGAGCACCTGTATAGTTGCTACTAGGTGGGGCTGAATAGCATACTAATAGGTAACTTCTTTTTTCACTCTCTCAATGTCTGTGTATGCACCCCTTGCCATTTTATGCTTTAGGCATGTTGGCTTGTAAATGTAAAGACGATCTGAAAAAAAAGGGGGGGAAATGTAATACTAAACAGAGGTTCAAATAAGTCTTTAAGGATTTAAGTTTGGAATTGACATAATGTATCCAAACTAACATTAATAGTTCCCTGTTCGCAGGAGGCTTTATGGAGACCGAAGCTGCCGCTCAGGAGTCCCTGGGGTTAGGCAAACTTGGAACTCAAGCTGAGAAGGATAGAAGACTGAAGAAAAAGTAGGTTTGGAGATTTTTTTTTCCCTCTTTTTTTTAACTTTCACTGGCTATCATGGCAAATTGAAGAAGAGAGTATAGTTGGAAACAAAACAATAAACGGAGGCCAGTATTGTCCTGGTATTCCCTGAAACTATTCAGTGCTCCAGTTTCCTGGTTCTAATAGGCTACGGTTTGAATTGAGTATAGAAATCTTTGACCTGAAGTAGAAATAAACAGTTTTTGTCTAAGAGACCAAAGCATTTATTTCAAAACTCAGATATATGCAAACTATTTAATGTAGTCTTATAAATAATGTAACATTTTGAATTTGATGAATATTTTATCAGTACCGAATTGGTAGGAGAAAAGGAGAGAGTGTGCCTTCCAACTTCGTGTTTCCTCTCACCACAATTAAAGTATCTCCTCTTAAAATGGAGTATTTATGAAGGAGAACATTTCCCTGACTGACTGAATAGAAACTTATTTTAGACTCACAACAGATTGTTTTGCATCTGTCAGGAAATTGATAGTGTATCTTTTCATTCACATACAACATGGAACATTTAAGTGACTTGCAAAATTGGCAGAATTCAAGTCTCAGCGGCTGTCAGAAAGCAAGTAGGTCCATAAATAACATATTTTTTAAATACATAGCAACATTTTCAGTGACAAAATGGCACCTTTAGACCATATTCTTTAGAAGCCAAATCATTTCTTTTTATCCCAGAACCTATTGGTTGGCCGCTCTGTTTCTGTCCGTCCCCTCAAATACCTATTATATTGTGTTTATAATGTTCATGTTTACCATTTAATCAATTTACTTCATATTTTGTCCCTCTCTTAACTTTGCAGATGTTTACTAATAATGAAGAAATATGTACTTACAAGTTATAGAAAAGCTCACTAGCCTAATCATTTCACTAATTTTCTGTTTGTTAGAATTTTATGTATCTGTATGTGATAGAAATACTGTGTGGAAAAAAAAAGTGACCTTGGGAGTATTCTGTATTGAGTACAACTGAATGCTCAGTCACATTCAATAATTATAGATATTTCCTGTTTGTTACTAATCACTCAGAAATATAATGAAAGAGTATCATAATCTATTTGAAATATCTTAATTTTATTTATGCTACAGGGAATGTTACATTCAGTTTGAAGGCTATTCATTGAGAAGAAATTATTTTTAAAAATCTTTCCCTTTGATAGGTCCTTTAAATTGTATTTCTAGTCTAAAAATTTTTCAAATTTAAAATTACTTCAAATCTAAAGGAATAAGAAAATCAAAAACCAGCCTGGATAATGGATTTGGTTTATTTCCCTTAAAAATAAATTTCATTTTCCTTTTTTTTTAAAAATACATACTGGCATTCTGACCAGCTTTCATATAGCATTACGTCTTATATTAAGGCAGTGTGCATCATGTAGTTTATTGGTCGTTTATGGAACCAAGTTAAATGTCCTTTATAATGGCTACTAAAATTAAACATTCCAATTATACAGTGATTTTTAGGATAATATATTTTAAATTTATTATTAATGTTCCATACTGTGGGATTGATTGGATATTATTTCTATGGAACTTTTCTCAAATCCTAAGTACTGTCACAGTCAGAAACTGATTTTGGTTCTGGTCTTAGTTTGAAGATCATACTACGCTTGACTTTAGAGTTTTAATTTGCAGTATGTTTTGACCAAATATAATTTTTAAATTGATTACAACACTCTATAATGAAGGATAACATATCTTACTACAATTATTTCCTATGGAATGAGAGTATTTGGGTTAAAAATGGATCCAACAAGGCGAGGCAAAGTATTGGATCCAAAAGAAGGGCCGAGTCTTCCCACCATCTGGCCTGCCCCAGAGCAATGATCCTATGAGCGTGAATGGGCGCCCCGTGTTGGTGAGATTTATGTAAGTGCTGACCTTTCTTCAGGGCTTGGGTGACGCTAATGCCTTGGATTCTGGGTTACCAAAGAGTCAAGTAAATTCATGCAATTCATTTTATAAGATGTACTATATAAATGATTTCAAGTGACTGGTCTTTCAAGATGGAGAAAAACCTCAAGAAAATTTTTATTAAAATATCAAAAACAAAAACACATCAACTTCCTTCAAAATGTTGAACCCAGTAGGTTGTATGGGTATAAATGCAGTGGCTGTAGCTTCTTACCAGATGTTTTTCTACATTCTGTCCATTACCCAAGCAAAATAGTGTTTCCAGGACAAAGTACTTAGACCTATGTTCTCTGTCCCAGAGTTCATATGAGAGATTCATTAGCCTTTGTGGGGATAGAAAGAGCTAGAGAAAAATCTTACTTTCGACTTTACTAGGATATCAGACATCTGCAATTGGCAATCTGTGAATTTAAATTTCATTGGAAGAAATGTTCTGCAAAGAATTTAGTTATGACACATTTTTTTAAAAAACATATGGGGGAGTTACTTTCAGAGAGTAGCATTTGAAACATTCCAAATTCTTGCAAATTCAGAAATTTGTAATGTTGGCAGTTCCAAACAGAGGTCTAATTTGAGGTACATTTGCCATCCACCAAATTAAACATGCACAGGTTAGAACAGCTTACTAGATCTGTGCTCCCACTTTATTCTACTCTTACTTCGCTTCCTGGTGCAGGCATTGGTTTTGCTTATATTTCTACCTTTTGTTCTATAATGAGAAATAGGAAATGTACAATACCAGATCTGCTGAAGCACCCACTTGTTGAAAAAAGTCTTGTCAGCTTTTACAGTCCTGAGCTGGGTATTATCACACAGGTGATGTTCTTCCATCAGAACAACTTCTCACCTAGGCTTTAAGTTGATCTCTTATTGTTCTGCCTGGTTCTCATTTACGGTGTCTTTGCTGTACTGTCCTTTAAAGCTTTAATTCTATAAATTTCTCCAGCAGATTTCCATACAGTACAGTTTATGTTGACGATAATTTGTCAAACTGAAGCTCGTCTATAAATTCTTCAAGTTCTCCATGTTAATTTCTCTGGATTTCCCATTAAAATTTCCCATTAAAAGTTTTCTGTAGCCTTGCGGTATAGCTCTCCTAATCTGTAAGGACTGAGTCACTTATATTCTCAATATGTGTTCTCCACATTAAAATTATGATTCTCCATAGTTTTCTCAGTATGGACTCCCTCTGGAGTGTCACTCATCTCTGAGATCTCGTCTATCATCCTTTGTTTGATTTCATTGAACTCCAGGGGCCTTTTCCAACTTAACACATACTAAGCATCTTCCCCATTTCTAAGATTCACATTATGAGCAACTAGAGAACTTCAGCCCTTCTGTTTTATATCTGTCACACTGGTATTTAAGAACTTATTTTTCTTAGCTTTCCTGACAATGTTTTAAGCTAAGGCCTACAGCTACTTGCTCAAAATAACCAATTAAAACCAACCACACAACTACACAAATTAACTGCTTGGCATACTAGAAAGCTACTGCAAAGTCCTGTCTTATGTGGTCTGGCCCATCAAAAACCTACGTTCTTGAATGTTCTTTACCCAAATATCACTTGAGTCTATATGTCTTTTAGGCCCCAGTAAACAAAAGAACTCTGTTCTTTGCCTAAGTTGAGAATCTATTTGATGATAGACAATGTCAGACAATTAGAGTTGAAATTGTCAACTCTATTATCAATAGTCATGTTAGAGCATGACTTAGTTATATGGCAAAAAGGGGGTTTCCTAAAGCTGAATCCCAAATTAGATAAATTTATCTGACACAGAAAGCGCTGGATAGTCATGGGTTTCTAAGGTGTACAAGTGTAAATCCCCGTCTCTTTTTAAAAATAGCATCTGTAATATTAGTCCATAAAAATGTTATTGTAGAATCAATGATTATGAGGTTACAAGGAAGGAGACAAAATTTTATGTCATTAGTATCTTTATCTAAAGAAGAGTTTTCAAAGTGTCAGTGTTAAATATGTTGTATCAAAATCCATCAGATTTCTTTTATTTCTCCTGGAATATATTTAGCTGCTGATTTCCCAAGTCACTGTCTTTAGAAATATGATGATAGAGTGTGTGGGAAGCTCCCTGAGTCTTTAGATATCTGAAAATATACTCCACATCAAAATTAAGTGATAATTGCCAAAATTATAAAACTCTTTGTTTAAAACGATTTTCCCTCAAAACTTTGAAGGTACTAGTCTTCTTGCTTCCATGTTTAATGTATTTTGATTTTCATTCTTTTGTATATAAAAGTATGTTTCTGATTTCCTCTCTCTCTCTCTTAAAGTTTAACATGCTTCTCTTTATCTTTGGGGTTCAGAAATGTCATAAATATGTTTCCATTCAAAAATTTGTTTCATTTTTCTACTTTATACTTTCAATGTGAAGACTTGTTAGACTGGACTAATCTTACATGTATTTACCTAAAGGATTTACATTTCTAGACTCAACTTTGATTCTAAGAAGCTTAATTTTAGAGATTTATGGAATTAAAGATGAAACTGTCCATTTCAGTAGTTAATGCACTTATCTCTAACAATAGTCCTTGATAGGCAGTGAATATATTAAAATAGCCAAAATACTCAGGGATGGTTACTTATCTCCAGAAATATGAATTCTGAAATCTTTACCTTAATATCTTACCGCTAATGTTTTCCTCCTGCATTTCTAACACTATAATTTTTTACTGAAACATATATGCATGCTGAAATCTTCTGTACCTTGGGACAAATTAAAAGATACTTTATGAATATTAACATACTAAATTATCATTTTTAATCTTTACTTATAGATGACATTTTATGTTAGATATATTCTCATGAATTGATATCACTGCTAAATGAATATGGATTTCATATTTGAAATCAATTTTTCAACATCATTAAAATGAAATTAACATTCCAACACGGCTCTCAGCACCATCCGCCAGAGAAGCAGTTTTATCCTCGGAGCATGGCGGTCACCGTTGATCACTACCAATGAATCTTCATGTTAGAACTTCAAAGACATAAAAGTGAAGCTCTGTAGATTTAGTTAATTTATTTCCATTGCAATCCTACGGGTCTCCTTTGGTCCATACTCTTTAATGTGTTTTGAGACTCTACACTTTTAATCTTTGCCATTTGGAGTTTTTAGAGTTTGCATATCTCTAAGTAAGATAAATGTCATTGAAAATATTCACAACTAATGCTCTCACAGAAATTCCACAATAACTTTTCATTTAAAAATTATTTATTAAGTGCATATGTGCCAAGCTAAACTTACAACTGAGTTGTATCCCAGCGGTTAACCTTTTTTTTGGTATCATTAATCTACAGTTACATGTGCAACATTATGGTTACTAAACTCCCCACTTCATCAGGTCACTTACCCATTACAGTCACTGTCCATCAGTGTAGTGAGATGCTATAGAATCACTACTTGTCTTCTTTGAGTTGTACAGCGCTCCCTGTGCCCCCCCCAACATTATGTCTGCTAATTGTAATGCACCTTTATCCCCCTTATCCCTCCCTTCCCACCCATCCTCCTCAGTTCTTTCCCTGTGGTAACTATTAGTCCATTCTTGGGTTCTGTGAGTCAGCTGCTGTTTTGTCCCTTCAGTTTTTGCTCTGTTCTTATGCTCCACAGATGAGTGAAGTTATTTGATACTTGTCTTTCTCCTCCTGGCTTATTTTACTGAGCATATACCCTCTAGCTCCATCCATGTTGTTGCAAATGGTAGGATTTGTTTTCTTCTTATGGCTGAATAATATTCCATTGTGTATATGTACCACTTCTTCTTTATCCATTCATCTACTGATGGACACTTAGGTTGCTTCCATTTCTTGGCTATTGTAAATAGTGCTGCGATAAACATAGGGGTGCATAGGTCTTTTTCAAACTGGGCTGCTGCATTATTAGGGTAAATTCCTAGTAGTGGAATTCCTGGATCAAATGGTATTTCTATTTTGAGTTTTTTGAGGAACCTCCATACAACTTTCCACAATGGTTGAACTAATTTGCATTCCCACCAGCAGTGTAGGAGGGTTCCCTTTTCTCCACATCCTTGCCAACATTTGTTGTTGTTTGTGTTTTGGATGTTGGCCATCCTTGCTGGTATGAGGTGATATCGTATTGTGGTTTGAATTTGCATTTCTCTGATGATTAGCGATGTGGAGCATCTTTTCATGTGCCTGTTGGCCATCTGAATTTCTTCTTTGGAGAAGTGTCTATTCATGTCCTCTGCCCATTTCTTAATTGGATTATTTGTTTTTTGTTTGTTGAAGTGCATGAGTTCTTTATATATTTTGGATGTCAACCCCTTATCAGATACGTCATTTATGAATATATTCTCCCACACTGTAGGATGTCTTTTTGTTCTATTGATGGTGTCCTTTGCTGTACAGAAGCTTTTCAGCTTGATATAGTCCCACTTGTTCATATTTGCTTTTGTCTCCCTTGCCTGGGAGATATGTTCATGAAGAAGTAGCTCATATTTATGTCCAAGAGATTTTTGCCTATGTTTTTTTCTAGGAGTTTTATGGTTTCATGAATTACATTCCAGTCTTTAATCCATTTTGAGTTTACTTTTGTGTATGGGGTTAGACAGTAGTCCAGTTTCAGTCTCTTACATGTAGCTCTCCAGTTTTGCTAACACCAGCTGCTAAAGAACCTGTCATCTCCCCATTGTATATCCAAAGCTCCTTTATCATATACTAATTGACCGTATATGTTTCGGTTAATGTCTGGATTTTCTATTCTGTTCCACTGGTCTGTGGGTCTGTTTTTGTTCCAATATCAAATTGACTTGATTACTGTGGCTTTGTAGTAGAGCTTGAAGTCATGGAGCGTAATTCCCCCTGTTTTATTCCTCTTTCCAAGGTTTGCTTTGGCTATTTGGGGTCTTTTGTGGTTCCATATGAATTTTAGAACTATTTGTTCCAGTTCATTGAAGAAAGCTGTTGGTATTTTGATAGGGATTGCGTTGAATCTGTAGATTGCTTTAGGTAGTATAGCCATTTTGACAATATTTATTCTTCCTAGCCAAGAGCATGGAATGAATTTCCATTTGTTAGTATCCTCTTTAATTTCCCTTAGGAGTGTCTTGTAGTTTTCAGGGTATAGGTCTTTCACTTCCTTGGTTAGGTTTATTCGTAGGTATTTTATTCTTTTTGATGCAATTGTGAATGGAATTGTTTTCCTGATTTCTCTTTCTGTTACCTCATCATTAGTGTATAGTAAAGCAACAGTTTTCTGTGTGTAAATTTTGTATCCTGCAACTTTGCTGAATTCAGATACTAGTTCTAGTAGTTTTGGAGTGGAGTCTTTAGGGTTTTTTATGTACAGTATCATGTCATCTGCAAATAGTGACAATTTGACTTTTTCTTTAACAATCTGGGTGCCTTGTATTTCTTTGTCTTGTCAGATTGCCGTAGCTAGGACCTCCAGTACTATGTTGAATAACAGTGGAGAGAGTGGGCATCCCTGTCTTGTTTCCGATCTTAGATGAAAAGTTTTCAGCTTCTCGCTGTTAAGTATGATGTTAGTTGTGGGTTTGACATATATGGCCTTTATGATGTTGAGGTACTTGCCGTCTATACCCATTTTGTTGAGAGTTTTATCATGAATGGATGTTGAATTTGTCAAATACTTTTTCAGCATCTATGGAGATGATCATGTGGTTTTTGTTCTTCCTTTTGTTGATGTGGTGGATAATGTTGATGGATTTTCGAATGTTATACCATCCTTTCATCCCTGAGATGAATCCCACTTGATCATGGTGTATGATCCTCTGGATGTATTTTTGAATTCGGTTTGCTATTATTTTGTTGAGTATTTTTGCATCTATGTTCATCAGGGATATTGGTTTGTAATTTTCTTTTTTGGTGAGATCTTTGCCAGGTTTTGGTATTAGAGTGCCACTGGCTTCATAGAATGAGTTTGGAAGAATTCCCTCCTCTTCTATTTTTTGAAAAACTTTAAGGAGAATGGGTATTATTTCTTCTCTATATGTCTGGCAAAATTCATAGGTGAATCCCTGTGGCTCGGGGGTTTTGTTTGTGGGTAGTTTTTTGATTACTGATTCAATTTTATTGCTGGTGTTTGGTCTGTTTAGGTTTTCTGTTTCTTCCTTGGTCAGTCTTGGAAGGTTGTATTTTTCTAAGAAGTAGTCCATTTCTTCTACGTTTTCCAGCTTGTTAGCATATACATTTTCATAGTATTCTCTTATAATTCTTTGTATTTCTGTGGGGTCTGTCGTGATTTTTCCTTTCTCATTTCTGATTCTGTTTATGTGTGTTGATTCTCTTTTTCTCTTAATAAGTCTGGCTAGGGGTTTATCAATTTTGTTTATTTTTTTCAAAGAACCAGCTCTTGGTTTCATTGATTTTTTCTATTGTTTTATTCTTCTCAATTTTATTTATTTCTTCTCTAATCTTTATTATGTCCCTCCTTCTGGTGACTTTGGGCCTCATTTGTTCTTCTTTTTCCAATTTCAGTAATTGTGTCTTTAGACTATTCATTTGGGAATGTTCTTCCTTCTTTAAATAGGCCTGGATTGCAATATACTTTCCTCTTAGAACTGCCTTTGCTGCATCCCACAGAAGTTGTGGCTTTGTGTTATTGTTGTCATTAGTCTGCATATATTGTTTGATCTCTGTTTTAATTTGGTCATTTATCCATTGATTATATAGGAGCATATTGTTAAGTCTCCATGTATTTGTGATCCTTTTTGTTTTCTTTCTACAATTTATTTCTAGTTTTATACCTTTGTGATCTGAGAAGTTGGTTGGTAGAATTTCAATATTTTTGAATTTACTGAGGTTCTTTTTGTGGCCTAGTATGTGGTCTATTCTGGAAAATGTTCCATGTGCACTTGAGAAGGATGTGTATCCTTTTGCTTTTGCATGTAGAGTTCTGTAGATGTCTGTTAGGTCCATCTGTTCTAGTGTGTTGTTCACTGCCTCTGTGTCTTTACTTATTCTCTGTCTGGTTGATCTGTCCTTTGGAGTGAGTGGTGTGTTGAAGTCTCCTAGAATGAATGCATTGCTGTCTATTTCCTCCTTTAATTCTGTTAGTATTTGTTTCACATATGCTGGCGCTCCTGTGCTGGGTGCATATATATTTATAATGGTTATATCTTCTTGTTGGACTGACCCCTTTATCATTATGCAATGTCCTTCTTTATCTCTTGCTACTTTCTTCATTTTGAAGTCTATTTTGTCTGATACAAGTACTGCCACACCTGCTTTTTTCTCCTTGTTGTTTGTATGAAATATCTTTTTCCATCCCCTCACCTTTAGTCTGTGTATATCTTCGGGTTTGAAGTGAATCTCTTATAAGCAGCATACAAGTGGGTCTTGCTTTTTTATCCATTCAGTAACTCTGTGTCTTTTGATTGGTGCATTTAGGCTATTTCCATTTAGGATGATTATCGATAGATATGTACTTATTACCATTGCTGGCTTTAGATTCGTGGTTACCAAAGGTTCAAGGGTAGCTTATTTACTATCTAACAGTCTAACTTAACTCTCTTGTTAAGCTCTTATAAACACAGTCTGATGGTTCTTTATTTCTCTCTCTTCTTCTTATTCCACCTTTATATACTTGGTGTTTTATTCTGTAGTCTTTTACATTTCCTTTGACTGTTTTTGTGGATAGTTGATTTTACTTTTTGCCTTTAGTTAGTATTTGCATGGTCTCCTTTCTTTGCTATGATTTTATTTTCTTTGGTGACATCTTTTTAGCCTTAGGTGTGCTTCCATCTAGAGGAGTCCCTTTAAGATATCCCGTAGAGGTGGTTTGTGGGAGGCAAATTCCCTCAGCTTTTGCTTGGCTGGGAATTGTTTAATCCCTCCCTCAAATTTAAATGATAATCGTTCTGGATAAAGTATTCTTGGTTCCAGCCCCTTCTGTTTCATTACGTTAAATATATCGTGCCATTCTCTTCTGGCCTGTAAGGTTTCTGTTGAGAAGTCTGATGATAGTCTGATGGGTTTTCCTTTGTAGGTGATCTTTTTTCTCTCTCTAGCTGCCTTTAATACTCTGTCCTTATCTTTGATCTTTGCCATTTTAATTATTATGTGTCTTGGTGTTGTCTTCCTTGGGTCCCTAGTGTAGGGAGATCTGTGGGCTTCCATGGAATGAGAAACTTTTGTTACCCAGCTTGGGGAAGTTTTCAGCAATTATTTCTTCAAAGACACTTTCTATCCCTTTTTCTCTCTCTTCTTCCTCTGGTACTGCAATAATGCGAATATTGTTCTATTTGGATTGGTCACACAGCTCTCTTAATATTCTTTTATTCTTAAAGATCCTTTTATCTCTCTCTGCCTCAGCTGCTCTGTGTTCCTGTTCTCTGATTTCTATTCCATTAACAGTCTCTCACACCTCATCCATTCTGCTGTTACGCCCGTCGATTGCTTGTCTGATTTCTGTATTGTCTTTCCTCAGTTCCCTCACTTCCTCCCTTACCTCTTGCATATTTCTCTGTAGATGCATCAGCATGGTTATGACTTTCATTCTGAATTCTTTTTCAGGAAGATTGTGTAAATCTGTCCCATCAGGCCCTCTCTCTGGGGTTGTCTGGGTAATCTTTGTCTGTGCCATATTCCTCTGTCTTTTCATTGTGATTGAAGTGGTCGCTGGTAGGTGCCACATGTGTCAGGTGGGAGAACAAAGTCCCTTCCTGATTGTTCTTCTACTTGCCCTTCTCCAGGGCCTGAACTGGTTCTCGCCCACTGGGAGCCAGTCTCTGGGATAATCCCCAGAACTGCCTGTGTGCGGTGTCGTCTTCAGCCTAGCCTATAGCACTGCGGGGGTTTGAAATCTTGCTGGGTACCTTCTGGTCCACTTGGTGCTTTTCAGCCCTTGATGTGGGTTCTGGGGTCCTTCCCACTTACTGGCGCGTCTGCTGGAAGTAGATTCTGTGAGGTTGCTGTGGGCGGGCCGCTCCTCCACTGTTCCGCAGCAGTGGAGGCTCCCGGGCCCTTTGTGGCGCTGGCCAGGGGTGCGGGGATTGAATGGGAGGCTGCTGATCACTGTGGAAAGCCTCAGCATGGCTGCTTTGCCCGGCCGCTGGCCAGGGGATCTGAAATTCCCCAGGACTCCCAGCCTGCTGGGCTGAGTGCGATGGGACGATTTTGTTCTGCTGTTGGGCCCTTGTCTCTTTAAGACTTTAACCAAACAAAAAAACAAAAACAAACAAACAAAAAAAACAACAACATTAAAAAAAATGGCGCCTGTTTTTCTTTTGTCCTGGGGAGCCGGCTGAGGGGACCTACTGTCTCGGATCCTGCCCTTCTGTTTCTGTAATCTCTGATACACCACGCGACATGTGTCCGTGCTCCTGGTGCAGATCACCAGGGCAGGTTATTTGGCGGGCCTGTGCTTCCACTCCCTCCCTGCTCTGATTCTTTCCCTCCCGCCAGTGCACTGAAGTGGGGGAGTGCTCAGGTCCGGCCGGGTCACGACTTTGTATCTTACCCGCTTCTTGAAGCAGTGAGTTCTCACAGGTGTAGCTGTAGCCTGGTTGTTGTTCTGTACCTTCTGGTCTCTTTTTCAGGAATAGTTGTATTTGTTGTATTTTCACAAATATTTATGGTTTTGGGAGGAGTTTTCCGCCACCCTGCTCATGCCGCCATCTTCCCAGAAGTCCCCCAGTGGTTAACTTTTGTAAGACATGGGTTAGGAGCTTTGAATACATTTTCCTGTCTAGGTAAATGCTGTATATATGGAAAGTAAATGTCTCTTCTTTTCCCACAAAAATCTATTTTGTGAGTATGCTTTTTGAAAGGTATCTGAGTGGATAAAGCCAAAAGGGGAATTCAGTGATAGGATATTAGAATATCTCAGAGATTTCAGAAACAGCAGAGCCAGGACAACTCCAAAGTTTCAATAATAAGATTATGAAATACTGAGTGTTGTCAAGAACTCATTTTCTATTTCACCCCATTCCAAATTTTAAACTCCTCTGAGTGGCCTCACGTGGAATAGACATTTGTACTTCAATCAGTTGGTTATAGTCAAGGCTTCGCTTAGTACAGACATGGCTACAGGGGAGCCCTCGGGGCAGCCAACACAAAATAATCTGATAAAGTAGAATATTTTGCAACCTGAAATATTCTTGTGTTCTCAATATTTCTCTGGGAACATATGTCCTACTTTCTTATTGAGAACTCCAGAGCAGGTCTTCTCTCTGCACTATAGCTCTCACTGCCTTGCCATCTGATCATGGATAGCTCTGCCTGGCTCCAACCATGGACAATTGTAAGAATTCCCTGAACCAAGAAAATAACAATATCCAAAGGCTAAAGGCCAAAAAGCCTTGAAATTTGTTAGAAGAAATCAAGCTAAAGAATACCAAAGTTGTATATCTATATAGCTTTCTCTCTTTAAATAGGTAGGTACAGATCTATTCAGATAAGCTTGATCTACTTAGAGGAAGGAAAAGAACATGGAAGGAATAGGGCTACTGTTTTGAGCTAATGCTGTAACGTTAACAGATTACAAAGTAGAACAGAAACCCTATACAGTCTCCATATTTTCAGCCCAGGAGAAACAATTTTTCCATGGAAAGAGTAAAATAAGAATCAATAAGAAGAAATTAAGACTTAAGATGGTTACATGTGCTAGAAGAAGGACCTCCTTTTCTAAATAAATTCATGTCATTTGTCTTGATTGAAATAAATCCTATATTAAGGGACCATGCAAATGTTAACTTTTCACTCATTCACTTACTGCCTATTATGTCTCAAGAACTGTTAGAAACTACTGATATTTGAATTATATAGTTACATTTTTTCAAAGAGCTTGTAGACTGACATGAAAACAAGTGATTGCACTGATGCATTTTAGAGGCCATGATCACTTCTGTGAGTCACTGGTTTTTGAACAAAATTAGCAAAGTACCATACACCCAAAGCCACCTGGTGTTCTTATGTAAAAGTTTATTCTCCAAGCCAAGGACGAGTCACCTCACTGTTAGTTTCCAAAATAAATGTAGGCCATTTACTGGATTATTTTTGAGAAATAAGAAAGGGAATATTAATAATGAAGAGTAAATGGAATCCTTTTAAAATAAGCCATGCCCCCAAAATTCTCAATCAAAATGTATGTTGGTTATGGGGATGGTAGTACAGCATAGAGAACATAGCCAGTGATCCTGCAACATCTCCCTATGTTGACAGACAGTAACTGCACTAGTGGGGGTGAGGATTTAGTAATATGGGTAACTGTTGAACCCCTGTGTTGCATACTTGAAACCAATATATGATTGTGTATCAATGATACTTCAATAAAAAAAAGAAATAAACTGTGCCCTTAACCTTTCCAACATTTTCTAGACATGTAGCTGAGGAACGATGCCGTAGAAATATAATGTATTGAGTTCAGCAAGGTATTTCATTTACTTTCTGAATGATATTTCTAAACATAAGATTGGAATGAAAAGAACAAAATGATTTATAACTAATGAGACATCGTAATCTGAGGGGTTGACCATATAAATTGATAACAGTGAAATAAAGGGTGGCAGATGCCATACTTTTACAAGTGATTTAAGTAAGATTTTCTGATTTGTGGGAGAATGAAGCTAGAGGCATGGTTAAGTTTTAGATAATGATTTTGTTTAAGGAAGTTCTTTTCAAGATCAAAATTTAGCAAGATAAAGCTTAATAGGAGTGTTAACATAATTCTTCATAGAACTTTGTGGCTATTCTTATTGCTTCTGTATAGAAGGATACGTACATATCCATGTATGTATGTATAGGGGGATCTTAACTGCAACTCCTGAGAAAAATGTTTCTGCAAAAAAGGTGGATTTTAGCAATATCTGGCAAAGAAGTTAATAGTTTTCAGTATCCATAAAAGGAGTTAATAAGGCCAAAATTCTATGTACTGACCAGATCATAGCTGGATATTGTGATAATTTCTGGGAACTATAGTTGAAGGGGATGAATTCAAACCAGCTTATATTCTGAGAAATATGACCAGTGCAGCAAGATAACACTAAACCACTAAACCATGTCTTCAAGGAGTGCTAGGAATAATTGTGAATGTATGGAGTGTAGACAACAAAGATCTAGATGTTGTCAAAGAAAGAGCAATCATTTATGTTCTTTACAGCTCAGGACAAGACCGTAGGCCAAAAGTCAGAAGCTGTCACAGATGAATTTGAGCTGAGCATCACAGATATGGGAAGAAAGAATTGACCACATGGAAAGAGTTGTTTCTCATGACTAGGTTCAATATAGACCTGCCAAGCACGTATACATGGCAGCATTATCACATGGAGGATTCAAAGTTCAGCTGAGAGACTGGATTACATGCCCTTTAAATTGTCCCTGCCTGGGGATTCTGTAATTCCCTATATACAGAAAACTGGTCTCAGGAGAACCCGGTTGTGTGTTTGTTTTTAACATTGCTGTGCCTGGTGTATTATAGGTATTCAATACATGTTTTCTGAATAATTGCATGAATAGATAGTGGGTGGGGAAAGAACTCTAGGGTGAAGGGAAAAAAACTAAGAAAATGGGAGAGGAACTAGGCAGTGATTTCTCCTCAGAAACCTGGGCTTGTCACCCTCTGTTCTTCGTCTGCACACCCCGGTACACCCTCACTGCCACTTCCGCATAGTATCACCCACATACTCTCTTCAGAATCTCTCAAACATGGTTATTTTCTTCTTTCGTTTCTCAGACCATCATACTAAAACCATTCTTTCCAGACCTGCCTTTCTGTAATCTAGCCTTCACACCTCTGCTGAAGAGATCTAAGTTATATTTCTGAACCTGCCTAAAATCTCTCAATCATCCCCTAGCATCCCTAAGATAAATTCCAAACCTTTATCTAGCCCCAAAATCCCTACATTACCTGGTTCTTATTTATCTCACCAGCTTTATCTCTCTCCACTTCCCATCTTGCATGTTATGGTATTAATATACTTAATATCTATTTCTTGTTTAAATTACTCCTATTGCCGGTGTGCATATATTCTGTTCCATTTCATCCTCATCCTTTGTATAGTAATGATAATAATTATTTGATATGTAATATATACTTAATAATCACACTGAGTAGTTGTAATATGCAAGGCACTGTTATATACATTTTACATGCATTATCTCTTAATTTTCACAAAGCCTTTGAGGTAGAAACTATTTCCTTGCACACATGAGGAAATGTAGCTTTCCAGGAACTGTGGTATACGAAAGTGCAGATTTCCAATGCTCAGTTTTCCTCTGAAATGTTTGGGATCTCAGGGTAAGGTCACAGTTTAAAGAGTACATAGTCTAGTCTTCCAGCTGGACCTTGAATAATAACCTAAACAATTTTAAATGGTCTATATAGGGAGCCAAAAAAGAATCCCTGGAAAGGGGAGCGTATTTTTCCCTAGAGAATAATTCGTTTCTTATTTGACCACATTCCATCCTTCAACATGAGTGACAAATATATTCAAACCAAACATCTTTTCTCAAGACTGGGATGGTGAGGTACAGTCAGAGCACAAAGTGTAGCTGTGTCATAAAATCGCCTTTTTCTGATATAACTAGCCCCATGTAATATCCCAAAGTTTGATATAAAAAGGGTAATGATCACCAATAAGTAACCTATATAAGAAATTCAATGTGTGCCACAACCCAACATATTCATTCCATTAAAAATTACAAAGTCAGTGTCTAATAGCAATGATAATTAAGCTCATTTTTTGAAAGAAAAAAAGATCATTATGGTAATTTAAACACAGTGCTGACATCTTGATCTGGAAAGAATTCTCCACATTTGTTCCCACAAATATAATATCTTATATTGGCTCTGTATAGTGTTTTTCATAAGGTCTCTGAAGATGGGGATTCTTCTGATAGTTACTTAAATTAGCCATTTATGAAGCAAGGTTCTCTTCCTTGCTTCCACACTACTGAGAAGGGCAGTAATTATCTATATGCTATGCAAGGGTTTTATTAAAAATATATATGTATATACACATATATGTATAAATGTATGTGTATGTTTTATGCACATGTATATACATGTGTACAATTAAATGTCTAGTTCAGATTCTACATAATCAAAACTTCAGTTTTGTGCTTCACTGGGTTAGGTTTGCTGGGAAAATGAATAAATTCTCCGAAGAATAAAAGTTTCTTAACTTCTTTTAAAAGTCTCAAATACTTTAGGTATTTGAAGTCAATATTAACTTTAAAGAAAAGTAATTTCTCAAGTAGTGTGATGGTGAACCATACCTGAAGCTTCTGAACCATTTTCTTTCATTTGTATGGATCACTAGAAATGCGCTTGGCTATTTATTTTCTCTCTGTTCATCATCTGTCTTTATATATGAGGCAACTCCTTCCACCACCCGGGGGCGCTCTTCCACCCACACAGCACCCATCACCTAGCCTGTCAGTCTCACGGTTTCATCATTTCCAGGGTCCTTCTCTACTCCAGGTCAGACACCCTGTGCTCGTATTCTGAACCTGTCATTATCTTCAAAGCATTCTTATTCCAAAATGACTGGTGGAAGCTTATCATTCCCTCCTAACCATGGTCTCCTGTCAGCTTGCTTTATCAACTTCTTCCACTATTACCTTTTTAAAATTTTTCTGTCCTTTTCCAACACGTTAGCCCCTTTCTCTCCTCCCCTTCCTTCTGGTTCCACTGAGATTCCATCACCATAATTCAAAAGACTCAAAAGTTCCTAAATTTCTTTACTCCTCTTTCATTTGGTCGCACCCACCTGTCACAGCCACGGCTGCCACGGCCATACTTTTCCTCCCCCACGCCTCCAGGCGGGCTCCCCTAAGCTGCTGGGGACCATGGCGGCAACGGGGGTTTGGAGCAGCCTCACTGGGGAATGCGGTAGTGCCAGTGATCCCAAGGATTTCTCCTACCAGCCTTCTTTCTCCTCTCTGCAGCTTTTGCAGAGAACTCCCCTGTCCTCACACCTGTATCTTCTGCAAGTGAGCTCACACTCTACCTCAGAGGGAGAGAAGAAAGAAACCACTGGAGGGCCCTGAGTCATTTGTAGCCAGATGCACACTCACGCTTGACCCCATCCTGTCTTATTACAGAAAATTAGGACCTGCTCTCCTCGGCATCATTCCTTCCCATCCCTCAGTCTCGTTGCACTGATTTCCCACTGGCTGTCACACCTTCAAGTTCTATTCTGTTCTGTGTTTTGACTGTTAGCATTTGAACATTCTCAAGTTTCACCTTTTAAAAGAAATATTTTCTTCATTCCACTTTCCCAATTCAGTTACTACTCCTTCACTCCCCAATCTGGTGTTAATAATTGATTTAAAAATATTTCTGAATCGCCAATTTCAACCAGTTAAGAAGCAGGACGCAGCACTATGCCATGTAGAAAAGTCATGTAAGGAATTATTTCTCATGTAAAGTTTTACATCCAGAGCTGACTAGCTTGCGAACAGGAGAAAACTCATTCATTTAGAAAGAAATCTAGGAGATTAAAATAAGACTACTGAAAAGTTTAAGGCCCCTGTTTTGGAATATAAGACATATGTTAACTGGTGATGTCTTCTTGTGTCTGGATGTATGCTGATGTTCCCAAGGAAAACATTATTCCTATAATTGGATTTGATCGTATGGATTAGATGATAACCTAAAACTGTTGTTTTCTATGTCAATTAAAACTTATCTGCCTATTACAGTGATTTTTAACTGAAGAACACTTATTCCTGACAGGATCTTTCTTGCTGTTATCATAACCTTGACAATCTGGAATGAGATTGAGAAAAAAAATGAGGTTATCTGTCACTATAAATAATTGCTTACAGGAAAAAATAATCAATTTTTTTAAGGAGAAAAATTAAATGTTTTTTCCAGTCCAACAAAAAAAAAATTTGCACAGATATATTGCCTCTGATATGAATTTATATTACAGGAAATTCACTCAGAGTCCTTTATGACTGCAGCTTTTTGTCCTTTGCAGGACATATTTTTTTGAAAGTCATGAGCTAAGAAATTTAATATTCTAAAGTGAGATAGCTGCTCAGTATTGCTTTAAGTTAATTGCTATGGAAGAGAAGAATTTCATAAAAACCCTGGGAAATCAGACAGTGTAGATAAATTGATTACAAATGTATTAGAATTTAAGCAGTACTTTTTGAGTGATTCCTTTGTATTTGTTTCCTATTTAAAATTTTCATAATTCACCTTACATTTTAAAGTTAAGATTATTTTATTGGCACATTTCCTATTTAACAAAAATGAAAATGTGAGGATTATTAATACTCCACTGTGTGCAGAATAATCAACTTGTTTCATAGGAGAGCAATTGCTAGATAGGTGGTAGGCTAAGGAAGGTTATTTTGTCCATGGTAATAACTGGCCCCTGATACTTTTGGCAATTTTCCTGGAAAGCTCAGAAATCGCTTTTTTCTTTTTACAGCTCACCAGAGACTTCACAGGCATGTTAATAGGAAAGCCTTTTAACCACCTAGAACTTATCTCTTTTTGGTCTTAATTTTCTTTCTGTTGCGTGTATGATGTAAAAATTATGCCTTAAATATCTTAGGACACTCTGGTCCCCAGTGTGTATGGACATTTATGATTTTGTTTATGTGAAAATTTAAAGAGCTTGTTTCAGCTGTCCCAGAGCAAAGGTTAAAGAATATGCATTTCTCCCAGATGCTCATTTAATAAAACAATACATGGTTTCTCTGAATGAATGCGTTTAGCGGAGGCACGCGCAGGGTGTTCCACTGCACGTGAAGCTTTTCTTGGTGATGATTGTGTAATAAAAAGGAAACTCTAACTTGCCTAACTTCCGAGATAGGAATTTCTGCTTCATGTTATGTTATATTTAATCTTTTCTATGAGTTGTAGTAAAAGTTTTTTTTTGTAAGAACTAGTCTATTATGCTTGCATAGAAAATTTTAAATAATATGCCCATGGCTTTTTGTTGAATTATTTAAATTCCATATTTTCTCAGTGCCTCTACTGTATCCAGGGAGCAGATGGGCTATTTCAAAAACCACATTTAAATCAATGTTGTATTGTGATGATTTCTGGCAATATGGGTGAACCAATCTAGAGCACCATTTTTGTTTTTTCCTCAGAACAGTATTTATAAACATCTGTCTAAATAAATGTTTCTATTGAAAGAGAGTCATTTGGCACAAACTCAACATTTATTTTGGTCATTCAAATAGAGGAAGAGAAAGTAGTGTAGCAAGAGGAGAGAAGTGATAGAATTATTTTATACTTTCTCATGCTCTGATTATTGACACACACCTATTTGCCAAATAATCATTACTATTATATCACTTGTTAGAATATTTCAACCACTGACCTGGAATGTACAAATTTCTTCTTGCCCAGCTTAAGCTAAAGAAACTGAAGATCTAAACCTACTAGTAACTTTGACCAAACCATGTATAAGAATTATGATCTAGATATTCTGACCCTCAAACCAATGCTTTCTTCAATTTGCTGCATCTCCAAGGTCAGCTATACTTTTTCTTGGGCTCTAACAGTAAGTAGTCTTGGAGGGCTATAGGAGAGTCTGAACACCATTTAATAAGTTACTGTTTCTGTTTGTAAAATAACCTAGGAGTGGGCTGAGGTAATAAAGGGCCCGATTTCTTCCGGGGGTATAGTAGAGGCTGGAGAAAATGTGGTCATGCATGTTTCAGAGTGGCTCATTTTCAAGAGACAGACTTACTGGTCAACTATTAGAACCACCCTCAGCCTGAACATGCTTTTGGACGCAGTGAGTACGTGCACCACGGTGCAATAAGAAAAGACACATGACTGTCCCATATCTGAGCTCTTGCACATCTGAAATGATGCACTTGTTTTACTCCATGCCTTTCTTTGGATTGAAATGTATCCATTAACATTTGTGTGCTTTTCTTTTCCATCCGTCCTTCTCCATCTCATGAAAAGCACATCTGGGTAAGTTGAATCACAATATGGCTGCTGAACATGTTTATTTTCAGCACCATCCTCTTTTTCTTTTATCTCTAGTTCTCTTTTCAGTTGTAACACAAGCTGCACTGCCTCTGACCTAAAATGAAAATTGTGAAGTGTATTCATTTCTGCACCATAAAAGGAATCATTGGTTCAGAGAAATGTTCATATTCAAATTAATTATGTTGGCCTTTCAGGCACGTCTAGTTCCTCAGTTCTGTTAGACACATGTCAAGAGACTTCCAGGTGTCATTTCCCCTAATTCTCAAGTCGTTCTCCAGGAGGTAGCATGGCACTCGATGAGGCACAAGGACTATTTCAGGCCCCTTGCGTGTTCGGGACTACACTGCACAAGTCAGCCTGCATGCTCGCTAGGGTTATGTGGCCCTCCACCTGTATTATATGCAAGAAACAAACTTCTTTGTCAGTTCCTGGAACTGCACCTCCACCAGGAGGACTAAATGCTGGCCCTTCCCCATTAGAACTTGTATACCTAGATCCCAAAGGAATCCTTAGTTTGGGCTGAATCTGTGGGTTTTCTGTGTTCTTCCCATTGTCTCCTATACTGCTGGTTGATTTTCAAAGCTTTAAAAATCTGTACTACTCAGGTTACAGTGTCAAATTTCAAATCCTTCTCTTTGAACTAAAATTAGAACATGTTATTATCTAGTCCTAAAACAAATTGGGCTTCAAAGTAAAACAAATTATACATAACATTTATAAAATATTTACATTGGTAAAAACGTTTGCATTGGTAACAGAATGAGCTATTTAAAACACTTTAGATTAGCAGAAGTTTTCTTTTAAATTTAAAGCAAAGAAAAAGAAATTTGGGGCAAATAAATGACTCTGGTGATTTGCAATTATCCAGGAAGCTATGGCAAGTGCCACTAATTAGCTCTGTGGATAGTCTATAAACCAATACAAGGTCATGTACTTTGTAATATTACTTAGTTCATTAGTATGATTTATATTTGTTAATTTTTTTACTCTATTTTGAAGTCAGAGTTACTGCTGCTGATTACTTAAGAATGCAGTATTTATTTCAGTTAGGATAATTTGTGATATTAAGGAAAACTGGAGTAAGTGCTCTTAAAAATGCAAGGCAAGTTGTGGTTACTGCACAGCGATGCTGGCCAAGGTTGTAATCTCTCACTTAAAAAAAAAGCATGCTGGACATTGGATTTTTAAAGCATTATTTTCATGTCATCGTGTAATATTGGTCTTCTGTTTTCTAATGAATTTTAAGTTTCATGATGAAGACAATCCCAAGAAATAAAACTTCATTTCCCCAAACCTTTTAAATGAAATAGTGAAAAAGAATAAATGGAGGATTCATTATGGGCTTTAAGAAATTGATATAATCACTTTCATTCTAAAATCCAGTTCTTATTGTCTTGCACGTGCACTTTAGGACTTCAAAATCATGTCCCTATTACAGTTGCTGAAAGGAAGCTTAGGAGGTTCCAGTGTCAGGAGAAGGGAGTACAGATCGAGTGAAGACGAGGGAAGGTTGAAGGTGGAAAGAAAACTGCCTTAGGAATCAGAAGACACACATTTAAGCCCCAGCTCTCCCATTTGTTTCTGCATACCCTTGAGTAGCTGTTATATTTTCTATACTTAGTAATATTACTGTCAACTTTCTGCACCTCACAGAGTATGAGAACATACGTACAATCTCAGCAGCATGGAAACTAGAAACTTCAAATCTGAGTTAAAGTGGACTCAAAACCAGATAAGCACTAACGCAGTCTAGCCTAAACATTTGTATCCAAATAACCTGAAAAGTTCCCAGGGTTCCTCCACTAAGTCTCCAGTTTACGATCAGGAAGTGACTGGAGAACAAACCTCAGGTTCTCACAAAAGTGCATTTGTTTAATGAAAAGTAATATAAGCCTCTCTAGTTTTTAATAACAGCATGAGTAATTCTACTGCTCCATCACAACGGTGTGTGTTTATACCATCATAATGGTTTTGAAACTGATTAAATTCCAAATAAAGTGAGGTGATAAATTATGTAATCCCAACTCAAATTCACAAGTAAATTAAATTTATTTTCTGAGACTGTGCCCTCCATTTCAGAGCAACTTGAAGAAAAAAGATTTCAATAAGAATGAAATAATTTGGTTTTAATGTAATCAAATTATTTCATTTCTAAACAACCTAGCATTCTTGGAATCTCAATAAAACATGACTTCAGTGTGTAACTGACCTTTATATGCACTTCACGGGAAAAAGTGCCGTAACAGGGAACACACACACACAAAACTACCGTATGTTGTGCTTTTAAAATTGAGTCAACCATGTTAATGTTGAATTTTAAACTCTTAATTTTATGGAACTAAATATGTATATTTAGGCAATCAATGTTCTGAGGCAGCTGATTGGGATTTGTAGCATTTCTCTTTAGAATAATTATGTTAATTAAGATATACGTCTTTCAGCTTGCACATGTTTAAAAGAAACTGGAGTGGCACCACATTTTGTTTGCATTTCCTGATCAAAATTTCAAGCAGTTTCTCAAATATGTAATTTTGATTTCCATAGACTTGATCAGCAAGTATGGATTTCTGAATGATAGATTTATAGCCCATTGTCCAATTGAAATTTGAGGAGATCCTATTTACACTCTTCACTGTTGAATGATAGTGGAACCAGATACATTTTACAAGTAACAGTGTGAAATATAAGTAAATTTACTGCTAGCATCATGTAAGGAGGTTTTATTCTCTGTGCTACACTGTTAAGAAGTAGATTCAGTAGTCAAATTATTTTGGCATATTTTATTTTTGGTACTTATCCAGCCACATGTTTATTTTTTCTGGTTTTATCAATAACTAAATACTTGTCATGTACCATAGTAAAAGTAAATAAATAAGACCTACAGATAAATTTTTCAGAGAATTATTTTGTATTACAATTACACAAAATCAATTGAACTGAAACAAGTTACTACAAATGCAGCTTTTCCATACCAATGAAATACGTGGGACTAACCTCCTTCCTCTGGTGGACATGCAGACCCTGATATTAGTTTGGAGTAAAAAGAAAAGAAAAGTCATGGCTCCTTTCTTCTCTTACAATGTTGAGGATTAAAAGGTGATGGTGAGAGGGTAAAGACCAGCTACTAAATTAGCCAGGAGGTCAGATAAATATATGTCATTTCTAAATGTAAATGAACCACAAGAAAAAAGAAGACTAAGAGACTATCATTGTACTTAATATTAACAACAAAGTGAGTGCTATTAGCTTCCTTTCTCAGTTATGGAAAATTCAGAGAGATTAATTAGCTAAGGAACAGTGTGGGAGTTAAGAGAGCTGGCTCTGGCCAGGCTGCTTGGGGCTTCAATTCCGGCCCTGCTGCTCACGGGATCTCTGCTCCAGGTGGCCTCTGTTCTTGAGTGTCCTCATCTGCAAATGGGTATCAATATATATCTTACTGGATTGTAAAGATGAAATGAATTATACACATAAAGCACTTAGCATAGTAAGTGATAAATGCATGTTAACTATTATTATATGGACCCAAGCCCTAATTTGTCTTATCCAGAAGCTTGGCTCTTTCAAACCATATCATATCTCAGAAGAATATGAAATGGTTCAGATGAACAAGAGAACACATTAGATAAATCTCTACTGTAATACTTACTGCATTAAGTTTCTTATTTCAAATTACATTTAAATTTTTTAATTTTAAATGAGGTATAATAAATACAATAAGTAGAGTATTTACAAGCTGTAATATTTGTAAGGAAGAAAATTAATCCTGTCTGGAGAGATCTTAATCTTGAAGGACAAAGCATGAGCTGTGTCTGAAGGAGAGGCACGAGTTTGCCATGATTATGATGCAAAGACAGATGTGTTGGGCGGAAGGAAAAGACATATGCAGAGTCACAGAGGGTGAAAAAGAAGGCGGTATTTGGAGAATGACAAGTATTTCAGCACTGATTGAGCACCAGAGGCTGGGGAAACAGCCATGGCCAGATCACTCAGGGTCTTTACAGTCATGCTAAGATATTTGATCTTTACATTTAGGACAGTAGGGAGGTTTGTAAGTCATAAATCTTACAAGAATATTTGTGTTTAGGAAGGTCTCACTGAACGTTAGAGAGAAATGTGAGGGAGAGGGAACCAAACAAGAGACAGGGAGACGCTGGGAGTCCATTGCCATGTCCCACAAGCAATGAGGGTTTGAACGAAAGCTTTGGTAGTAGTCAATTTGCAATATACTTTATATATAATGTTACAGAGTGTGTTTTTTTCCTCTTTCTGAGCAGCCAACCTTATAATTGCTAAACAAAATCCTTAAACCTTTATCATATGCGATAAGTAGTTCGATGTCAACAAAAACAGAATACTTAAAATAGGCCCCATGGTCAAGGATCCTAGGTGATGGTCATCACCGAGACTTCTGTGCATTACAATATATCAATCATTCAAAAGATATTCTTGGCTAGAACATGCAAAGAAAAATGCATGGTGTTGCTGAAGAGCAAACTCTCATCTCTAAGACTCCAGAGTCTTGGGTGAGAGGTAAGGCCCACGCACATGTCGCTAATCAGCAGTCTCCGAGGGCTGTGGATGCTCTGAGTTTCCAGATTTTAAAGGAGTCATTGTGCACTGAGATGATCACGGAAATAAAAGGAAGGGTCATAATTTAGGCAAACAGCAAGATTTTGAGAGCAGAAGGAGAAGAACTCATGAGCCCTGGGAAATGCTACTTGCAAAAATGGAATTAGTAATCCACAAATTATTTACAAAAGTAAGGTTCTATTTCTGGTTTGAAGTAAGTGACGATGATTAGGAAGGTAAATCAAGACTAAACAGTCTTAGTCTGTGTACTCCAGGTTGAGGGGTATACTTTACTCATTTGGGGAACTCTTGAAGGGGGTCAGAGGACAGGGCCATGACAAAAGTAACAGCTCGCGTTCACTGGCTGCTCCCACCGTGCGAGGCACTCCTGTGACCACGTCACCTATACTTTCACATCCGCCTTTGGTAGCAGCCCTGCGATGTAGGGACTATCATCCGCTTCCGCTCACAGGCGAGGAGACCGAGCCCAGCAAGGTCAAGCGACTCCTCTGTGGGTGCACAGTCAAAACAGGGCTACACGAGGATCAAGTCCAAGCAGCCTGGCTGCAGAGGCCACTCTCTTCCCTGCGCTGCCATTTAGGCAGACTTTTTTTCATGGCAGTGTATTGGAGAGAGAAAATATGAAGGGGAAATTGATAGGCATTAAAAGGACAGTGACCGAAGTGACCATCCTGGGTGAGAGAGGACATGGTGCTGTACGGTATTAGACAGTTGTATCCCAAATTGGCAATCGCAAGATAGCACCCTAGGCTAGGTGGTCTGAAAATAAAGTCTCTTCCTGGGCAGTGAGGAGCCATCCATTTTGGAAAGGATATGGGGGAGGGGACTATGGCTCCCATGGTCTGTGACTTCTTTAAGTAACTAATGAATTTCATGTCTCAGACTTTTAACACTGTATTGAATTTGTTGATTTATAAGTTGTGATGCTCTGCTCTGAGGGCATGAGAACAGGGACTTTGTATGCCCTGGGAGTAACCAGATTGGTTAGGCAGTCAGTTACCTGATTTTTCATAGACTACCATAAACTGCCAGGGTTTGTGTTCAGCAAACATAGAATAAAACCGATGGGATCTCTGAGTCAATAAAGTCCTGAAGATACTCTAGGTAAGTTGCTTAGTACTGGGGGGCATATAAAAAGAAGTAGTAAATGTTGTCTCAGGCAAGGGAGGGATGGCTTCAGAGGGAGTATTTTTGTTATGCCTTGAAAATCTAGACAAAGCAAGTGGGAAGACAAAGCAGGGAGGCATGTGGACATTATTTAGTGTGATAGACACATAGCTTACAAATGTGCACATACTCCACCAATTAGGTCAAACCTGTAATAGTTGAGGAAAGACACAAAACCCAAAAATGGAGGAGCTGCACATCTCCATTTGGATTCAGTCATTTTAGAAAAGTCATACTTGCTCATATTAGTCTGGATTAGGAATTAGAAATTAAAAGCCTGGAAAATGCCCTTGACTTATTTACATTTTATTTACACTGCATGATCATAATCATAATGATCTATAAGTGATCCTTTGGGAAAAGATGGTAAAATAATTAGGTTGCTTGGAAAAGAAGAAAGATAAACAAAAATGTTTCTTCAGGCTGAATAGAACTTTTTAGACTTGGATTTGTACTGGGGAAAGTGATCCCACATTGTTACTCTGGACGAACTGTCACTTGACCTTTGAAAAGGTTAAGTCTAGTGTATATAGCTTTTCCTTTCCATACATGGACTGTCGAACAGAGAGCAGCCGCATATCTGAAATGCCTGTTGGTGCCAAATCAATCGTTTCATTAGCATTTCCTAAGCCCTCAGGCTGCTCTTTCTCTGTCAGTGACTCCCAAATACCTGATGAGAACAAGTATGCCCCCATGAAATTAATGCCCCCCTTAATAATCTGTTAGGAAATCATCATGTACTAAACTTAGTGATTTCCATCTATTAGAGTATTGCTCATATCACTTTATTTATTTAACCTGGCTTCTCTCTCATGCCATTATGCCCAAACATATACATGTCTCTTATAAATTTTAGATGGTACAAAGTTTTTTTATAATCAAGAAGAATTAAATGTAATCTTGCTTTGCAATGAATACATTTCTTTACGTAATTGATCCTGTCCTGAGGTTTAAAAAAGAAGCAGGTCTGGAGTTAACATTGTGTAGCATGCAGTCCTGGTGCAAAACCCAGCCATCCTCACCTAGTCTGGTAGTTCCTGCACAGTTTCAGGTGTGTCCGTTCAGGGACCTGTGCTTGGGGTTCAGCCTCGCTGGCAGGGGGCCAAAGGGCAGGATCTATTGGACTTGAGCTAAACTCATGTCATTATATTTGCATATTCTTCCTAAAGTTATGAGAGTTTGCAATTTAAACAAATCAAAACAAAAGCAAAGAAAACTTTTTCAAGGGCTAGATTGCTCAAGTTGTTTCCAAACTATTTATCATTAAATGTCTGCTGAGTAGAAGAACAGATCTGTTGCCTCACATTGCATGGTTTCTTAACCAAATTTTCATCAGTGACCCCAAACTAGATCAGACTTTTGGGATCAGCTGCAGTGGGTGCTGTTCTGACAGATTGACCCAAGACAAGGCAGAATTTGAGGAAAATTTTTATTCTTAGAAACATAGAAATTGAACCTGGTTGTGAGATAAAATAGGAAAAGATATTTGGACTCCAAAATTAAATACATCATGAGATGCAATTTACTGAAACAAGAAACACCTAAATGTGTACACACCAACTGACATGTTCAACACACAACTATTTCCTGAGCATTTCTTCTGTGCCTGACCTTGTGCTAGATGCTTCAAATTATTTCTGAACAGAAAATATAAAACCATCATTCCTCCTTGAGCTTGTATTTGACTGGGAGTTGATAGACTCAGGAGTAAGTGATATTCTGTGTTAGAAGATACTTGTCATGGAGAAAAATAAAACAGGACTGGCGATAAGGGATGTCTAGTGGGAGTTGTAGGAGTGAGGGGTAGAGACACTCAGAGAGAAGGTAACATTTAGTAAAGATAAAAGTAGGTATGGGACAGGGCCATGTAGAAATAGAGGGGAAGAGCATTTTAGACAGGGAATAGCAGGCACAAAGGTCCTGAGGCAGAAAGAGGCCTGAGCTGTTTCCAGAGAATAGCTGGGAAGCCAGTGTTGCTGGGTGAGATGGGAGTTGAGTCAGAGATGAAGAAGGTAGGGTGGGTCCTAACCACTGCTTTGACTTTTATTCTTAGTGAGATAAGGGATGATTGGAGGAGTATCAGCAGAGAAGTTACAGTATCTGACTTAAGTTTTAACGGGTTCACTCCAGCTTATGTGGTACAATGTTTATTAGGGAACTTGTCAGAAGTTGTTGCATAATTAAGTGTTCTAACTTTGAAAAACGGCTTTTGTACAACTCATGTAATCCACTTGTGAAAATTTTGTATATTTCCTCAATGTTAAGTGCCTATTTACTTGCTTTTTTGTTAAATGTACCAAAAACCAATTGTAAATGTATAGTTGTTTCTTCCCCTTTAATGCCACTCAACTGTTACCTAACTGAGTGTTTTCTTCCCTGATGGATATTGCATTAATAATGCTCTTCAGCTCTGCAGAGCCTACTCTAAATTTTCTTGCACATATTCCATGCTCAGTCCTGTCTCTGCCCTTCCACCCTTACTGCTTGGAACTCCATTCCCACCTCCTTCCTACTGACCCTTCAAAGTCAACTTGGTTGCCAAAGCCATCACCAGTTTCCATTGCCATTACCCTCCCTTCCCAAATCCTCACACTCAGAATGTGCAGCAGCGAGTTCTAACACCCATTTGTGTATTTTGTGTGTGTGTTTTTAGCCAGCTCATGTGCTTGCTTTCTCTGTTTAACTGGATCCATGTCTCTATTTTCCACATTGAGCACAGGCCTAAGCTCACCACAGGTGCTCAAAAAGTACGTGATGATTGGCTGTTTGACTCTTCACCCCATTCCTTGGTCACAGTGAGACTGAGCTCTCCAAGTCTGGTTTTCAAAAGGCGTGTCACTGAGAAGCCCAAGGGAGTGGGTGATGGGACAGCAAGCTAGGTGAGGAAGCCCCTCGAGTTCTCATGTTGGATTGAGGGTGCCAGTGTCGCCCTTCCCTTTCCCCGGCCCTGAACAGCTTCCAGGTGGAACTTACCCCTTTCCTGGTTGTCCCTCAAATGAAATAGCAGTTGATTTAGTGTCTCTTCAGCAGTTATATCTCCAACTTCCATTTTGCCCCTCTGCTTCTTACTCACATTGAATTTTTGTTGGTAGCATCCATTGCAAACATGAAAAGCTCTTGTGTTAAAATTATATATTTTAATATATTATTCATTGTAACATATTTTAATAAGTGACTGATAGGCAATATTCAAATGCTTCATTTTGGATGTATGATATTCATGATAGATTCTAAGCACAACATATATTCAAAAGAAAGCACTTAATATACTATACTTTTGTTGCCTGTGTGTTAAGATCAAAGCATACTAGGAAACAGGAAATGTATTTTTCCAGTATAGTTCTGGTCGTGTATATATCAATTTGAGTTTCAGGAAAAACACCTATTTGCTACTTCAATGAACAATCTCAGACCAGTTTTGAGATGATGTCAGTTGTAAGGCTCCATAGCAGGGACATTGATTAATGACGCATTTGTCAAGGCTCTTTACAACATTTTGTTACCAGAAACAACAATTTGTTGTCATGGAGGGGCTTCACTTTCATTAAAACAGTAGTGTTGTAAATGAAAAATAAGTGTACAATTGAATTTCACACCTTACATTGCTTTGCAGTGTTGGAAGTCAAGTTACCTCAGAGTTCTGTTCAAATAAGCAGCAATTTTGTAGTCTGGACAAAAAACTAACTCCTATTTTGCCACCTGAACCCAGAGAACTTACTAACATCAAGCACATCACTTCAGTGGAACTAAAGTGACCAAATATACCCTCTGCCCAGATATGCAGGCTTCTTTCCCTACCATTAAAATAGTAAGGGGAAGTGCTCAGGGCAGAAAGAGGAAGCCACATTTAGATCCCATCATGCATGCTTAAATCTGCATATGTGGGCCATTTTCTTGTGAAAGATATTTGCTGATGATAAAATTCAGCTTCTTAGTCCATTAACATTTAGCGTTTGAATTTTAGTGAATAAATGTTGGGGGAAATTATTTTTAGATGTCAGTGTTTCACTCCTAATAAAATCAAAGGGCGAGTTCCATGTATTACTCAAAGGAAGGAGGAATTGTTATTACAGATTATCTCATAAAAACCTTGTAAAGGATTATTGGTTTTTTTTAGTATTGTCATTAAAAATAATCACATACATCTTTTTTCATATTTACTGACTAATTATCTTTGCTATGTACTTCAGGCACGAACTTCTAGAAGAGGCTCGGAGAAAGGGGTTACCTTTTGCCCAGTGGGATGGGCCCACGGTGGTCGCGTGGCTAGAGGTAAGACAAACCAGAAGGCTCTCAAATGGATCACTAGCTATCTGAGAGTTTTTAAGATATAGGTAAAGACAGGTTCCTGGAGTCATAGCTTTCCAACAGTCTGGAACAGGCTTAAAGGGAATATTTTCTCTATCTGGAGAGCTGTGGGTAGTGTGATTTTACTCTGATGCTTTCTTGTGATTGTGGCAGAAGGAAAAAAGGGAAGTGGGATGAAAGGAAGTTTCTCTTAGCTCCACCCTCTTCATGTCTAGCATAAGAGAAGAAATGATTACTGAGCAGCATTTCTCTTGTTACAAGAACCCATCTGTCCCAGTCCATCGGTCCAGAGTCCTTCCTCAGCAGCAGGTCACAGAGGAGGGCCATCTCCATAGTCAGCACTCGGCTGTTATCCAAGATTGTTACGGCCACTTAATTTGCATAGAGAACCATTCCTTTGCTTAGAATTCAATTCCTGAACCAAATTCTCTAAAACGGGCCAGCTAGGTTTAAGCACTTAGAATAAAGCAAAAACAGTTATCCCTTGTTCTCCTCTGTGTCTACACTGAATATTCTAATGAAATGAAAACTACATTTAGCATTTCCTGCCTAATACAGGGATCTGGAAAAACAAAGCAATACCTGGCAGGGTAGAGGGCAGCGGAAGCAGACTGGGACAGTGAAGGAAACACATATCTGGTCACAGAGAGTACCTTCATTCACTTAGGAGTAGTGTTCACGGCCCCTTGCATCCAGGTCTCTAATGTGGGCTGCTAGCAGCCGCTAGGATATGCAGATGTCAGGGCAAAGAAGGATATAGGCATTTCTTAGTGATACAGGCAATTAGAACCCATTGTTTTAAGTGGTTGGGGATTATAAATTCACCCACCTTCATGATTATATCCAGAGCTAAGAAATTCATCAATGAGGAAAAATTACAACCCATTTTGGTTTAAACAATAGTCTTATATAGATATAAAACCATGCTTTGCATATTTTCTTTGACTGAGTGAAAGAAGCCTATGTCTCACTTTATTTTATTCTCTCCTGTCAGGGAAATTGTACCATATTGGTTATAAGGGATGCTTCTTTCAAACATGTCTTTAAAATACTGTACTTCAAAATCAATTATGAGACAAAGTGCTGAAGAAAGCCCACGTCCAAGCTAATACCAGCCCTCTGTTCAGTTTCACTCCAATAAAACAAGCTGCAGTTTGACAGAGGTTGCTGCTATTTTTTGGCAAGTGATGAACAAATCCTGTAGGTAAAGAAAACATATTTAGTGACATTAAGAGGCTAGGACATGGCCGGCAGGGAAGTTTCTGCTAATTAAACCTATCCTGAGCACACAGAAATGCTCATATGTGCTTCTTAAAGTGCCTGAAATGATAAAATGGAATAAACAAGATGACTGAGGCCAGTGATCCCATGAATAAGAGCTCTCCACTTCTGCCTCCTTAGCAGCTCCCTGTATGCACAGCCTGCTACAAATGATGTGTAGAATAGTGTGATGTTTCATACACCATTTATCCACATCAGACACTTTCTAGAAGTCTAATCAGGGCGATATTGGTAACATCGTCTTGGAAAGCACTTGGGTAATATTAACCAATGTGCAAATCCAGGTATCTTAGAAGAGAAAGGGTGGTTTATTTTGAACAACTTGAGTTTATAAACTAGGGAGTGAAGTCCCATCTTCCGTCATATTTCATCATACCTGTCAAGGTAAGGTCAGTTCCTTGTCCCTCACCTGCTGGAAGATGACATAAGCTCTTCAGTTGTGCTCTGTACTTAGATCCTCTCTCTCCTTCCTTTCATCTCAGTCACAGCCCAGACCATTGACTCAACAAAAGATTTGGCCTTTTGTCTGTCTGTTTCCCCTATAGAAACAAGTAGCCTTCTTGTATGTTTTAAAACAAGGATGTCCACATTGTATCTTCTACCATGTAACAAATTATCAACGAACTTGGCCCTGATTTTGTTCACGAACTCCTGTGGGTCAAGCATCTGCAGTCAAGGTGTCATTGGTTCGGAGGGCTCACGACGCCAGGGAAGGAGTCAGGGCCCAGGCCCTGGGACTCCCGGAGCTCTTGCCACTGTATTTGCCGAGTCATGGTCTGTCTACGGCGCCTTGCTCTCTGTCTTCTCATTCTCATGCGCTCCTCTCTCCTTCGGCTCAGTATGTTCGTATCAACAAATAAAATAACCAAAAACCGATCTGTGCTTTGGATATTTAACAACCAAGACTTAAGCTGCTCCCTTGCTTCTTATTCATAACTAATGGTTGGGAGGAGTTGGCAGGGAGTGGAGTGGACAGAATATTCCTTTTTTAAGTGTCTGTAATTCAGATGCTGCACCACAATGCATGTGAGTGGGCATTCAGCCAGCGCTCAAGATGTGTGCCAGACATGTTTGTAACGTTAGGCTCCTCGATCAGCATATCACTTCATTCTACAAAAATAATGTTCAGGTAGAAAATCTAATTAAGGTCACGCACCATCAGGTCATGCACTAGGTAGAAAATCTAATTAAGGTCACACACCATCAGGTCATGCACTAGGTGTAGGTAGGTATGTGGGAAATGTGGCAGAGCTACACTACAGGTTTTGGTTAAGATCACAGGCTGGAGATGGTAGAGCTGTCTCTTCCTATAATGTGACATTAAATTATTCCTTTAAATAATGTGACATCATTTCCCTGCACTCAGAATTCCACAGGAGAATTAGAAATTTCGGTTACTCATTAAACAAATGTTGACTGAGACTTTATCAAACGTAGCTCGTAGCTATATTTGTCCTTAAACCTAAGGTGCAAGGAGAAGAGATATTTGGTGCGGTGCAGCTATTATTTTTATCCCTAATCATACAAATTAGTTAAACTACACAGTCTGGAGACTCAATTTCAAGTCTTTATTTCCATCACTGCCTAGCTGGTATTAAATAAAGTACTTGATGTTTCTGTGCATCTACTTCTCTGGGGAAAATAATAATAGCGTCTAACTCACTGGGGTTATGGCAACAAGAGTCCCTACATGTAAGGCGCTCAGAATAATGCCTGGGACTTAAGAGACACTAAAATGTTCACTGTCACTATGATCTGTATATGGGTTTTTTTCCCCCTATCCAACAGCTCTGGTTGGGAATGCCTGCTTGGTACGTGGCCGCCTGCCGAGCCAACGTGAAGAGTGGAGCCATCATGTCTGCTTTATCAGACACTGAGATCCAGAGAGAGATTGGGATCAGCAACCCTCTGCACCGCTTAAAGCTCCGCCTAGCCATCCAGGAGATGGTTTCCCTGACTAGTCCGTCCGCTCCTCCAACGTCCCGAACTGTGAGTCCGTCTGCGCTCCTTCCGTCTCCCAGTGCGGAGCCCTCGCAGCGTCCCAGTCCGCAGGGTGAACTTGTAGCAAACATTTCCGTGGCAGCAGGAATTATTCTGGAGAGAGCTGGCTTGCTCTCCGTTACCCGCACTGCTACTTCTAATAGGTCTTCAGTTGCAGGGCTGGGATTCCTATCAGTTCTGAAGGCTGCAACCAAAATAGAATTTGAGCTAGTGCCTATTTAGATTTTTCTCCCAAGCAACAAGACCCCTAGTTTATACTTTTTCAGAATTCAGGATGTTTCTCTCTCTCTTTTTTTTTCAAATGTAATCGAACCTCTCAGGAGTTGAGCTATAGGCATTAGTGCTTTGTGAAGAGGCAATGTGTATTGCTCACTACTTCCTAAGCAGTTTTCATCACTGTGGAAGTACACAGGTATTTGATGTTTTATAAATACCAGGTGGAATACCTTCCATCAAAATATGTTTGCTTCTCGTTCATAAATCTCTATTCTTCTCATAATTTTGTTCCTATCCTAACAGGGAAGAATAAAATGTCTAAAAACAATGGATACCAGATGAAAAATTCAAATACTAAGAAAAACTCCTAAATTATAGCCATTCTTTCTTTAGTCCAATCATGAATTGAATTTTTTGCTAATAAAAGGTATGATTTCTGATGTTAACTGTAGTTCTCTGGTCCCGCTTCCTATACAAAATAATAATATATGGAAGAAGAGGCAAATATGAATAATGCATAAAAGATAGAAAAGTGTTAGTACTTTATTGAAGATTTCAGGCACAAAACTTACTTGGGTAACTTTTTATATGTGGTCTTAAGCAGTTTTAGTTTTTTTGCTTCACTTTTATTTCATTTACCCTTAAATTCCTTCCCAGTGTTCTAGAGTCTAGTGCCAGATATACAAAGTCAATTTTTAAAAGCCTTTATCTTTCTTGCATAATTCCATTTTAACTTCCTCCTAAATAACATGTAGGAAAAATATACAGTTTAGCAAACTCTTATGTATATTATTTTTAAATATATATACATGCTGTGTACTATAGCTGTGTACTAATGCTGCGTTTCAAGCTAAAAAGTAATTCAGAATACATTTAAATAAAAACTGAGCAGGCCATTAAAATAGTTATTGTAAAACAAATTCAGATCTGATAAGAATTTCCTGAATAATCCAACTGAGAGGGAAGCATCACAACTGGTTTATATCATCGCTCTCCTCCCAAGAGCAAATGCATATAAAATTATTAAAAATGCCTCATCTTGCAAAAAATAGAGCATTTGAAATCCCAACATAAAGATGAAAAGTAGAACATACCTTATTGTTCCTTTTTAACATCCTAATCCATTTTGGAATGAAAAACAGAATAATTAAGCAGGGTTTTTTTTCTGAAATGTTTAAGGAATTTAAATCACAAAGTATTAAAGGTGAGAACATACTCCGTTTTTAAAGAAAAGTCAAATGTGAAGAGAGCTTGTGAGACTTCATGATGTAACTTTATTTGGCCCCAAAGGCTTTATTTCCTCGGGTCAGGAACACAGAGGGCTTCTTTCAGTTTCCTAAACTTTTATGTTCTTGGTTGATTATGAGCTTTTGCAATTGCTCGTCCCTCTGCCTGGGACATCCTTCCCACTCCAGAATCACCATCCTTCCCCAGCTCATCCTTCATCTAATAATTCCCGAATATCCTTCCCCTAAAACGTTTTCACTAAACCACAAAGTCGGTTTGCTTCACTTCCTGAGTTACCACCCTGTATACTTATAACAACCATTTTATAGTGTTTTCTTCTTGATTTATCCCACACCAGGCCAGGCAAGGATATTACCAGGTTGTCCTCAGATCCAGGCCTTAACGCAATGCCCGGCAAATTGTAGATAATAAATACTCATCTTAAAAATGATGATGGTACAAGTTACGCTCTCCACCATTACAGAGGATATGAAAGATGACCCTGACTTACAGAGAGGGCGGCGATAGTAAGGGAAGTCCAGCATGTTCAGTGGTAGGGTTATTAAGAGATGATAAAGTCTAATTCCTAAATGTGAGGTAGAAGCCGATGCTGTGGAATTCCAGGGAAGGAGAAATCACAGCTGGGTGAGCAAGGATTCCGGAGGAATTAGCATTTGAAAGACAGGTAATAAGTCAGTAATTAATTATTAAAAATTATTAATTTTCTTCACTATTAACTTTTTGATAGGTACCTTTCTAGTCTATTTCATCATTCTATAAAGATGAATTATTTCACAAAATATATTTCGTGCTTCACTTTTAAAACAGTAACATAGCATGAAGATTTTCCTCATTTTTTAAAATATCGTGTTGTAATAACATGTTTAATTGCTGCATACCTCCTTCATGGAAATACCATGATTTATTTGACCAGACCAAATCCCTGATATTGGCCTCTTCGCTCGTTTAACAATTTTCATTGTGTTTACAATACCATAGTGGATATGCATGAGATTATATTATTGTATAAATAAGTTATTTTCATAGTAATATTTGCCTACAGGACATTTATATTCTTATTACTTTTAAACCTTAATTTCCAAGTTGTATTGGGCAGCTGTTCCCCACCCCTTGGTCAACACTGATTATCACATTGCTTAAATTCAATTTTTAAAATTGCTAGCAGAATTAAATTTTTCATATGATTATTGATTGAATATTAAAATGAATCAGTCATAATCAATTCCATTTTTCTGTGAGGTAATAGGAATATTCATCTTTTTATTAATGTGAGAAAGCTCTTTATTCAGAGAGGATATATGCCCTTTGCCAAATATCGATACAAGTGACAAAAAGAGATAAGTTGTGTTGATTTGCTTTAAAAATGACTAATGAGTGCTTTTTCTTCCTTTTTTACTCTGTCTACATGGGAGTATTTGCTCATTTCAAATATTATATGCTTTGCAGAGCAAACTTCGGATAAATTTCTACTAATGAATCCACTGCACAAAGATTAAGACATTTTAAAGTCATCACCTAAAATTATATATTAAGATTCACACTATGAAAATATAAAAGCAGGTTTCTTTTCTTTAAAGAAATGTTATCATGTCTCCCACAACTCTGCAATCAGTTCAGAAACGCACATTTTTTATATGTTTAAGTTTGGATTTGAGTTCCTCAGTCAAATGTATCTTGTTTATTCACTCAAAGTCTCAAGAGAAAAGGACAAAGTATTTGGGTTTTTTTTGTTGTGTGGTTGTTAACCGAACAGAACTTCTGTCTGACTCTGCCTCCTGTCCTGTCCAGAGGGATGGGCTAGGGCACCCAAATAAAATCTAATGTTTGCATTTATTATTTTATTTGGCCAGCCCTAACCTCCTAATTTTCTCTTTCTTCTTCCTAAGTTGCTGTTAGTGTAGAAAGCCTCTTACTAATGGAATAAGGATGGAGATAATCAGTTAATCGAAAATATTTGTTTAAAGAGGAATGTCATAAAAACTAAGCACATTCTTTACATATTTCATTTTAAGTAAAAAGATATAAATATTCAGGCGCTTTCAAGTTTATTTTTGTTGATACATTTTCTAATTGAAGTATAGTTGATATACAATGTTATATTGGTTTCAAGTATACAATGTGGTAATTCAATAGTTATATGTTATTAAATTCTCCATTGTAGTTACTGTCAACGTAGAAAGATGTTACAGAACTATTGACTATATTCTCTATGCTCTACTTTAATCCCCATAACTAATTTATGACTGAGATTTTGTCCCTGTTTATTCCCTTCACCCATTTCACCCACCTACTCCAGCCCCTCCCCATTGTAACCAACAGTCACTTCTCAGTGTCTATAAGTCTGTTGCTGTTTTGTTCATTTTGTTTTGTTTTGTTTTTAGATTCCACATGTAAGTGAAATAATATATTTGTCTTTACCTACCTTACTTCACTTACATAATATCCTCTTACGTCCATCCATGTATTGCAAATGGCAGGATTTCTTTCTTTTTATGGCTGAATAATACTCCATTGTATATATGCACTATATATTCTTTATTCATCTATTGATAGACATTTTGGTTGCTTCCATATCTTGGCTATTGTAAATAATGCAGCAATAAACATAGGGGTGTGTATATCTTTTTGAATCAGGGATTTTTCTTCAGGTAAATTCCTAGAAGTGGAATTACTGGATTATATATTTCAATTTTTAGTTTTTTGAGGAATCTCCATACTGTTTTCCATAATGAATGCACCAATTTACATTCCTACCAATGGTGTAGGAGGGTTCCCTTCTGTCAACATCCTTACCAACACTTGTTATTTCTTGTCTTTTGGACAGTGGCCATTCTAACTGTTATGAGGTGATACTGATTTTCATTTCCCTAATGATTAGCAGTGTGGAGCATCTTTTCATGTGCTGTTGGCCATCTGTATTTCTTTTTTGGAAAAATGTCTGTTCAGGTCCTTTGCCCAATTTTTTATTGGGTTATTTGTTTTTTGGGTGTTGAGGCATGAGTTCTTTATATATTTTGGATTTTACCAAATATATTGTGTATATCATTTACAAATATATTCTCCCATACTGTAGGATGCCTTTTTTGTTCTGTTGATGGTGTCTTCTGCTGTACAATAGCTTTTTAGTTTGATGTAGTCCCACTTGTTCATTTTTTATTTTGTTTCCCTTGCCTGAGGAGATGTGTCCAGAAAAAAATTGCTCATGTTTATGTTCAAGAAAATTTTGCTTATGTGTTCTTCTAAGAGTTTTATAGTTTCATGTCTTACATTTAGGTCTTTAATCCATTTTGATTTTTACTTTTGTGTATGGAGTTAAGCAGCAACCCAGTTTTATTCTCTTGCACGTAGCTGTCCAGTTTTCCCAACCCCATTTATTGAACAGGCTGTCATTTCCCCATTTGTATATCCATGACTCCTTTGTCACATATTAATTGACCGTATATGCATGGGTTTCTCTCTGGGTTCTCTATTCTATCCCACTTATCTATGGTTCTGTTCCTGAGGCACTTGCAGATGTAGTTGAGACACCTAGGGCTTTTCTTTGAGTGAAATTCCAATACCTGAAGTTCTATAGTATCTTTATTTCATAACCTCATCTATAAAACATCTTCAATTTTTCTAGTTTGAGTTTCTTTTTAAAGCAATAACTTCAAGATACTCAAAAAGCTATTGAATGAAGACTCCTTCTGGACATTTACATATTTTCTCCCGGACTGTGACAAAGTTGTATCTCCTTATCTGGTCTTTCCAAATAGCTCAACTTAGTGCTCATACATGAGCCAAATTTCTTTATTGCTTCATACCATATTCATTTAAATTGCCTAATTAAAAAGTAATGCAATAAAAATAAATAAGTTCGGGAACATATAATTCAGCAAATTTGAGCAGAAATGTAAGGCGTAAGATAGGCATCAGCCAGCACAATGTACAGGGGAAATAGCATTTATTAAACTAAGGATTTGCTTGGGCAGAGATAGCTCAACAAAATGTCTAATGAAATTGTAGTAATAGCCAACATCAGTGGGTGCCTAAGTGTCAGGCCCTATTCTAAGTGCTTTATATGTAATAACTCACTGAAGGCTCATAACAACACTATGAGACAGGTATCTGTCTCACCTAGATCTGTCTCATATATATCTGTTTTATAGATGGGAAAAAGTGACGTATAGGGAGATTGAGTGACTTGTCTGGGGTCACACTCCCATGTGGCTTTGCCCCAGATTCTGTGCATGTCACAGGCAGGCTCTCCTGCCCCCCCCCCCAGCACTCAGCCTGGGCCCTCTCTCACAGCACTCGCCCGGTCTGCTTCTGCTCCCCTTGTTGTTGTTACTAACCTCATAAGCCTCAACCTTTAGTGAGATAAGGTGAGGAATAACTGTAACTACTAGTCTTATTACAATGAGAAGTGTTTCTCTTCTTAGAGCAAGAAACATAAATTCAGATGGGGAGAAGTGTGGATCTAGGACATTTTGAATGAGAAAACCAGATTTCAAGTTAATTCACTTTGCATTTCAACTGTAAAGTAAAAGTACTTCAGAATGGCATAGGTAACGGAAGTTACTCCCATTCTAGGAATGTTTAGTATTATTCTGAGGTCTGGCTGTTTTAGTTATTTTGCATTTTTGACAGCAAGAGAATTATTTTCCCCTAATTAATTTTCATGAGTTCTTCCTTAAATTCATTTTAATGTTTATTTTTATGTTACAACTCTTTACATGATTTAATCAAGTGCTTTAATCCTTAACATCCTTTAGGAAACTTTTTTTCTAGTTCTCATTTGATAATACTGTAGAAATATTGTATTCCATCCGGACTAAGGTGATGCTAGCAAGACACCTCAAATGCAATAATTTAAGGAGGCACTCACTGTCAGGTGCCAACCTTGTGCTTGCATGACCCCAGAAGTGAGTGCTTCCTTAAATATAACTCTCTTGGCATCTTACCTGCCTCATCCTATTCCCTGTCTTGTATCAGGACATATTCTATCCTAATTTAAACTGTTCAGTATTTTTTCTAATATGAAGTATGTAGTTCTAGACCACTTAACAAGTGCAGAATCTTAAATTTATAGAGGTTTCAGGAATGTCTGAGGGAAGTCACTGAGAAGTGTCACTGCTAGAACTCAAACCTCTTAATTATAAGGGGGTAAATTTCCAACTAGTTGAAATTTTAGAAATCATCTGTTGGATGGCATTAGCCACACACACACACACACACACACACACACACACACACACACACCACAATGGCTACCAGTTTGCATTCTCCAGCTCAGATACTGAGGGCTGCAGCATGGACTCCCAAAGGCAATACTAAATGATTTTCAGAGGCTCTCAGAGAACCACAACCAAATTATTTTGTGAAGCTTGTCCTTTATGCTTTTCCAAACTCCTTTTTGCATTCTCTTTGTCCTTGGACCCAAAACACCAGCATCCTATGTCTTCCCACTCTAGCTCTTCTCTAAGTCATGCTTTTCCTTGAAACCCTCATGCTCTAAAGCACCCCTTTATGGCTTACTCAAATGAAAGTCCCATCCCTCAAACTGATGGGATAAAAAGAAATCTGAATAAATGACTTACTACACATAGGCTTACTTATAAAGTAAATTTGCTAAAAGCTTGACTAATGTCTGTTGACTGGGTTGTGTAGAGTCTATTTTGTGGGTTACTTTACAAGATTCCAGAGCAGGCAGTGCTCCTCACAAGTAAAACTGCAGATCAAAGGTGCCCAACTCGCACCCAACTTCAAAAAGTTTGCCAACCATTCACTAGAAAATGTCCCTGGTGTATATTCCTTTTGCATGTCAAAATGCAGATAAACCCATAGCTTCCATCATCTTGGCCATTCCATAATATAATAAACTTACAAAAATAGATTTATGATAATGTGTGAAAGAGATTATACGAGTGTGTACTCCAGTATGAGATAATGCTGCTCAAGTTTCTTATAGAAGGAGGGAGATCGTCATCATCTGGATTCATAGTCAAGGTAGAAGCTACAGAAATCATTGTGACTGATAACAGCCACTCCGGCAGAGCGCTGTGGTCGCTGGGTGTGAAGGGAAGGTGACAGATGAGCGTAAAGTTCTCTTTAGCATAGTACACTCTTCACAAAGTCAATAAAAGCAACTTCTTCCAAATGATTCAATGATTTAATATTCACAGGCAACTTTCGATTTATAGAATGAGCGCCATTCCCAGAAGCTGGGAGTAGAGGAGAAGGGCTTTTAATGACATGAATGCCTCCTGTTATCTAAATATATTCTACAGTATTCACAGTTTTATCTTGCATGAAAAAATTCGGATACCCTCTAAATTCCAAAACGGTAGGAGAATGCAAATTCTATGATACCTATCATTTGGGATTTTTATGCCCTTATGATTTACTTATAATTATGAATATTTATTACTCAAGTCCTTTTTTGATACTCAACTATATATGTAATTCTCTTGTATATGAGATTTGTCTCATAGAGAATTATATTCATGAATTTAGTTTATGAAATTACATTATTTATGATTGAATGAAAGCCAGCGTGGTACTATGTGCTGATAAAAAAGGCTAGGGAGAATTATAGTGGTGATTAATGCTGGGGTCTCAACTTTGTTACTTCCAATTCTTTAAAAGTAGAACCCTTCTAAAAATGTAACAAGCACTACATAGGATATAAATTCCATCATAACGTAGGACGGACGTACTTGGACAACCTTGCAACATTCATAGAGATTTCCCAGTGAAGCAGTGACCATGTGATGGGACGTTGGTTCCCAGCAGCCATTGCTGTGAATGATATGCCTGATGTGTAGATTACTGAGTGGACTTTGGTTAGAAATTTTTTGTACACTTTTCAGAGTATTGAACAAATATCATGGGTTGTTTTATTTGAAAATAAGTGTGATTTTGTAGTAGAATAGAGCTTGCTAGAAGGAATATTTCTTTTTACATCATGTTCTTCTCTATAATGGCATTGAATACTACTGAAAAAAAAGGAAGCCCAGGTTTTGTGATTTCTGACAGCATTTAGTGAGGCTGGAGAAATAACCGATTATATCAAGAATATCATTTCACTTCTTTTTCCCCTATAAGAATATAAAAGACAGCATATTTACTGAATTGGAAAAAGGAAGAAGTCATTTGGGAAAAGCTGATACTGGTTTCCATTCAGGTTATGATAGTTCTCCCAGCTTTGTAGTGGCAACCAATATTCTCTTTCCAAGGACATTGAGGAATCAAAATTTTGTGAATGAGATACGGATAATAACACAAGAAAACACATATGCCTTTGCTTTCTGAGGAAAATATAGATCCAATAGCCAAACATCTTGAAATGCAAATTTTGATTAAGCCTTTTCCTGATTAATAATCGTAGAAGTATCATTTTAAATCTATCCCACCTGAGCTTCACAGCATGCCTGTTTCTATTCAATCTTTTTAAGTAGAAGAAAAAGGGAGCCCTGAGCGAACCAGCCATGCTGTCTGCGCCGTGCATGCTGTAGAGGCCAGAGCGTAGGCGTGCTGCAGTGGGGCTAACTTACGGTGCTCTGCCTTTCTTCTTTACCGCTGCTTTCCTCCCACGGACCCCACTGCTTCCCCCTGGGCCTCTCACTAGCCTTCAGGCAACGTTTGGGTGACCCATGAAGAAATGGAAAATCTTGCAGCTCCAGCAAAAACGGTTAGTCTTCAAAGTTTTGTTGAACATAAAGAAAAGTTACTGTGCTGCCATTTAGATGAAAAAGCTATTTTGTTTATGATAGATCAGAATAATGGGGTATGTGTTCCTAATGATATGCAATGAAAACTAGCATTTTTTGTTACAGTTTTATTTTACTGCACTTGGACACTTTTCAAATGAAGCAGGGCTAAATTTTCATGATGTGGTAATATCATGACAATTTGTGATATGCAAACAATAATTTGTTTCAAGAATTTAATGATGTTTGTTTATCCATTTTGCAACATTGGGAACTTTTGGTAACAAATACCAATTAGTATTGGACATGTTCACAGGTCATACGTGATACCAAACCTAATTAAACTTGTAATAGAAAAGTTCAGATTGAATGATCATTTTAAATACAGTAATTTAGTTTCTCTCACTAAACCATGTCAGACACAGAGCTTGACTCCCCACCCACTAGCAAAAGAAATGTTCTAGTCATTCGGTATTCAAAACACTGGCTTAAAGAAATTTTGGTGACCCATAGTTGTCTGCTTTAAAAAATTTAATATATATGGTCATTTCCTATTTAAAGTAATAAAGTTGGGTGATACATGCATTTTATTCTTAGCAACTTCCCTTTTAAACTTAATGTTTTCAGTTTTATGCCTATATGAAAAATTATCTAGTTTATGATGGATAAAAATGGCAATATTGTAAACTAATTACATTTCTAGTTTAGTTTATTTTTTGTCTTGTATAGTTTTTTGGTTGAAAGGTTTTGAAATCTACTTTATTATCACAAAGCTTTGTTATAGGTATGCCATTCATCAGTTACTAATTATGACTAATTTTTATTCTATTTCATTAATGACTTTTAGATTTCTCAGACATTTGCACACTGTATATTTGTATATATAGAATCAGAAATTTATATAACTCATTACATGTAGAAAATCACACACTTTGATAAAAAGAAAAAAGGTTTGGAATGACCGGATCAAATAAATCATGAAAATCTCATATGTCATATGTGTGTATATTTAATTGGAATAAATTAGAAACTCTCTCATTGCTTTGTAGTTGCCCTTGAACTGCTAAATTGATTACTGTGGACCTGACTAAGGATCTGTGGATTTATCTGCTTATGCCATAATTAACATTTTCAATAACAAACAATGTTGCTTCTGCTAGAAAAATGTACTGTAATCATTTGAGATTAATTTATATTTATCTGCTTTATTAATCCTTCATTGCTGCTAACACAGAAAGAATCTGAGGAAGGAAGCTGGGCCCAGGTAGGAAATTCATTTGCTTCAAACAAGTCCTACCATTTAGTAGGCTGTGAGGATATAAAGTAAGAAACTGTTGAATGTCATTATAAATCTTCATTTTGCTTAAGATTGGGCTAACTATATATATTTAAATTTATTATGTTTAATACTATATATGCCTTTTAAAATCACTATAGTTTGCAAAGAGGATGATTATCATTTCATATCTGGCCTTTTATGAAAGGGAAATTTCCTTTCTTTAAAAGAATAAACTATAACTTAAATTTCTCTTAAATCACTCTTGAATATATTTAATTGGGACTCATTCAAGTTGAATATAAAGGAGGGATACATAAAAAAACTCATAAATCACATACACTTTGAAGTAAGTGGAGAGTGTGTGAGGACTAAGTTGGAGGGACATGAAATCAGCACAGCGACTCTAATGCCGAGGTCACTCCCCTTCTCTGAGATGCAATAGGAGACCGGAACCTGTACTGTGAACAGACACATATGTCTGCAAAGAAGCTGTGCATTTTCTGTGTTTTCATACGTGTATAACTGAAAGAATTAATGTGTTATAGTTAAAGTGATTTAAACTTTTGACTAGAAGTAAAGTTTTGGTAGCTATTACTAGGACCTATATAAACATTCAGAAAATTAGTGCATTAGGTTTAGGTTTTGGTAAGAATTTCATCATTTTTAATAAAACAAAAGAAGGGCGACACTTAGATTTCCATTAGAAATACATGTTCTAATTACAATCATGAATTTGCCATTTGATAAGGAACTAAATAGAAAGCACTGTAAAATTAATAGAAAGAAATAGTCCTTTTTAAAAATAGGTGTAGAGATCATTGATTTTGGTTTTCATATTGGCTGTTTTGGAGTGTGGGTAAGATCAGATTATATTGCTACATTGAAGAATTAGATTCTCTGTCTTAGTTTTTTTATCATGCCCTGCTTCTTTAACTATGGTGTCTATATTGATTGATTGATTTCTAAAAAAAAAAAGAACGATTCTTTCCAATGACCTCTATGGATTATTGGCTGCATGCTTCACTGGGTAACACCCATGTCCACATAAAGCGTTAGCTTCTGCCTCCACGGCCTGTTGCTCCTTTCTCCGTGTGTTTACTGAGGTTCCTGTTTTCATATCAAGATTTGCCATTACACCATAACAATGTAATAGTAGCAGTGAGGACAAGGAAATTATGGAATATTAGCTAACAGATACAGATAAATAAACCTATCCATGCAAATAGAGAATCTTAAGCTCAACATTTGTATTACACCATTAATTCTAATTTTTAATTAAAAATGCATATCTGTATTTTCCTTCGAGAGTACAAAGTGAAAATACAATTGTTTTCTATAGGCAAGTACCATGATATATATAGTCATACTTCCATTTTGTACCAAAGTAAATCAAATACTTAGAGGCTATTACTTTTGCTTTCCCCCTTTTATCATGTAATTGAATATCAGCTATAATAATAGACAGTATCCTTCCATTACCATCTCATTTTATTGGCTAAGAAACTTGACTGCTATAAAACAATTTTAGTGTCCTGTTTTTCTACAGACCCTGGCATACGGAGATATGAACCACGAGTGGATTGGAAATGAATGGCTTCCCAGCTTGGGGTTACCTCAATACAGAAGTTATTTTATGGAATGCCTGGTAGATGCAAGAATGTTAGATCACCTAACAAAAAAAGATCTCCGTGTCCACTTAAAAATGGTGGATAGTTTCCATCGGTAGGTTTTTTTTTTCCAAACAGTAATTTAAGTGAAACAATAAATTATGTATATGTTATTTTTAAAACAAAAAGAGACATTTAGGAAATAGAGAATATTTGCCATTCAAAACATCTGTAAATATCTACTTGGCAAAATATTTTCATGCAGCTGATTACAGGGACTATCTAATATAGAACTGTGTGCACATTATATATCCAGAGTTTATGGAACTATACGTGTATATGATCCTCATTCAACATAAAGCTTTTTTTCCATAGCTTTAGGAAAATTTTCCATGTTTATGATTTGTATCTAAGTATGTTTTTCTATAAGAAAGTTATTTATTAAAAATAAAAAGAAGTCAGCTTCAACTCTATAAATATATGTAGTTGCACGTTACATATTCTTAGGGATATACTAGAAAAAAATTTGAGGAGGAATTCTCTGAAGAATGTTTTTTAGTAAATCTTTTAGTGCTCTTCCTCACTTGTATATCAGTTTTCAGAAACAAAAATAATGAATGGGTTGTGAGATGGCCTTCAGCGCACAGATGAATCAAATGCAACTTATTTTTCAACTTGTTTACACTCCAGGGAGTAGAAAGGGCTGTTATAACAATACCATGTTATAGTATAAAACCATGTTATAAATGTTATGTTGTGGCCTGATATGTTCGTATGTTATGTCAAAATTTTTCAGTTGGATTATTTCATATATAGTTGATCATGATGATAAATTAGTAATTCTAGACAATTTTGGCTTAGGAAACTCTACTTGGTCAATTCCTGTCCAACTTTTCAATAGTATCTGAAATGAAAATAGTATAAAAATCTGATATGTTGATGATATAAAGTTAGGATAAAAAGATAATTGTGGCTCTTCGATCAAACTAATGGGGATATTTTGAATCTTAATACAGTTGTTGACATAATAGAGATAAATATAACATCATTTTCAAAATCTGGACAGGGAATCCATGATTTAAAAGAGTTCATGTGAAATGGTATGTGATTTATAGTTGACACAAAAATCTCACTTTTGGTTAATGGCTTGACAGGGCACATTTACACTGTGTTTATTGACAAGCACAGTAAAGTCTTGCCGTATTGTGAGATGACAATAAGAAACTATTAATTTATGGATATTAAATCATTCTTAATAAAGTGGTAAAAGTCTGGTGGAAAGGTTAAGAGATCCAAGACATTTAGCTTGGATAAGGGAAAACTTTAGATAAGTTTTCTTATGTTTTAACATCACTGTATGATGGATGGAAGACTAACATTCGTTCTGTTGAACATTACTTATCTAGTTCAAACACATGTTGATATTAGGGTGGGTGATTTCTGTTCAGCTGAATAAACTATTCGTGTCTCTCTCAACTGCCCCACAGTACACACATTGTGAGTAGTGAGTCCCCCTGTCACTGAACAGTTTAGGCCTGCAAATTTTGTGTCGTTGCATTGCATTCTACTAAAATGTTTGATGACACCCTTGTGTCTATTTCTTATTCTTCACTAGGCCAACTTTTAATTGTTTTATTATCTTAGTAGAAATGATTATTACGATGATCAAGTTATCCTTTTTTAAAAGTAAAAATTACTCGAATGGCAGGGATCCTGTTTGGGAAGTAGACACTTCATCTTTATGCTGGGGCTTAGCTCTGCCCTAAAGCAGGTAATACCTGGCTGCACATGTTATTGTACAGCTTGGCTTTCTATCTGACTTGGTTGTAATAATATGTATCCTCTTTATAGTACAATTTTAGGTTACATATAAAAATTACATGGAAAAGCCGAGAGCCGTTGCTTTAGCCTCCAGCTGCCTCCTGTCGCTGGTGGTTCCTGTGTCCGTGTTCTCTACCCGGTAGCCCGCTGGATCAGTTTGATGGGGACACCGTAGCAACATGCCCCGGGCTGGGTGGCTTAAACAACAGATACTCATTTTCTCACAGTTCTAGAACCTAGAAATCCAACTGGTTTCTTCTCGGCTGGCAGGTGGCCACCTTCCTACCGTGTCCTCACATGGTCCTTCCTCTATACAGGCACATCCCTGGTTTCTCTGTGTGTCCAGCTGCCCTCTTCTTATAAAGACACAAGCACACTGGATTAAGGCTTTCACTAACAGCCTTATTTTAACTTAATTACCTCTTTTAAGACCCTATCTCCTAATACAGTCCCATTCTGAAGTCCTGGGGGTTAGGGCTTCAACATATGAATTTGGGGGAAAACAATTCAGCCAATAATACCCACTTAATGCAGATTTGTTCCCATTTTCCTCTGCTTCTGAAATATTTTAATTCAACATTGTCCTTATTAAAAAGCCGGGCTTAGAAATGCATCCAACACTAGATGTAACCTGGCCAGTGTGTATGAGTAAATTTGTGAATATTTGTAAACACAAATTCACTAATAATCAATACCCTTTATTCTTGAAGTCTACAGGTGCTTTTTCCTATTACACTCTTCCGCATCCTTTTATTTGACATCACCAAGTCTTCTCTCCTCTCTTCTCTCTGAACACCTCTGGTTTCTGGATTTTCTTCCAATGCTCATGGCAGTTGTCCTTATTGTGACCTTTATTTTGGCAACACTGACCCCTTAACTGATTTCCCTGTCGCCTAGGATTACCTATTTTCCTCATCTCCTATTTTGCTACTAGATCACTCTTCCTCAGACCAAAACCTTTCATTGTTATTTCTTTCTCCTATGAAAATTTCCCAATAATTCTATTACCTGCATGCACTCCACACTTATACCGAATGCAAGCTTTCCTTAATGTAAACCCATTCTCCATATGTAATATGTAATCATATTCCTCCTTACTTCCTAGCATGGATTTTCAACTCTGGACAATGTGTCTCGCTATCACTATAAATTCAAAATTTCACTGGCAAGCCTATGATCACGGTGCTCCATTTTCTTTAATAACCCTTTGCTACTTGACCCTTTAAGGATCAGTTTCCTGCTCTTCCACAATATCTTTTCCACATCAAATTGCAATGTCTGCCGACTTGCTCCTGTCACATACTTCTGTGCCATTAGAGTTGGTGTCTATTCATTTTGGTGTGTGGTTCTCTATCTTCTTACTTATTCAAGTTTTTATATTTTTCTCATTAGAAGAGTATGCATTTCTTATAAATGCCTTCCTGTCTTCCTAAGAGGGACTCTTTAAATTCTTTTCAAATAAGTAAAATGTTCATTTGTCTGCAAATAGTGTTGAAAATAGCCTAATGGATGACAATGACAAGTGGATGAGCAACAGGCTCCATGATTATTTCCAAGCAATGGTTTTATTTTCTTTAAAATATTTTCTATTTTTAGAAATTTTTCTTTAGAATTCTTTACATTGTTTGCTTAGAATAACTATAGCTTTATTTCCCTCCAATACTAATGGATTTAAGTACACATGTAACTTACTAACCTGTTGCCCTAAGAAGTAGTACATAATGTTGACTATGTTTAATCAAAGAACAATTATCTGCTGAGTAAATTCAATGTGTTTTCTTCTTTAAAAAAAAAAACACAGAACAAGTTTACAGTATGGAATAATGTGCTTAAAAAGATTAAATTATGATAGAAAAGAACTGGAAAGACGACGAGAAGCAAGCCAACATGAAATAAAAGGTAATACATCTTTCACATCAACTGCCTTTTCTCTCGGGTTTTTAGCTTTCATTTTTATGAACCTAAAACTCTGTATTGTACAACAATAGTCATTAAGTAACTAAACTATTGGCTACAGTAGTGTCATTCACTACTTTTCTTATTAAAACACAAAAAGAATGTCATCATTTTATAAGGTACATATCCCATTTAGGGCATATTCTTGATTTTTTGAATTGAGATTTATTCCTTTGCACCTGTCCACTATACATTGTTTGTCCTAAAGATGCCTCCATGGAGATATTTCTGTCAGACTTTTAATAGAACATTCTCATTATGACTCAGAGAAGCATGATATATAATTTATGTTTAGCCATTCATGTTTGGTTTACATCATTTAAATTTTATTTCTGGGTCCATAAATTTTATTTTTGTAATATAGAAGTTATATGAGGATTTTCCTCTTATAACCAAGACTAGTCCATTAATATTTTTAGCTAAGAATGATTTTAGAAGGATTGCTAATGGCTGCAACTATTATGTGTACAAAAATGTTTTATTTGAATAAGAAAAGATATACCCTATTATGGATTTATAAGAAAATTACTATATGTAATAATCAACCTTCTAAATGTTGAGAAATACCTTAAGGTACAGGGGAAAGCATGGTTTAAAAGAAAAATATGTTTGATCCTATACTTGGAGACACTGTTTTTATTATTATTGTTGAAGAAAAATTTAATTGTATGAGATGTAAGTATCTACAGGCCTTTTTTGGTAAAAATCATCAGTCCATTTATGTCCATTTCTACTTTTTAAAGGAAAAAGTTTCAATAAGGGAAATACAATTTCAAGAAAAATTTGAGATAAAAGCAAAATGAACTACTTATCAGTTTTATTTCCATTTGCTGTTTCCAGGAGTTTAAATGTGGTAATATTTCATCAAATTCAATAGGTGTTTGTACCTTTAATGTTCAGTTAGGCATGAGTCTCTTTGTTTTCACCTGTACTTCCTCTGGAGCTTACTTTAGATATGAAAATAGTACATATTACATATTACCACCCCGTCTTTAAGTTGAGCACTGTCTAATTGTTTAGGAAAATTTTCATTTGTGATAAATGATATCAGAAATCCCCTTAATGTTTGGCAGTTCTTGGACGGCACATTAGTTCTAGTAATACGGGCTTGACTACACCTGAAGGTGACCGGTTAAAAATATTTTTCTGCATATGGATCATCAGAGGGTAGACAGACACAGAATGGATTTCTTGTAATACTTCATTTGGTTCATTACTTAGGAGAAAAACTGTTTTTCATTATCAAAATTGAGTTGCTTGATTTCACTTCATTTTTGGGCCCCAGGAAATTGCAAGTTGTTTTCAGAGCCTTTGACAAGCATTTCAGAGCACTCAGTTGAATTGAACTGTGAGATCTAATTGGCCAAAGATAGGCCCCACAAGGAAGCCTGTGCCTGACCCAACAGAGTATGCCTTAGCCCATGAAGAGATTCTCCCTGGGGAGCCCACTCGCACGTTTTCTTCCTGAAGGATTTTTCCCAGTTAGATTTTACTGTGCTTGGTCTCACCACATGGCTTCATATTTAGGTAGATGCAAAGGAGAGTAATTACCCATTTTTCCCTACACCAAATATTATACTAGTATTTGGCCGTGGCCAGTTAGAGTGTAGCCCTGAGAAAATGGGCATGATTCACTATGACGATACACAGACCACTCCACCAAAGTAGCCACGAGTGAGATCGTAAATAGCCTGTTTCCTATAACTGAGCTGATGGCATTTGCATGAATAACTCTTGACTGTGACTTGGGGTCTCTATTATTATCTGAAGTGTTAATTAACCTTGACCTTAATAAACAGCTTTCTCAAGTGAAGAGACCATGTGAATATTAGAATGTACTAACATTTCATTTGTTGCTAGGGACCAGCCAACACTGATCTCTAGCCATGTATTGTTTAAGTCAAGAGGATCCCTACAAAACGTTAAAGTGAGGGAGTAAATTTTGCTTGGGAACAGATTTCTATAGAAACGGATCTGATCTACAAAGTGAAAAGAAAAAGTATGTGGCAGTTCTGAAGAAGAGTTAAGATTAGTGCTGATTTCCCTTCACCCTATAAATAAATGGATTATTTTATATGTATTATTTCATATATTTGGAGCTCGGCTACAAGTAGGGCAATGTAATTTTTGATGGACATACTATTTACAGAACTGTGACTACATAACGAGTATATCTTAGGCTAGCCAAGTATAAAACCAGCTCTAGAAAATAACAAACATTTTCTATTCACATATCCATTTAGTTCAAAGAAAAAAACGTTCTTAATTTTTTGAGGAAACTATTGTCCCATTAGTTTTAAAATTGTTGCATTTAGTGAAAACAATTGGAGAACTGTAGCTATCAGCTATAGCTACCAGCCCAACTTGTTAAATGTGTGGTGTAACCCATAGTTAGAGCTAAGCAGTTGCTTTCAACAGCAGCTGATTAATACAGCCAAAATATAAAAGACCAATTTACACCCTATTTTCTGAGGTCTAACACCTCAATGAAACAAGCTAAAGAAAACTCAGTGGAAAATGTACACTTTCAGACTGACCCAGAGAGACCTAGTGAATATATAAAACATAAAATTTCTCTATATAGTTAGTATCCCGAAGAAATTTGTTTTGTGGAAGGCATGGGGAAACAGCTAAAACTCTGAGGGAGACGTCTTTTCCTGTATGTAACTCAGGGGGGGAAATCCTGGGGCAAAATACCTTTGAAACCAAAATCAAAGGGAGAAATAAAGTGGGAGAAACCCATTTATTTCGTACAAGCAGTCCACTTCTGCTCTCCCATGACCCAGCTGCAGAAGAGACCTTCATCCATCCTCTCTGGTCTACAGAAGCTCTCACTGGCCTGCTCTTGTAATTACCCATTGATATGGAGATGGCTACTTCTCTCCACCCCTTGGAAACACCTATTTATATGCAGATGCACCAAAGCCAGGAAAGAGATTCTGGAAATACTGCAATTTTACATACAGTGTAGAAATTAATTCTGCTTTGGCTGGAGCAGGAAATAGTAGTAAGACTGTGGAAAGTGAGCAGGTTTGAGTCTGTCCTCATGTGTTCCACATTAATTAACTCCAAAGATGGACTCAGGACCTTTCTTTTGAAATAAGATTGCTCAAGCCACAACAGGCTTAAGTAGAGAGATGTGACATGGATACAGCTTCCAAATTCATACAAATGGTTCACAGTCGCTGTGGCGTGGCAGAGGCAAAAAGGAGCCTGAGCTGATCTGTGGCACTTCCACTTCTGACTCTACCAGAGGGCACTGGATTGGGCCAGGCTTCCTCCAAGAAGGAAACATGGTAGAGAAATGAGTAAACAGCTGCCGGAAGGCAGTGGCAGGCCTAAGATACCAAGGGCTTAAAAGGCTATGAGTATGGGAACAAAAGGAAGCCTGACATTTATGCAGCTTTCATCTCAAGGCATTTTTCAATCATCAAGTCTGAGATTCAATAAAAAAAATATATCAGACATGTTAAGTAATGGAGCAAGATGAGGAAAAAGCAGTATTTGAAAAGATACTGTTGGAGATTTTTTAAAAAGCCATTTTTTTTTTAATTTAAGATACTCTGTGAATGCCAAGCAAGATTAAAAAGAAAAGGGGGAAAAACACATCTAGACACATTGTAATAAAGCTACTGAAAACCATGACCAGAAAAAGACAAAACAAAACAAAACAGAAACAAAATTTAGCTTTGGCCAGAGGAAACTCCACATAACTTTCACAGGAGCAACCTGAGATTTCTGACTCCACAACTAAAATCATGCCAGAGGAAAATGGAATGGCATTCTTCAATTGCTGATTGAAACCAACTTCTCACCTAAAAGTCTATAATTGAAAGTTCATCAGTATTAACATCAGAATTAATACACTGTCAGACAAACAAAATCTAAGAAATACATCACCAGAACATCCCAAGAGAAAAGAAATATTAGAATGAGTTATTCAGGCAGAAGGAAAATGATCATATGGAAATTTATTTCAAATGCAGACAGTACAAAGAGAACTGAAAGAATATTTTAATAATAATAATAATGTCTATGGGTTTAAATTTTACATAGAATTAAAATATGTAACAGCTATAGTGCAAAAAAAGGAAGAGAATAATTAAATTGTTGGAGTTGTTTGCATTATCTAGGAATGATAAAAGTACTCATCTCTACTGCATTATAAAAATTCAAGATGCATATTATAAGCTTTAAGTATAACTTACTAAAAAGAATAGTATAAAGTGTATAAGTAAAAAGCTAATAAAGTGATAGAATTAAATAATTTTTAGAAGACATTTTTTTAAAAGGCAAGAAAGGAAGAAAACAAAGGTAAGACAAATAGAAAGGTGATAAATTTAAACTCAACCATCTGAGTAAAAACAGTAAATGGGAGTAGTCTAACTAATCCAATTAAAATACAGATGAAAAATAAAATCATATGCTGTTTACAACCTTAAATATAAGGACATAGAAAAGTGGGAAGGAGATAAACTCACAGATAATGTCAGCCCTGTAACTATTTTATAACTGGAAATTTGTACCTCTTTATCCCCTTCACCCATTTCACACATTCCTTTACCCTCCTTCCCTGTGGCCACCATCAGTTTGTTCTCTGTGTTTATAAGTCTATTTCTTTTGTTTGTTCACTTGTTTTATTTTTTAGATTCCACATATGAGTGAAATCATATGGTATTTGTCTTCCTCTGACCTATTTCACTTAGCATAATACCCTCTAGGTACATCCATGCTGTCACAAACAGCAAAAGTGCATTATTTTTTGTGACTAATATTCCATAATATATATTCGCCACATCTTCTTTAACCATTCCTCTGTTGATTGAAACTTAGGTTGCTTCCTTTCATATCTTGGCTATTATAAATAATGCTGCAGTAAACATAGGAATGCATATATATCTTTTCAAATTATTGATTTTATTTTCTTGAGGTAAATTCCTCAACTGTAATATGGTATTTCTATTTTTAGTTTTTGAGAAACCTCTGTACTGCTTTCCATAGTGGCTAAATCAATTTATATTCCCCCCGAGGGTATGAGGGCTCCCTTTTCTCTATATCCTTGCTGACACTTAATTTCTTGACTTGAACTAGACATTTTGACTGGTGTGAGGTGGTATCTCGTGATTTAGATTTGCACTTCCCTGATGATTAGTGATGCACATCTCTTCATGTGCCTGTTGGCCATCTGTATGTCTTCTTTTGGAAAAATGTCTATTCAGGTCCCCTCTGCCCATTCTGATTGCTACAAAACTACAGTAATCAAAACAGTATGGTGCTAGCACAAAAAGAGACTTATAGACCAATGGAACAGAATAGAGAGTTCTGAAATAAACCCACATCTATATGGTCAATTAATTTACAACAAAGGACATAAGAATATACAATGGGGAAAGCACAGACTCTTCAATAAATGGTGTTGGGAAAACTGGACAGCTACATGCAAAAGAATGAAACTGGATCACTGTCTTACACCAGACAGAATAAGAAGCTCAAAATGGATTAAAGACCCAAATATAAGACCTTAAACCATAAAATCCCTAGAAAACATAAGGAATAAACTCTTATAAAAATAACTTTTTCTGGTTGCCTCTCACCAGGGCAAGGGAAACAGAAGCAAAAATAAACAGATGGGGCTACATCTAACTAAAAGCTTCTGTACATTAAAGGAAACCATCAACAAAATTAAAATACAACCTACCAATGGGAAAATATATTTGCAAATGATGTATCTGATAAGGGGCTAATATCTAAAATATACGAAGAACTCATATCCCCCAACACGAACAAACAAATAATCCTACTGATTCTCATTTTGCTATCTTTACGGAAGTGCTGTATTATCAAGACACAAATAGGAGATGTCCCCATCTGGTGGCAAAAACATTGAATTTCAGACAGACCCCTGAGCTGTAGAATTAAAACAAGAAGTACTTTGAGACATTGTGTTCCACGTGATGGAAGTGCTCTCATTTCAGTGATAACAAACACTATTAACAACACTTTTTTTAGGGTTAGAGTAGAAAAGATTCGTTATTAGAACAGTAAATACAGGCCACACAGGGGGGCCAGGTGCATCAGGGAGTGGATAAAAAAATCAGCATAAACGCTGACCTGGCCAGACACCTAGGGCTCATTTCAGTCAGTAGTTCTGTCTGTTATGCAAACTACTGTCCTAAAATGATGCATCTCTTTTCCTAGATGTGTTGGTGTGGAGCAATGACCGAGTTATTCGCTGGATACAAGCAATTGGACTTCGAGAATATGCAAATAATATTCTTGAAAGTGGTGTGCACGGCTCACTTATAGCCCTGGATGAGAACTTTGACTACAGCAGCTTAGCTTTATTACTACAGATTCCAACACAGAACACCCAGGCAAGCCCCTTTGTGCTATAGTTACACTGTCTCCTACTTTACATAACAACAAACTAAACTTTTAGGGGAAAAAACACTTGGCTCTGTATTCATGATTCCTAATGAGTTAGGAATAGTTCAACCTTTGAAATATGTCACTGGAGCTTTAATTTCAAGCTACTGGATTTCTAGCCAAAACAAAATTATAAAATTAAGCAGGAAGGGATTTAGAGGTTATGTGGTCCACCTCCCGCCTGAATGACAGACTCCCCAAAACTGTCTCCCTGAAAGATGGCCTTCAGTCTCTGCCTCTCTGAGAGGCAGTTATTTCTATTTACATGTCTGAATTATACAGACACTTAGCATTGGGTATGCCATTCATTCCCCGATCTGGATAATTATTTGAATCAACAGAGTGCCTTAAAAATTTTAAACCTGCAACCTACAGCACAAGCCTAAGAAATCAGATATCAAGAGATAGGGTCAGGAATCCTAATGCTGTAAACTTTCCCCAAAGCATGATCGGTCAGGTTTGAGAACTACCCTTATTGAGTTGGATAAAAATTTAGTAATCTAACTTCACTTTGGTTTTTTTATGTATTTCAAAGTTTATATAAAATATTCAGTTGGAATAAAGTAACAAAGGGAAGTCAGAGTCTCTTGACCTCAGACATTTATGGGAGGCTCTCTACTGTCCAGGGACTAAAGAAAATTGACCTACCTTGTATTTATAGCTAAAATTTACAATGGTAGACATGAAGGGCTAAAAACTTAAGATACCATAAATTAAACAGTGCAATGCTTTCTCAGGTAAATAATAATCTCTATGATTTTCTAAAATAAAATGTGACTTCAGTGATAGTAACTGTTATTTGATGGCAACAGGCAAGGCAGATCCTTGAAAGGGAATACAATAATCTCCTGGCTCTGGGGACTGAACGGCGACTGGATGAAGTAAGTCCTTATCTGTCATTCACAAGGGATCTTTGTGAGTACAAATTGCTTTCAAGGAATAGTGGTCAAAAATTAATCAGAAGCTTGTTCTTTGGATAGAATTCAAAATTTCCCCACTATTGTTCTTATATATTAAATTTTTTTACTCATTTGATTTTGGATAGAAGTTTATGAATTCATAAATATTATATCCGCAGTTAGAAACACTAAGCAGTTATTCAAAGACAGACTTCTTTCATGAGCTCCTACTGCAAAATAATGTTCAGCGACATTTTTTAATTATAAGCAATGACAACACTAAATTCATCTTTTTAATAAGGCATGTGCCTACTTCTTAAATATCAGCATATCTTCACAGGAAATTTTAGGATATTAAAATGAAGAGAAAACTTGCTTTCAATAAATGGGACATGTTCATCATTTTAGGTATCAATATTGTTTTCCTTAAAAACATATGAATGGGCAGATGATCTTGGTATTATAAAAGCCAGCTGTGCTTTGTAGACGAGGTTATAGACAGATAAGCCCTACAGTCTTGGCCTAAGCTAACTTCCTAAAAAAATTAAACTCCTGTCCAATCAGGATAGTGCTTAATATTTTTAAAAAGCAGTTTCACCCTTAGCCAATTTTCAACTTATAAATTGATAATCTTTTTAATCCTTAGTCTTGTTGAATCAAAAACATAGTCTGCATAAACCCATACATACATTTAAATACAATTTTTCTCCATGCTTAACAGTTGCAAAATACATTTTAATAAAAATTACTAAAGCTCTGTCATATTGCTACATTCTAAAATGTGCACTGACCTAAAGGAGCTGTCCAGGTGCAAACACAGCCTTTGTGAGTTAGTGTTGCTTCCTAAAGAAATGAGCAAGCAGAAAATTCTGAATGCCGTGTGACTACCTACCTTTAAAATATCATGCCACTTTTATTATTAAAAACACAGCATACAAATTTATCATGCAAATCCTGTAGTCACTTTTACTCTAGTTTTATGTTTCTTTGAGTGTGAACAAGAAGAGCTGACCAGCTTGACCAAAACTAGAGTGGACTTCTTTCTGGGGCTGGAATCATATGCAGATTCCACTGAAATAATTGGAAAGTGCTCATGTGCTTCTAGAGACTTCAGTTAAGAGGATAACTTTTAACCTCTTCTCACGGACACTTTTTCCATGATGTTGTTGTTTGCAATTCTCATTCACTTTTCTGCAGTAACACGATGTTGAAAGAGCAAAAGTAAAGAATCATCATTTGACTTGTCAATGTACTGGCTTATTTTTAAGCTCTTACCTTATACATTGTAAGAGTTGTATATTCCTGCAATGTAATGTCGTATTTTGTAGAACTGAAGAATATATATTTATGCAACTTCTCTAACATTCAAAAAGTCAGAGAGACCACACTGTGCAATTCTGCTTCTTTTCTACACTTGCAAACATTAAGTCCAGGAAACTGTAAAACCCATCAGTTGAGAAGAATAGCAGACATCCCTTAAGCTGTATAATGATTACAAAATGTAAACAAAATTTAGATACTGATAAGTATTCTTATAGAACAGTGGATAGATTTAACTCTTCCCAGAATGACTTTGAGTGTCAAATTAGCAGTCTGTGATGGAGAATGTCTTAGTGTTACTCATAACAATGAGAACTTGAGCTGAGCACCCAACTATTCTATATATGTTGGCATATCCTGTTCATTTTGGCATAATGAAGTCACCTGAGCTACCAGGGTCAACCACACAGACTTAGATATAACTTCAGGAAAGGGTGTCTTTCCCTAGATGAGAAACTTAGATAAGATCCAAGTGGAAAGATTACCTTTTTCCTTAGAATTAAACACAAAGAATAGTATTAGTTAAATGCTAAGATACATACTGCTCTTTTCAATTTAGAGAAAGTAACTACATCCTTTGTGTATGCACATAGAAGAAATTATATCATTAAGATATAACAGAATCAGCAACCAGAATTAGAGTTTGTAAAACAGTATCCAGAATTGCATTATGTCTTTAATGGCATCTGAGGAGCACATGTTTTTATTAGAAGGATGGTGTCTAGGCTGCACAGGTTTTTCAACAAATTATAAGTTAATTTTCTGTCAGCTCAAATCTAACAAATGACAAATTTAGTTTCTTACACATAGTATAGGTTATAGTATCCATATGAGCCAGGCTACATCAAATATATAGATTTCCCATAATAAATCTCTCTTGTATACATAAAAGCAAAACTCATGAAATAGTTATTCAAGTGTGTGAGTCAGATGCAGTTTACCCAACACCTCCTGAACTATGTATCATCTCATACCATAAAACCAGTTGGCAAAACGTGTAACAAAGATTATCCAATACAATTTTCAGAGAAACTTTGGGGTTTTATTTTAGGTTTTCAGAAATATTTATTTTTATAGATGACAAACCTTAGGTTTGAAGTCATATGAAAATGTTTATATAAACATATGTTTTGATCTCCCGTGTTCTCATTATGGAATCAGTAGAACTCTTAAAGCCTAATAGTCTATATACACGCTTTACAGGCCAAATGTATATAATCAGTGTTTCTAAGCACAGTTTTAAGCACCTGGACTAGTTTTCTTGTTTTCATTACACAAATTATAACTGTACTGGCAGAGCGATGACAAGAACTTCAGGCGTGGGTCGACCTGGAGAAGGCAGTTCCCTCCCCGTGAAGTGCATGGAATCAGCATGATGCCTGGGTCCTCAGAAACCCTACCAGCTGGATTTAGGTTAACCACAACATCTGGGCAGTCACGGAAAATGACAACGGATGGTAAAGTAGCTTTGCATTTCTGCTTATAAAGTAAAAAACTTCTTTAGCAAATGCTAGTATCATTCTCTGGCCCTGCATAGTTTTCTGGAATTGATTCTTTTCTTGAGTTGGTTTGCTCTGCCTGAAGTTTGCTTTCATCAAAAGCTAGATCATTTTATAAACTGCTAATGCATGAGCTCACGGCACTTTATTTACATTTTTACAATTATCTATATTATCCTAAAAAGGACAATTTTGGCTAATGTCCACATCTAGGAAGAATAAACATCTGCATGATTTGTGTTTCTTCACTCTTCTGTTCCCAGAGTAAATCCTTTGTTTAGTTGGAGGTTGGATTTGGACATATGGTCCTTAGTAGATGGGAATCAACTCCACCATCACCCTACTTGTTTGAATATTGCAAGTTTTATAATTTATCTGAGAAACTCAGACACATCAGATATTTTCACCTCTGACCAAAGTGAAAGGCCTTAAATAAACAAGCACAACCATGAGAAGAGAATTAAGCAAACACAAAACCACCAGTAATTTCCCAACTAGTATTTCCTTCTGTGGACATTAGACTTGTGTGACATACTTCACAAAGGAAAAGAGGCATTCTGCAGAGACACTTCTGAAAAAGTAGTCACAAAGTTATTTCTGTTTGGCAGGCATTAAAAAAAAATAGTCCCTCTCTCTTAAAAGACAATCACCTAGAAGCATTATTTCTTTTCAAGGTGATTGCTATCACGGCCCTTAAAATTAATTCCAATATAAACTGTGATCTTTGATCTATATGTCTTCTAACCTGTCAATATTATAGAACATGTTAGCAAAAATCCATGAAGAATTTGAGATTAAAATGAGTGTAGAAGCTGCTTGAAACTCCTAGGGGAAAAATAAAACCCACCACCTTGAATTCTCTAAGAGCAATCTTTGCTTCAAAAGCAGAAGCACTCTGGGGAGCTGCTCTTGTTACCAGTTTCATCTAAGGAGGAATACACAACAGTTGGAAAGTTCCATGGAGTCACATCGTTATAAGTTTTCATTAGTAACCTGTTACGATGAAGAAAAGGGATGTAAGTGGCTTACATCTGTGAGGAAGGAGGTCTCATGTGTTCAGTATCCCTTTATGAAGGGAAACTAAATCTCTCATCTGAAATTTTGTACTCAATCATCCAAGTCCCTCTAAAGCCCCTTTTCTCCATTTGCAGTTGCTTCATCAAGACTGCAGAGGTTAGACAACTCCACTGTTCGCACATACTCATGTTGACAAGCCACTCAAAGGAGGCGGCACTGACTAGCTGTGAGTAGTTTTCCTTGGCTGACAAAAGACAAACCTCCATGGACTAGTCAATCTACACAATACTCATACTCTTTGGTGTGGCCAGCAGCACAGAAGTGAGAGAACCCCTTTGAACTGCTAAAACATGAAAAAGGAATCTATACTGTTACCCTTCATCCAGTATTTCCTATCACTGCCTGTCTGCTACTGTCTAAGTTATGCCTGCTGGAGGCCCATCTCTACCTCATTATACACATCAGTGGGTTGCAACCGTAGCAACTGTCTTATCCTTTTTAGTAACCTTTGATATTGACACCTAGAGCATTTTATCGAAGAGTTTGGCACTTACAGAATAATACATTTTTAAGTGAATATTTTATATGGAGGAAGCCAAAGTAGCCAGATTCTAGTAGGTACACAAACAGTGGCAGAGACAAGAAAATTATATGGAGGTGGTTTCATATTAAAAACAAAAGTATAACTGAAATTTTTGAACTTCTAAAATGTGGTTTTTCATCAGTGTAATTTATCTTTGTTGAAAACAAGGATCTGGGGCTTAGAGCACAGGAATAAAGTGAAACTCTAAGAATAGCAAACAGGACTAGCAGAAAACTCTGATATATAGCATTTGTATTTAGAGAAATACTAGTTGATGGAATCCACTTCCAAATCCATATGAAAATGGAATTTTATTGAAAAACTGTCTTTGTAAATTGTGGTTTCCTAGATTATAAATGTCAAATGCTCATAAAAAGTAAACCTAAAACTGGGCTTTAACAAGATATTCTACCATTTACAATGAATGAATATTTTGGAAAAATACTTTTTAGAGAAATATGTAGAACCAGTGTGCACAGGGAGGGGGAGAGCTAGTATAGTCATAGGCAGAGGAACAGCTCATCTTGTGCTGTTTATTCATTGCCTTGAACTAAAAACTCTATACAATTTATGTTGGCCTTTGGGGCCTAATGTGGGAGCTGATAATGCTGCTTTACTTGGGTCATTATTTGAAGATGCTAATGATAGAGGCCAAAAGCTTTCAGATAGGAGATTTCATTTCAGAATTAAAACCCTAACATTAAAATTTTAATTATGGTATAGAATTTGACATCTAATTAGTCACTACCTAAAGTCTATAATAATTTGGCTAAATAAGAGGCTTTCCAAAATACTGTTTGTAGTAGCTTCTACTTATAACATGGCAATTTCCCCAGGAACTAAATACTTCACTAATTTACAAACGACTATTTAATATGTTGAGTGGTGCTTGCTTCTTAGCCCCTGACTGATGGGTAGAAGTACTCTTCAACTATTTGCAATCTGTATTTAGTGCATGGCATTCTAGTTCATACTTCCTAGTTTTTACCATTAAGGTGGATAAAAGCATTTATTTACAATAAGTTTATCTAGGACAACCAAGATTCTGTTATGATAAAGCATTAGCACTTTTGTTAATATGTTCTGAATTACTTTACTGTTTCTTTTGAGTCAGGAACAGTAATTGTGGGCTTTTCCTAAGTACATTATGACTGGAAAGAATCACTGATGTCACCTCACTGATCCAGATTCTTTAAAGTATATTATTTATTATCATTATGTTTTTGTCACAATTAAAAAAAGGTATCATCTTAAGAGTGCTAAAAAGATATAAACCAGAAAACACCTATTCTATCCATACGTCAACTCACCCCCTTTTATTAATGAGCAAGCCGAAACATTTTTAAAAGGCCTGCTGACATTGTCTGTGTACACCTTTGTTTATTACCTCCATATTTCCCACAATGTTGAGCAAATATTTATTAAGCTCATCTGCACAGAACTGGATAAGAACAAATGTTAATTACGTACAGCTATGGTTTAGATCCTAGATGATATTCTATTCGGTATCTCCCAGAAGGAGGCAGGCTGCCGGAGGTGGATGAGGAGTAGCAAAGGGGACTTTTCCAGTCAGGGACCTTTCAGCAAACTAACACTGTCCATTAAATATTTTAGATGTCGTCTTTTCGGTCTACTCTACCTAAAGTGCACTACCATCAAAGAAGACAAGCAGTGAAAACCTTTGTGAATGCTGAGGAAATAACCACAATTACTGGCTTATTAAGCTGAAAATGGGATTTTGGGGAAGTCAGATACTAAGTTTGGTTAGTTTATTACAATTGTAAGAAAAAGCTTAAGTCATTGAATAAGTATCATCCACATCGTAAATTCTGTACAACAGATGCTTTTATGAAATGGAGCCACTTGTTTTTTCACGTTTTATTGTAATATACTAGGCATTTATGTATTCCTGTGTATTTCTTTTAAAATGTGTAAGTCTTATGTAAATGGTATAAATATGATTTTTTAAAAAATAAAATCTATGGTTCATGAAGTCTCGAGTGCAAACATTTGACAATTCCAAGTACTGTTTGTATTTTACCACTCCACCATTTTTACAGGTTTTGAATTGTAACAGTCAAATCGATGTTTCCTAGAAGCATGTTTCATGCTTCCACATGGTTCTCCTTTAAGTCTGTCAATCTTTAAAGCTGAACACCTGCCTCTGATCATGGAAAAAGAATGACCTAACCTGGAACTGGAGCCAAAAATAGACCTTTAAAGGCAATCAGGGATGTCCTTTATCTTTAGAAATAGCACTGTGATGGCTCGATCTCCTTTTCAATACAAAACAAAGCCAAACTGTTTACAAGAGTCAAAGCAAATATTTAAAAAAATTTGTAAAGAAAAAATCATTATCTTCTTTCATCACCTATGGACTAAGGGGGAGAAAAACAACAAACTTACTAAGAACCACGCGTTCATTCAAGTATCTTGAACCGCCAGCCAGCCCTGTTCAGTGAATGACAACCACTGCAGAGTCTGAGGCTCGTTCCCACTGGAACAAACAAGACCCCAGACACCCTTACCTTTTGTCCATGTAACAGGGCATCAGACTCATGTCTAATGTTATAAACTTCTAGCCAAGATGGCCTTGTTGCGACTTAACCTGAAGTCAGTCTTATCAGAGGAAATAAATGAAAGACAGAATGATTAACATATATAGTGTATAAAGTATAGAAGAGTCCTCTCTTTCCTGTGGCTTTATTTGGTGGTGTAACTGTTGTTTATTCTTTGTTTATATGGGAGATTTCAAAGTAAAACCTATTTAATAATACCATTTATCTAACTGCTGATTTTCTGCTGCTTGATCTTATTAAGCGCAAGACGTGTCATTAGAAATTTCCTTTTTGTGTTTAATTTGCTATGTTTGCACGCACATTACATTTGTTTTGATGTCTGTTTTTGTTTAACAGATTCAGTCAAAAGGTAATGGTAACAAACCCTCTCCGTTGTCAATAAAAAAAAAATACTTCGAGTTCTCTGTTTAAGCTTTGTTTTCTAGTTACATAAAGTTTAACATTTTATTTAAACTGTAATGAAAACAGTTCTTTTAAAGTGAATCCTAATCTAATATTTAGCTTCAAAAGTGAGTCAGCCACAAGAGGGAGTACTAAACTTGCTTATGAGAGTGATTTTAAATTTTCTAAACATGTTGCCTGAGCAGAAAAAATGGGAAAGAGCTTTCTAAGGTCACCTGGGCTTGCGGATCCTGACCTGTAGAAGCAAAATTATAGAAACTATGATATAAGCTAGATTTGTATCTAAAGTTTCCTAGTCACAAAAAGTTTTACTTAAAAGTAAGGCAAGAAGGATAACGCTCAAAGTCATCAGATTGCTTAAAATCTGGGAGGAAAAATAGGAATTTTCTATTTAATATTTATAATAAAGCACTTTCATTGGATTGTACCTAAAGTACTCTGAATTAAATGCATCTTAAAAAAAATAACAATGTTACATAAAGAAGTCATTTATTTTATCCTTTACAATCTAAAAGAAACCTAAGGTTTTCTGAATGTCTTTGTTCAGGTTGTAAGCAATTCCTATGAAACAAACAAGTAAGTAAGCTATTTATTACCTCTCACACTGATCTCCAGCCTTCTCTCAGGAAATGGATGACTAGACAGATCCTCTCTCTAGATGATTCCCTAAACCATCCCATTTCAGCCATTTCCTTTAAAATAACCATGCATGTGGACATCTCAAGAATATTAGAAAATATTCAGAGTTCCTATAAGAAAAATAGTTATTTTCTGGCTGCAACTTGAGCTTTTAGGTTTTGGCTCCAAGCTGCAAATTCATAATTTCAGAAAGTAGCTGGACATCAGTGTGACTTTCAATTAAAATGTTTTTGGGGGGAGTATAATTTTAAAAATCATACATTAGATACATTTTGTCTAAAGCGCTAATCAACCTCAACTGAGCCAGGTTACAAGCAATTAATAAAGATGCTAACTGGGTCTAATCAAACAGAAGACAAAGGTCTTTTACTAGTCTTCAAGTACATACTGTGAGACCCAACTTTACAATTCACATTTCACTTTGTAAGAAATTCTATTTAAATATTTATTTCTGGGAAATAATCCCCAAAACTTCACTCCCACTAGAAAATTGACTCAAAATGAGAAAAACAAGTCATGCCTGCTTCAGTACTTCTTCTATGTGCCCAAAAATGCTGGGGTCTTCGATGGTAGGTGTGACCTGGGGAAAAAAATCAGTCAGGTGAATGTTCTTACTTGAACCCTTCCTATCTCTCTATAAACAATCACATGCAATGTTATAGTCCCTGTTATCTTATAACGCATATGGAAATGTTTGAAAATAGGGAACATTGAACCTAATATTTAAAAATATATCTGTAGTCTTCCAGGGTAATAAATGATCAACTAGAAAAACTATTTGTCCTGATAGTACTTTCTCTAGAATTGCTCTTATGGGCCTTCCTACATGCCTATATAGAAGTAATTTTTTTTTTTTTTTGCATTTGCTCATACAACTACTCTTTATTGTTGCATCTTTACTTTTAACACATCGTGGCATTTACAAATATGTGTATCTACGCATGTATAATGTGTGCAAAAATTAAAAGAATACATATGCTGTAATCAGCCTCAAGTTTCCTAAAATAATTTTCACTCAAAACAGGAGAAATAATTGGCAGATGTATCAATGAAAACGGTTCAAACATGTATACCAGCCTCAGTTGTTTGCTTTCTCATTCGCTGATAGCCATTAAGGACTGCAATGAAGGGAAATGTGCCTTTAATTCACTAAGATTAAGTTTCCACGAGTTTGTTTGAATTTAACTAACATATTTACTACTAGTAACTACATTTTAACACACTGGCTCCTATAATTTCAAAGCATCGGGTTTCAAGTCATCTGTTTTTCTCTCCAAAAACCTTCATTTCTATAGGGACAATGACTATGTAATTTCTCCCTGAACATTAAAAATGTTATTAAGTGCTCATGTGTTTTTTAGGGACACATTCATGCTTGAGAACCATATTTTAAGAGGTTTGCAGATGCCAAAGAAATAGTGGAAACCATTTCAGACCCAGCATTTAGCACCCCTGGTCACTGACCTTATATGGCTTGCCATTGACAAGGGCGGACAGCGCTGAGCGGGGAATTTTGCCAGACCTAGTTTTGGGTAACTGTTTGACGAACACGGCATTTCGAAAAGCAGCCACGGGGCCAATGCTCTGTCTCACATGATTCACAAGTTCTTCCAAAACTTGTTCCTCTGCTGCATTTATATCTAGGGAGAAAGTGCAGGTGGTAAGCACTGCATTCACCTTAGTTAATCATTCAGGACCCAGATAGTCAGGGAGGACAAAGATCTCTCACCTTTTCTCAAAACGCAGAGCGCTAACGGAACATGACCTTTCAAAGGATCCTCCTTGGCCACCACCGCGCAGTCGGCCACGGCGCCGTGGGAAAGGACCGACTGCGGGAAGGAAAAGCGCTCACTTAGAATGCACACCCACACAGACACGTGTGTGTGTGTGATACATATATATCATTTCAACTGAGAAAAAAAGTACACATCAGACAACTCAAAAACCCATAGCTGCCTGCATGAAAAATACTACTAATTCACATCATGGCAACTGTACTGAATGGTTAGGATCCCCACGGTAGTCACTCCCTAAAGGTCAACGTAATTAAGACAAATCGCATGTCTTACCTTGAAAGTAAGGAAACTGTTTCTTCATCTCCATAGTTTACTAATGAAGTCAGGGAAAATATGTAGTGGATACCACATGTGCACAAATTGCAACAGAGGGTGGTGTTTCCAGAAGGGGCTCTCTCCCCCTTCCTCCGGGGCACACGGACAAGGAATAGGAAGCAAGACGAGAAGGCTAGCAGACAGTTTTATTTGGCATGGAGAAAGCACACTCTGGAAGAGAGAGCAGTGGCCTGAGAGGTCAGGACCAGCTCTGTTTATCTGAACACTTGCCAGTTTTATAGAAAGTGTGAGGGGTGGGTTAAGGCGGGGCTAATTGATAGGTTCAGACCATGTAACTGCTCTAGGTCTGAGCATGCCCTTGTCCACAGTGCACACCGAAAAACCCGGGGCAGGGGAGGAGGCAGCTAATGATCATGTGACTGGGCCAAGGCTGTTCCCAGACATGCCTCAGTGTCCTATGTGTGGGCATTAGTGGGGGGGAATTCCAGGCTCTGTCTTACTCCCTGTTTTAGTCAAAGAGTGGGTGTAAACTCCCCTAGAAAGGTTCCCAGCTTCCACCTCACCTTTCCTTTCTGCTGCTCTTGTCTTACTAACTGCCTGCTCTAAAGTGTCATGCTGACTTGGCTTTAGTGCTGGTACCATAAGCACACCTTCCTGAGGAGTCCAAGGCAGTCCCAGGACTAAACAGTGACTTTATCTCCGCATCTGTCACTGAACAGTGAACAGGGAATTTCTTTTCTTGAGTGGCCACCCATCCCCCCTTGGAGAAGCCATTTCATTTTGCCCACCCTAAGCTCTAAACACCATAAAGAACACAGAAATTTTCTATCTGGAATCACAAGAGCTCACAGAGTAACCAGTGAAATACAGAAGCTCAAGGTTAAAAAGAAACATTTCTGCTCTGATAGGACTTTCAAAGATGAATGTTCAAAAAGTCCTTTCCTGAGAGAGCAATATATATTTCAGTGAGTGCAAATCCCTAATGGCTAAAGAAAAACTGAGCAGCATGCCAGCCACTCCTTTAGCACTTCTCAGTCTTCATTCACTCGGCAAATACTTATTAAATCCTGCTATGGTCCAACCACAGCACTAGTTTTGCTCAATGCTGAGCAAAAAAAGACTGAGTACTATCTCACGGTGCTCACAATCTAGTTGAGGAGAGTGATCTTAATAAATAATCATGAATATTTCATTGACTAGGTATAAAAGTGGTAAGGGGTCTGGGGAGATAATTCAGGTTTTTATATGAAAGATTCAGCAAAAGCAGAAGGATATAGGTCTCAGAGAAGGCTTTCCTTAAAAAATGACAATGAGCCCAAGTCTAAAGGATGAGTAGACACTGATTAGGTGGGTGGGGGTGGGAAGAGCCCTGTGGACAGATGGCACGTGTACCCTTCAAACCTGCAAGAGACCAGTCTGGAAAGCGAAGGACAAGAGAAAGGTGCAAGAGGAAACGGAGCTGCAGAGGTAGAGAGAGAATAAGCTAAGGACTTCCAACTTATTTTAGCAGCATTAGAAAGGCAATAATGCACCTTCAGGAATTGAGGAAGAGACTCAAACTCTGTGAACTTTTTTTTTTTTTTTTTTGTCACAGAAAGCATTTATTACCACAGAGGAAGTCAGGAGACACTGGAGCCCACACATGGCAGCCAGGGCCATGTGCGTGATCAGGGAGAGGGCACAGCAGGCAGGAAGCCTGCCAGTCAGCCCTGGGTAGTGCCAACCGGCAGGTTTGCTCAGGAGCCTCTGGCTGGGCTTGCGTGTTTGTGTAGCTCAGGGAGGCCAGCCCAGGCGCACAGGCTTCCTCTTGGACAAAACAAAGGACAGCCAGACCCAAGGCAACAGCTCTACAGAACCACCTTAAAGGGGAACTCAAATTAGGCTTATTTTATCAGGAAGTTTTTCACTCTGATCATAAAACAAGAGGGAGATATGCACACTGGGCTCGATTGGATAGCCTGTCTGAGGTAAGATGCTTTTATCAGTTAAATACTGGCATGACCTTTCCCCTTGCTAACAGCAGCAGCACACAATTTCCAAGCCAGCTTTAAAACCTCTCATTATCTTTGTTATCTGTTACTATTTGGATTTTGAACAAATTTGATCGAATAGGAGCCAGTAGAGGAATCCTGTTTGATCTGGAAATTTTCCGTGGTGAGTCCAAAAGGTCGGAGAACCAAGTTCCCAAGATCTTTTAGCTTGCCTAACATCTCTTCCTTCAGCCTTTCATTATGCTCTTCAATTTGCTTAGGTAATCTCATACAAGCTTCTCTTTCTTGATATACCAATGGATCTTTTTCTAATACGGATTTATTGTCTTCTAGGGCTTCATCTAGCTTGTCAGTTTTCCCGTAGAACTCTGCTCTCCTCAATATTGTCCTGATATAGTTGGGGTTTAAATGAATTGCTTTGCTGCAGTCACTGAAGGCCATCTCTTTTGTGTCCTGTTTCATCCTTGCAGCAGCTCTGTTTGAAAACAGAATAGACCTATCTTTCTGGAAGCAGGATGGGCACATCTGAAGCACTTGACTATAAGAACTTTCAGCTTGTACATAATCTCCTTTCTTAAACTGCACGTTTCCCTCCTCCTTTAGTCTAGTGCTCTCTTCTCTTCTTTTCTGTTTCTCTTCATCAGGCATGTTTTTTTCCAGTTCTATTAGATACCTCTTCATCTAGTTCAGAGGCATTCACATCCCCATCAGGTTTGTCCTCAACCTTGTCCACTCCTGGCCCCTCCTGAAATGAGGCACTGTGGTCATGGAAGCACTCCTCTTTTCCCTGGTCCTCCTGGGGATGGGCCCCAACATCCTTGAGCAACTTGTTCTGGGACTGTTGATCTCTGGGATTAGAAACCGGAGGGCTAGCACATTCTGCCTCCTCGGGATCTGTGACTTTCAAACCATTGAACATTTCCTCTGGAACCTTACAGTTTTCTGAATTCTCCCCCATGGTGAATCAGCGAGGGGCATGAAGCTGAAGCTAGCTTCACAGCTTCTGTCATCTTCAAGATCTGTGAACTTTTTAAGTACACTTTATATTCACAGCAAAATTGAGTGAAATATAGAGGGAGTTGTCTTATGCCTCCTGCCGCCATATATGCACAGCTTCCCCCACTATCAAAATCCCTCACCAGAATGCTTACGTTTGTTACACTTGTGAACCAGCACTGACATACCATTTCCACCCTGGTCCATAGCCTCACACCAAGGTTCACTCTTGGTACATTCAATGGATTTTGTCACAGGTGTCCACCATCATAGTATTTCACAAAATGGTTTCACTGCCCTAAAAATCTCATGCTCTGCCTATTCATCCCTTACTTTCCACTCACCCTTGGAAACATTGATGTTTGTTTGTTGTCTTGCAGTCTCCAAGTCCTTTTCTAGAATGTCATATGGTTGGACTCATACAGTCCGTGCCTTTCATATTGGCTTCTTTCATTTCAGAGTGGGTTTTGAAAAAAAAAACTTCAAAAAAGTTTCACCGTGGAGAACAAATAGAGGGTTGTTGAGGGTGAACATCACAATTTGTTCAGGGAAATCACCTGAGAGGCTACTAGAGTGGACCAAGGATACATTCGTGAGTATGAAGATTCTAGAGTTTCTTTAGAGGAGGCAGAGGAGCTAAGGGGGATTCTGTGGGTTTTGGCTTGAGAAGCTGGTTGGTTAGTGGCACCATTTTCTGAGCCAGAAAAGGCTAGTGAGGGCTCGTGGGAGGCAAGAGAACATGTAAGTCTTGGAGATGTTCCACTGATGTAGCTTTGAGGCATCCAAAGAGAGACAGTCAGGTCTGAGTATAGTCTTAACCTGCACTTTCAAATGTCTTTAATGTATGGTAATGAAAGCTATGGACATAGATAAGATGATTCAGGAGGAAGTAGTGAGAAGGAAGGAAGGAAAGAGTGAAAGAGTGGAAGCCTTAAAGAACCCCAAAATCTAATGGTTACATGAAATAAGAGAAGCTGGAAATTAGACTAAATGAGTACATCCAGAGGGATAGGAGAAAAACCAACAGAATCTGGGATATGCCAATTTCAGGTCCCAGAGTTTCCATGGAGAATTTTTTTTCTTCTAATTAATTCAAGTGAAAATGAGTCTTCTCTTCTCTGAACTCCTAAAAACTCAATGAACTACTAGAATGCTTAGCACAAACCCAGGGCACTATGTCACATTGCCCCTAATTAGCATTCAATTGCCATTTGTCCTGTATCCTATCATTACCATCTGAGTTGTACTGAGTTGTAAGAGCTGTCATCCATGTAATTTTAACTCCTATAGTATTGAGAGTAGTATATGTTAAATAAATGATTTTTGAATTATATGTTTTATTAATTACATCACTGAGGTAGAGTGGTCCACACCCTCTTTCTATCAGTTGGGCCTAAAAAGCTTCTGCAAAATAGATACCATACAGGCCATACAACATCATCTTCTCCCACTGCTTCATTATGAACTCTCAAATGCATCCAAATGGCCTTCCCATTTGTTAAGGTCTTATTTACTTTTTAGGTCCATATGCTGAGCATAGAGACAAATTTTATAGCCAGAGATTTGTTTTGATAGTTACAATAGTCACCAGTCCATGGAAGGGAATACTTTGTCTATAGCAGATAGGATATAGACTTGGTAGGTCTAATCCCACAATTTCAATTTAGTATTCCCTTAATGAGTAGAGAAAAACACTTCTACCTGGCTAACCGGAGTTTTAATCATCAAAAAAATATTTATTTTAGTGTTCACTGTAACCCAACCAATATTACTATAATTTCAACTAAATTAAATATCAAACTTCTAGCTTGCCATTCTTTCATCTTATTAGTTTAAGTTCATCATGTTTCCATTCTCAGTCTTACTGTTTTTAGAAGTGGATAGGAAAATGTAGACTGGTTTTCTACAAGGGCAAGGAATATCTTAAAATCAGAAGAAATATATTACACAATTCCCAATAAGAGCAAAGGTTCCCATTTTTGATGTGGATAAATTCTTAAAAATCTATAAGAAGCATAATCATTTTCCAGAATTCTGTGTCATTTTTAAATGAAGGTCATTATTATAGTGTATAATATACTTTATTAATCTATCAGTATTAAAAAGATGCCATAAAGGAAGAGAAGCAGCTTTCTATGTTGGCCCAACAAATAATATCTGCAGATAATTATTCCAACAACCAAATCATTAAAAAGGAAAATATCACAGTATGTTTTAAATCATTGAAGGGATAAAAGCCAAACAAATGTCCTACCGGGGGAAACAAATTAAAAACCACATTTCTATATTCCCTCCATACAAAATCCATAAAGTGGCTGGGGTTAACAAATATTTAAGTACAAAAAAAAATGATAGAACTTAAAAGGTAACTGTCCTAGGTTGAAGGAAAAAAGATGTCAGAGTAAGAATGCAAGGCCAAAACCTCTCCCACACACACCATGGAAGCAACTACAGCAAATACAAGTAAGCCTGAAAACAACCTGAAGACTGCAGAACAGCCCATCCACCCCTGGGGAAGGAGAGAAGACCACACGGAGAAGGGTAAAGTGGTAGATCCATGGTCAAGTGGTAGCCAATCCCACCCCCTCATAGCCCACAGGCAGGAGGAATGGAGTGGGGAAGGGAGAGACAGTCAGACTCTGAACACGTATCCCTGGAGATCTGCTCTGGGAACACGAGTCCATAACACACTGAGTTCTGGTGATTAGAGCGACTGAACACCAGGGACAGTTGAAGCATTCTGGGAGGCTGAGACAGCAGCCACTTATGGATAACAGGCATGCTCCATCAGTACACTGAGACCCCCAAAAAATGTGGTGGCAGTTTGAAAGACTTGCCAGCAGTAGGAGAGGTGCCAGGGAGGTGCCACAGTGCTCTCTACAGGGGAAAGGGCAGGGGGATAACACTTCCCCAGCCCCCTTCAGCCCAACAGGTCAGGCACCTTTGGGAGCCTCAAACATTCCATGCTGGCGGCTTAAGTCCTGAGGCACTTTCCTGTGCACCTATCTTCTTGGCCCAGTAGTGTCAGACTTTGCTGCCTGGTAGACAAGAGTCTTTCCTAGCTTTCTCGGGAAAGTCTCAGCCCAACTAAGGTGATGCCTGCAGAAGCCAGCTCCAAGCACTCCTTCCTCCTTGCAGACAGCCCACCTCTGTGCCACATGCCCCTCTGCCACCACACTACTGTGCAAGTCCTTGCTAGGTGACTGCCCAGAGCCCAAGACTGCTCCACTCACCGCATTAGCCCAGCAAACCTACCGCTGCTGCAGTGAAGGGATCAGCTGCACCCACTATGATCCCAACAGAAGCACGACTGCTCCGCTCACAAAGGGCAGGCTAAGACAAACTGCCATCTGCTGTGGACTGAGATAGACTACTGCTGGCAGACAGAAAGGCAGCCCTGCCCATAGCCCACCAACAGCAACTGGGGCTCTACCACAAAGGAGAGTAAACAGTCCCAAGCTTCTGGGCACCACAGGATGTCTTCTTCATAAAACCATTATTTTCTAGATCATAAAGCACAGCATATCCATCTAATACAAAGGAAGAAACACAGAAACTCTGACAAAATGAGGAAGCAGAGGAATATGTTCCAAACAAAACTACAAGATAAGAAAGAGGGCCAAATGAAATGGAGATCACCAATCTTCTTGATGAAGATTTCAAAAAGTCATAAATATGATCACTGATCTGCAGAAAAGTATTGATGATCTCAGGGAGGACTTCAACAAAGAGACAGAAGAGCTGAAAAAGAGCCACTAAAAGCTGAAGAATAAAGTAACTGAAATGAAACATACAATGGAGGGAATGAACAGATTGCTGCAAGTTGAAATTGCGGCATGGAAATTAGAGAACAGGAACACAATGAAGTTGAGGATCAGAGAGAAAAAAGAACCTCTAGGAATGAAAGAATGCTGAGCGCTGTATGACAACTCCAAATGAAACAATATTTACATAATATGGAGCTCAGAAGGAGAAGAGAGAGATAAAGGGACAGAAAATCTCTTTGAGGAAATAATTGTTGAAAATTTCCACAGTCTGGGGAAGGAAATAGACACTGAGGTCATGGAAGTGCAGAGAGCCCCAAACAAAAATAACCCCAGAAAGACAACACCAAGACATAGAAAATTAAAATGACAAATGTTGAGGATAGGGAGAGAATATTGAAAGCAGACAGAGAGAGAAAAAAAAGGTTATTTATAAGGGAAACCCTTCAGGCTATCAGCAGAATTCTCAGCAGAAGCTTTACAGGACAAAAGGAGTGGCATGACATATTTAATGTATTGAAACAGAAGGACCTTCAACCCAGAATCCTCTACCTAATAAGATTAAAATTCAAATTTGAAGGAGAGATTAAATATTTCCCAGATAAAGGAAGGCAGAAGGAATTTGTAATCACTAAACTGGCACTACAGAATATGTCAGAGGGACTTCTGTAAATGGAAATGTTCTTAAGCCTAAATAGCTTTCAAGTGTGAAAATAAACCCACAGTAAAGGTAGTAGACCAGTTACTTGCCAAACTGGCGTGAAATTAAAACAAAAGTTGTAAGCAAACTAAATATACACAAAAATCAGTCAAGGATACATAAAAAATACAGATTCTGACATCAAATACATAAGGTATAGAGGAGGAAGAAGAATAAAAAAAGAACTACTTTAAGATGGTGTTGAAATTAGAGCAATCATCAATTTAAAATATAGTTATGCAGATAGACTATTACATAGTCAGGAAGCTATCCATGAACTTCATGGTAACCACAAACCTAAAGCCTATAAAATTGCATACAAAAAGAGAAATCCAATCACAAAATTAAAGAAAGCCATCAAATAATAAGAGAATAGTGTAAGAGAGGAATAAAGGAACAGAGAGGAATTACAAAAACAACCAGAAAAAAATTAATAAATGGCAATAAATACCCATCAATAATTACCTTAAATGTAAATGGACTAAATGTACCAACCAAAAGACAGAGAGTGGCAGAATGTATAAAAAAACAAGACCCATCTATATGCTGCCAACAGGAGACTCATTTCATGTCCAAAGACATACACACACTAAAAGTGAAGGGATGGAAGAAGATATCTCATGCAAATAATAGGGAGAAAAAGCAAGAGTAGCAGTACTTCCATCAGACAAAATAGATTTCAAAACAAGGAAAGTATTAAGACAAAGAAGGACATTACATATTGATAAAGGGGTCAGTCCAACAATAGGATATAGCCATTACAAATATATATACACCCAATATAGGAACACATAAATATGTAAAAAACAAAAAATACTAACAGAATTAAAGGGGACAGTAGAATGCAACTCATTCATTTTAGGAGATTTTAACACACCGCTCACATCAATAGGTCAACCAGACAGAAAAAAAAATAAGGAAACAGAGAACCTGAACAACACATTAGATCAGACGGACTTAACAGATATCTACAGAACACTCCCCCCAAAAGCAGCAGGATACACATTTCTCTAAAGTGTACATGTTATGTTCTCCAGAATAAGTCACATACTATGCCACAAAAAGAGCCCCAATAAATTTAAAAAGATTGAAATTGTATCAAGCAACTTCTCAGACCACAATGGTATGAAACTAGAAATAAATTACACAAAGAAAATTAAAAAAAGCCTGTAAACACATGGAGACTAAACAGCATTCTTCTAAATAATCAATGGATCAATGAGCAAATTAAAACAGAGATCAAGCATTACATGGAGACAGATGAAAACAAAAATGCAACAGTCCAAAATTTGTGGGAAGCTGCAAAAGTGGTTGTAAGAGGGAAGTACATAGAAATACAGGCTTATGTCAAGGAACAAGAACAATCCCAAATAAACAGTCTAAACTCACAATAAAGAAACTAGAAAAAAAAGAACAAATGAAACACAAGGTTAGTAGAAGGAGGGACATAATAAAGATCAGAGCAGAAATAAGTAAAATAGAGAAGAACACAACAATAGAAAAAATAAAGAAACCCAAGAGCTGGTTCTTTGAGAAGATAAACAAAATAGAAAAACCCTGAGCCAGATTTATCATTAAAAAAGAGAGAGAATAGAAATAAACAAAATCAGTAACAAAAACAGAATAGTCAAAACCCATAACACAGAAATGCAAAAATTATTAGAGAATTCTCTGAAAATAAATTGAAACAGCTCGAAGAAATGGACAAATTCCTAGAAAAGTACAACCTTCTAAGATTGACCCAGGAAGAAACAGAAAATCTAAACAGCAATTACCAATAACAATTTGAATCGGTAATCAAAAAACTCCCAACAAACAAAAGTCCATAACCAGATGGCTTCACAAATGAATCCTACCAAACATTTAAAGAGCTAATACCCATCCTCCTTAAAGTATTCTAAAAAGTAGAGAAGAGAATACTTCCAAACTAATTCTATGAGGCCAGTATCACTCAATATCAAAACCAGACAAAGACAATACAAAAAAAGAAAATTTCAGACCAATATCTCTGATGAAAATAAATGCAAAAATCCTCAACAAAATATTACCAAACTGAACTCAAAAATTCATCAAAAGGATCATCCATCATGAACAAGTGTGATTTATTCCAGGATGCAATGATGGTACAATATTTGTAAATCAATCAATGCCATACACTACATTAACATAAAGAAGGATAAAAACCATATGATCATCTCAATTTATGCTGAAAAAACATTTGACAATATTCAACATCCATTCATGATAAAAACTCTCAACAAAATGGGTTTAGAGGGTATGTACCTCAACATAATAAAGGTCATACATGACAAACCCACAGCTAACATCATACTTAATGGTGAAATGCTAAAAGCTTTTCCTCTAAGATCAGGAACAAGACATGGATGTCCACTCTCACCACTTTTATGCAACATAGTATTGGAGTTCCTAGACATGGCAATCAGACAATATAAAGAGATAAAAGACATCTAAATTAGTAAAGAAGAAGTTAAACTCTCACTGTTTTCAGATGACATGATATACAGAAAACCCTAAAGACCCCATCAAAAACATATTAGAATAACTAGATTCAGCAGAGTTTCAGGATACAAAATTAATACACAGCAATCTGTTGTATTCCTACATACTAACAACAAACTAGCAGAAAGAGAAATCAGGAAAACAACTCCTTTTACAACTGCATCAAAGAGAATAAAATACCTAGCAATAAACCTAACCAAGGAGATGAAAGACCTGTACTCTGAAAACTACAAGACACCCATGAGAGTAAAGAAGACACGAATAAATGGAAATACATCCCATGCTCATGGATAGGAAGAATTAATGTAGTAAAAATGGCCATCCTGCCCAAAGCAATTTACAGGTTCAGTGTAATCCCTATAAAAAAACTGACAGCATTTTTCAATGAACTAGAGCAAATAATCCTAAAAATCATACGGAACCACAAAAGACTCTGAATAGCCAAAGCAATCCTGAGAAAGAAGAACAAAGCTGGGAGTACTGTTCCCCCTGACTTCAAGCTATATTACAAAGGTACAGTAATCAGTATAGTATGGTACCAGCACAAGAACAGATCTATATATCAGTGGAACAAAACAGACAGCCCAGATATAAATCCACACATATATAGTCAATTACTATATGATAATGGAGTGAATATACAATGGGGAAAAGACAGTCTCTTCAAAAAGTGGTGTTGGGAAAATTGAACAGCTACATGCAAGAGAATGAAACTGGATTACTGTCTAACCCCATACACAAAAGTAAACTTGAAATGGGTTAAAGACCTGAATGTAAGACATGAAATTACAAATCTCTCAGAAGAAAACATAGGCAAAAATCTCTTGAACATAAGTATGAGTGTGTGTCCATGTTTTTACTGAACATATCTCCTTAAGCAAGGGAAAAAGTTGGACTACCTGAAACTAAAAAGCTTCTGTACAGCAAAGGGCACCACCTTTTTCTTCTCAAAAAGGCAACCTACACTATGGGAGAATATGTTTACAAATGATTCATCCGATGAAGGGTTAACATCCGAAAGATATAAAGAACTCACATGCCTCAACACCAGAAAAACAAATAACCTGATTAAAAAATAGGTAGAGGACTTGAACAGACATTTCTCCAAAAAGAAGCAGAGGAGTTGAACAGACATTTCTCCAGAAGAAAAAACAGGCACAAGAAAAGATGCTCCACATTGTTAATCATCTCAGAAATGCAAGTCAAAACTACAATGAGATATCACCTCACGCCAGTTAGAATGGCCACTATCCAAAAGACAAGGAATAATAAGTGTTGGCAAGGATGTGGAGAAAAGGGAAAACTCCTACACTGTTAATTAGTGCCACCACTGTGGAAAACAGTATGGAGGTTTCTTGAAAAACTAAAAACAGAAAATCCATATGACCCAGTAATTCCACCTCTAGGAATTTACCCAAAGAAAACAAAGTCCCTGATTCAAAAAGACATATGGACCCCTATGTTTATCATTGCTTTATATACAATAGCCAAATTATGAGCAATCTAAATGCCCATGAATAGATGAATGGATAAAAAAGATGTGGTACATATACACAATGGAATATTATCCAGCCATAAAAAAAGAAATCCTCCTGTTTGCAACAACGTGGACAGACCTACAGGTTATTATGCTCAGTGACATATGCCAGGTGGAGAAAGACAACTACCATATGATTTCAGTTATTTGTGGAATATAAAAACACAACAAAATGAACAAAAGAGCAGTAGACTCACAGACATTGCAAAGTTACTGGTGCTTACCATGTGGGAGGAGCTGGAATGGGTGGTGGGGAGGTTGAGAGGGCTAAAAGGCCATAAAAATCCTCAGTCATAATATAAGTTGGTTACAGGGATGGTAGCACATGGAAAACATAGCCAATGGTTCTGTAACATCTTCCTATGTTGACAGGTGGTAACTGCACTAGTGGGGGTGAGGATTTAATAATATGGGTAACTGTTGAACCACTGTGCTGTGTCTTTGAAACCAAGATTGTATATAAATGATATTTAAATTTTAAAAAATGGTATTTGTCTCACCAAAAGTGAATAAATAAGTATGGTAATAGGCCTGGTAAATGGGTATCAGTCATTGTTTCTAGGGTCCTTCTATTTTTGTGTAAATTTTAGTGGATTTGAAAGGTTTCATGGTTTTACTGGGCTAAATTATACAGATTTCTCAGTATGTGTTTTAATTTTTGAAAAATTAGTTTAAATCAAGCACCCTCATGAAACAAGGATACATCTTTAGTGAGAGACTGTCTCTGCGGCAGAAAGAGGAATGCTTTTTCATTTCCTCTGACATTGGAGTCATCGAGGAAACTGAGATTCTGTATCTTCATCAATACTCAGCACAGTGCTCAGAAAAATATTCAGCAATTTTACAATCCAGTAGTCATTTTATGCTGGTTAAAAGTGAAATTGTGTGGCATCTTTGTTGAATATGCACTTCATGAAAATACATTCATTCTTGAAGAAATCATTCTTAAAATACCAAACAAAACAGCTAACTTGGAAAACAAACCATGACGCTTTAGTCAGAACAACCTTCAAAAGGGGGAACTATACGTGAACACGGCCCTGGGCTTAAAGTGCAATATTTAACACCAGATTTTCAAGTTTTCAAGAATACTAGTAAGATTGTTCAACAAATCGAAACTTAAGCTGCTAGTTAAAGAATAAAATCAGAGAGCACAATTTGTTCCTGGGGAGTTCTTTGCATGAAAAGCCCTGCTCACAATAGTGAAAGGGAACAGAATAAGAAGGACTACATTGGCCCCCAGTAATGTTGGCTTACAAGATCTAAACTGGCAGATTTCAGACTCAGTTTTCTGAAGAAGATCTTGAACTTTCACCAAAGTACCCAAGTGCCCAGCTAGACGCTAGGCTTTCAGAGATTAATCAGCTGTTCAAATAGGTATAATTATTGCTTAATAGTTACAGAAGGTGTTGGGATCTGCAAGTATAATGTCCTCTTAAATTTATAAATGCTACTCTAAGATTTTCTCTTCTTGTGACAAGAACAGAAAGGAATACAGAGTTTGCTGAAATGTTTTTGATGTAGTAACCTTAATACAATTTTCTTGGTGTAGTCTTTTGTCAGTTTTTACTCTGAGAAACTGGAAAGGCATGGATACTTCACTATATGTAAATATAACATTCAGTCTGTTTTTAATTTCTACAAATGCAAATTCCAACAGATTAAGACCCTCAAATCCTATTTCAAAAAGTCAAAAGGGAATCCAATATTTACTTTTGAGATTCCTGTAAAGCACTAAAAAATGAAGCAAGGTTTCAGCCCTTTAATAAAAGCTGGATCAGTTATCAATATAAATATCTACATCCACATAAATTATCAATTTGTTAAACAATTTTTCTAGGAACTGGGAAAAAGTCAGTGAAGAATATTGGATCACAACTTTTGAATAGATTCCAATATAGAGAAGACAACCATTCTGGGAATGAGAATATTAATTTTCTTATTAGAAATAAATAAACAATAAAGAGGTAATCATTTAATTCATATAAAGGGTGACATTCACTTCAAAAAGGCATGAAGGGAAAAGGATTAAAGATGGCGTGAGAGGTGAGACAGAGGCTTCCTCCTAAAACTGCAAATAATAAGAAAATATAACTAATAGAACTAATCCTGAAAGAGTAACAGGAAAGATAACTGCGCCAAACTGCATACACCTGAAGAAAAGAATAAACCTCACAGAACAGTTTAATGTACCAAAGCAGTGGTCCGGCAGGACCCAAGTCCTTTCCCCACCCCAGCTCTCCAAGAGGAGGAAGAGAAACAGAGCAGGAAGGGAATAGAGGCCTGGGACTGCTGAATACCTAACTCCGGAGATCTGATATGGTAGCACAAACCTACATTTCATGGTGTTTTCATGGTATGCTCGTTATTAGGGGGTTGGAAAGCTAAGACAGGCAGAATACCTGGAGAGATTGAGATACCAGCTGCTTGTGAAAAGTAGAGATCCATATCCAACTGCTCTGGGACAAAAGAAAGGCGGCAGTCTGAGAGGCTTCCTAACAGCAAGAGGGCTGCTAAAGGGGCAAGGATTTCACAGAGCTTATTGCTTAGGAGAAAGGACAGGGAGACAAAATTGTCCTGGTGCACTATGCCCAACAGGTTGGGAACTTTCATGATCTTTAGGAGCTCCAGCACCCTGGCTGGCTACAGAGCTCCAAGGACACCCTCCATGATAAGCAGCCTACTGTGCCTTTCTCCCAGCCAGCCCCACCTGGCTTGCAAACGGCAAACCATACCCTGGCGTTAGGCCAGCCAGAGGGAAGCCCTGTCTACAGCAACTACAAACGCAAAGCATAGAGTCTTATACCTGTGTGCTCGGCCCACTGGTTCTGGCAGTGGAGACAGGCATAGCAGCCGGGAACAGCTCTTTCCTCCCCACAGGCACAAATACCACTCCCCTACCACCCTTGACACTGCTTCAGGGGCTGAGCAGCTCCAGAGAGTAGAGCTTCTGGGCACTAGAGGGCACCATATACAAATATGAAAGGCCAAAGGAACCTGGTTCAAAGTAAAATTACGAACATGAATACAACCCCTGAGAAAGATTCAAATGAAACTGAACTCATGATTCTGCCTGAAAGGGATTTCAAAATAAAAATCATTAACATGCTCATGGAGGTACAGAAAAATGATCAAGAACTCAGGGAGGAATTCTGGTCGGACAACCAATCATTACAGAACACAGTATCAGAAATGAAACATACAATGGAAAGTTTTAAGAGCAGATTAGATACAGTGGAGGAGACGATAAATGAAACTGAAATTAGAGAAGAGGAATACAAAGAAGCTGAGGCACAGAGAGAAAAAGGATCTCTAAGAATGAAAGAATATTGAGAGAACTGTGTGACCAATACAAACGGAACAATATTCGCATTATAGGGGTACCTGAAGAAGAGATAGAAAAAGGGATAGAAAGTGTCTTTGAGGAGGTAATTGCTGAAAAATTCCCCAACATGGAGGAGGAGATAGTCTCTCAGACCATGGAGGTGCACAGATCTCCCAATACAAGGGACCCAAGGAAGGCAACACCAAGAGATATAGTAATTAAAAGGGCAAATATCAAGGATAAGGACAGGCTATTAAAAGTAGCCAGAGAGAGAAATAAGATCACATACAATGGAAAGCACATCAGACTATCACCAGAATTCTCAGCAGAAACCTTACAGGCCAGAAGGGAGTGGCATGATGTATTTAATGCAATGAGCAGAAAGGCCTTGAACCAAGAATACTTTATCCGACAAGGTTATCATTTAAATTTGAAGGAGGGATTAAACAATTTCCAGATAAGCAAGAGCTGAGAGAACTTACCTCCCACAAACCGTCTCTACAGTGTATTGTGGAGGGACTGCAATAGACGGAAGTGTTCCTAAGGTTTAATAGCTGTCACCAGAGGTAATAAAACCACAGTAAAGAAAGTAGAACAGTTAATTACTAAGCAACTGCAAAATTAAATCAACTATGCTCAAAGTCAATCAAGGGATAGACAAAGAGTACAATATATGATACCTAATATATAAAGAATGGAGGAGGAAGAAAAAGGAGGAGAAAAATAGAACCTTTAGACTGTGCTTGCAATAGCATATTAAGTGAGTTAAGTTAGACTCTTAGGTAGTAAGGCGGGTACTCTTGAACCTTTGATAACCATGAATCTAAAGCTTGCAAAGGCAGTAAGTACATAATCACCCTAAATGTAAATGGTCTGAATGCACCAATCAAAAGACATAGAGTCACTGAATGGATAAAAAAAACAAGACCCATCTATATGCTACCTTCAAGAGACTCATTTTAAACCCAAAGACATACACAGACCAAAAGTAAGGGGATACAAAAAGATATTTCATTCAACAAATAGGAAGACAAAAGCAGGAGCTGGAGTACTTGTATCAGACAAAATAGACTTCAAAACAAAGAAAGTCACAGGAGACAAAGAAGGACATTACATAATGATAAAGGGGTCAATCCAACAAGAAGATATAACCATTATAAATATATATGCACACAACACAGAAGCGCCGGCATATGTGAAACAAATACTAACAGAATTAAAAGTGGAAATAGAATGTAATGCAGTCATTCTAGGAGAATTCAACACTCCACTCACTCCGAAGGACAGATCAACCAGACAGATGATAAGTAGGAGACAGAAGCACTGAACAAAACATTAGAACAGATGGACCTAACAGACATCTACAGAACTCTACAACCAAAAGCGGCAGAATACACATTCTTCTCAAGAGCATATGGAACATTTTCTTTTTCTTTTTTTCTTTTTTTTAAATAATTTATTTTAGGACCATTAATCTACAACTACATGTGCAATATCATGGTTATTAAGCTACCCCCTTCATCAGGTCCCCCCCACCAACCCCATTACAGTCACTGTCCATCAGCATAGTGAGATGCTATAGAATCACTACGTGTTTTCTCTGAGTTGTACAGCCCTCCCCATGCCCCCCAACATTATATCTGCTAATCGTAATGCCCCTTTTTCCCTCTTATCCCTCCCGTCCCACCCATCTTCCCCAGTCCCTTTCCCTTTGGTAACTATTAATCCGTTCTTGGGTTCTGTGAGTCTGCTGCTGTTTTGTTCCTTCAGTTTTTTTCTTTGTTCTTATACTCCACATATGAGTGAAATCATTTGATAATTTGTCTTTTTCGGCTTGGCTTATTTCACTGAGCATAATACCCTCGAGCTCCATCCATATTGTTGCAAATGGTAGGATATGTTTTCTTCTTATGGCTGAATAATATTCCATTGTGTATATGTACCACCTCTTCTTTATCCATTCATCTACTGATGGACACATAGGTTGCTTCCATTTCTTGGCTATTGTAAATAGTGCTGCAATAAACATAGGGGTGCATCTGTCCTTTTCAAATTGGGCTGCTGCATTCTTAGGGTAAATTCCTAGGAGTGGAATTCCTGGGTCAAATGGTATTTGTATTTTGAGTTTTTTGAGGAACTCTACATACAGCTTTCCACAATGGTTGAACTAATTTGCATTCCCACCAGCAGTGTAGGAGGGTGCCCTTTTATCCACATCCTTGCCAACATTTGTTGGTGTTTGTATTTTGGATGTTGGCCATCCTTATTGGTGTGAGGTGATATCTCATTGTGGTTTTAATCTGCATTTCAATGATAATTAGCGATGTGGAGCATCTTTTCATGTGCCTGTTGGCCATCTGAATTTCTTCTTTAGAGAAGTGTCTATTCATGTCCTCTGCCCATTTCTTAATTGGATTATTTGCTTTTTGTTTGTTAAGGTGCATGAGTTCTTTATATATTTTGGATGTCAACCCCTTATCAGATACGTCATTTATGAATATATTCTCCCATACTGTAGAATCTGTTTTTGTTCTACTGATGGTGTCCTTTGCTGTACAGAAGCGTTTCAGCTTCATATAGTCCTACTTGTTCATTTTTGCTTTTGTTTCCCTTGCCCAGGGAGATATGTTCATGAAGAAGTCGCTCATGTTTATGTCTAAGAAATTTTTGCCTATGTTTTTTTTTAAGAGTTTTCTGGTTTCATGACTTACATTCAGGTCTTTGATCCACCTTGCGTTTACCTTTGTGTATGGGGTTAGACAGTAGTCCAGTTTCATTCTCTTACATGTAGCTGTCCAGTTTTTCCAACACCACCTGCTGAAGAGGCTGTCATCTCCCCATTGTATATCCAAGACTCTTTTATCAAATATTAATTGACTGTATATGTTTGGGTTAATGTTTGGATTTTCTATTCTATTCCACTGGTCTGTGGGTCTGTTTTTGTGCCAACACCAAATTGTCTTGATTACTGTGGCTTTGTAGTAGAGCTTGAAGTCAGGGAGAATAATTCCACCTGTTTTATTCCTCCTTCTCAGGATTGCTTTGGCTATTTGGGGTCTTTTGTGGTTCCATATGAATTTTAGAATTATTTGTTCCAGTTCATTGAAGAAAGCTGTTGGTAGTTTGATAGGGATTGCGTTGAATCTGTAGATTGCTTTAGGTAGTATAGCCATTTTGACAATATTTATTCTTCCTAGCCAAGAGCATGGGATGCATTTCCATTTGTTAGTGTCCTCTTTCATTTCTCTTAGGAGTGTCTTATAGTTTTCAGAGTACAGGTCTTTCACTTCCTTCATTAGGTTTATTCGTAGGTATTTTATTCTTTTTGATGCAGTTGTGAATGGAATTGTTTTTCTGATTTCTCTTTCTGTTAGTTCATCATTAGTGTATAGGAAAGCAACAGATTTCTGTGTGTTAATTTTGTATCCTGCAGCTTTGCTGAATTCAGATATTAGTTCTAGTAGTTTTGGAGTGGAGTCTTAGGGTTTTTTATGTACAATATCATGTCATCTGCAAATAGTGACAATTTGACTTCTTCTT